>CP139509.1:499494996-499565916 GCA_021014915.2 Artemisia tridentata subsp. tridentata | reverse complement strand
TTACGGAATTATAATATAAGAAAATGTTGGTAACGTAACGACGTCTATGAATTAAATAGCTTCACCAACTATCTAGTTTATACTACAAAGTTTTCTTGACTTTTTCCTTAGCGTAGTTTAATGCTTCTGATGAAGTAGTTTGAAGTAGCTAAAGGATATGGATTCATACACTGCCAATCTTAAAACACCGTAGTCAATAATGGATTTGTTCCTTCAATTTTGTATTGAAGTTTAATACTGTTTGGCCACTCGTAGGATTGACAAGATGTTTGCGTCAGCACGCCCAAAGTCTATCTGAAAAATGTTCAGATGTTTTGGTAATCTTGTTCAACTATGTATAAACGAGAAACTATTGTTAATTATGGAATGACCAAGATCCATATCCATATTAACGCGGTATTAGCAACAAAAGGATAAGTATGATGATTAAATTCATCACGTGGTTTTTCCAGAAAAACCATACTCGGATCGAGCTGGGGGCATAGGGATCTGTTAAGTTAGACTAGCCCATGTCATTACTATATTAATAGTTATCCAAGTGGGAGCTGTTAGAGTTTATGTATAACTTTTAATATATGTATGTCCGGTTTCGAACCCGAGACTCGGGATTGCACACAATACGTGAGAGTTCCAATGGTTTGAATAAATTAAATATATTTTATATTTATATTTATTCATTTCACAAAACAATACTTAACGACAGTTAGTACTTAACGGAGTTAGAGATAACGACTGTTAAAGGACTAAATGTGCAAAGTAGGAAGAGAATGATCTAGAACCCAAACCCATTGGGTTTATTCAGCCGACCCTCCCTATGGGCTTAGGGATTTGGTTGTGATAGAGTAGGGAACAAGTTAGGGATAGCCTATAAATACAATCCCATTGTGTTTGGTTTTTCTCTAATCTTGAATCCCTAACTAAGGCCAAACTTCTTTCTCTTCTCTCCCTCTAAGCTCAAACGATCGACCTCTTTTAATACCACTAGGTATTGTCGATTCAAGTAGGGCTTATCAAGTGTTTGGTTTGTTTGTGATTTTTGAACCTAGCTTTTTTCATTGGAACGCTAGCATTGCGTGTGTACAAGAACGGGTAACAAGCTTATTTTAGCTTGTGTGTTTTTGCCTTAGATCGATCCATATAAGCCCCTTATTAGGGTTTATATTTTGTTCTTGGAAGCACGTGATTCCTTGTTCTTGCTAGGAATAAAAAAGGTACGTTTTCTTTTAGTTTAATTAATTATATGTTTATGTAGATCCATTCCGCTGCGTGATCTTGATGTTTATGTGTTTATAGTATTTGTATGATTCACATATTCCAACAGTGGCATCATGAGCCGCGTTTTAAACATGTAATTAATTACTAAAAACCTTAAAAATTGAATCTTATATAGATACATGCAATGTTAAGCTAGGGTTTTATGTTATAAACCGTAATTTTGTATTAAATTGGGTCGACACCCAATGTTAATTTTTAGGGTTTTAGTTTTTTGAATAAAACTTGTAGAAACCCTAGGATTGCATGCAATTTTTAGGGATTAATTAATGAGTACCGTATGTGATGTCGTTAATTAATTAGAATGCGTACTATATAGACTTGTAAATATGTGTTACATGATTTTAAGTGCTATATGGGATCCATGACAAAATCTTGCATATTTTGTCATGGAATGTTTTGTTGTTTAATATGCTACATGATTTTAAGATAGATCTTAAATTAGGGAAGACCCTAATATATTAATTAAAATTGGTTATGTGCAATGTGGTATCTAGTTAATCAAAACTTACGCGGCCAAGCTATTTGGCGTCTGTGGACCATTGGGCACAATGAGCTCGAAAACCAATGAGAGTTTTATTAATTAGATACATTAAAATTCACATAGATAATTAATAGGATTTATCAAAAAGGTTTGCATGTGGCTATATGATATTGATTAATGATCATATACGTGTTATTGAGTGTTTATTTATTTATTTATTTTAATTACTTGTTCTTTGTGTGTTTAATTATGATGGATTGTAACAACAAAGAGGGTAATTTTTACAATAAAAAATAAATGAACCTAATAACTATGAAACCTTTGTAGTAAACGATTTAATTGCCAAGTCTTATGTGCCGACAGTGGTTCGCTTCTCACGGTAATTTGCTCCCAGGCGAGACTAGTAATTAATAATTTACTACATAAATGTTTTAAGCTTTAAATCTTAAAGTTTTAATTGATTTGATGCGACTGTACAAAAGTGGTCGAAGCGGCGGACCTATTATTGACAAACTATAAAGTGGGTATAAGGTTGGTTCGCATTAAATTGTGACCTTAAAGGGGCGCGTTTTTAATTAGCTTCGGTGGACGTTTGCCCCTCCGCTCGCCTGTGCGTCAATAATAGACTTACCAAGTACACCATGAAAAAGTACGAAGCATCTTAAGGCAATGTTGTAAGTTTCTCAACGCCATCAATTAAATTTTGTTGATTTAAGCTGCGAATGAGTAAACGGTTTTTTTTGTAGAAAACATATGATACAAAGATGAATGCATGACATCTTTGTACATATTTTTTTATTACACATCAAAATTTATACCCTTTAAACTTAAGTTATATGCCGACCAATTAATACGGAAACACCTAAGATGACATTCTATCATTGCTAGCAGCCTCAGCTGATGTAATGATTCAAAGAATGAAGTCAAAAGGGGTAAATTGAGCACTTTCATTGCTAGCAGCCTCAGCTGATGTGATGAAACGGCGTCAATTTACACGTTTCTAAATTGGTTAACTTAATTGAGCACTTTCATTACTAGCAGCCTCAGCTGATGTAATGAAACGGCGTCAAGGCATAAAGATTTGGGGATGAAACATGCTTATAATTTTGCAACTGTTGTTGGCAATATAATGTAAGTCCCAAGATTTCTAGGAATTGCAATTGGATATTGGCAATTGGGATTGACCCGTACCTTATTGAGTACTTTCATTACTAGCAGCCTCAGCTGATGTAATGAAACGACGTCAATTGGGATCCTAGTTTTCAGTGAAAATTAAATGGTTATTTAACCAATGGGTGTTTAATTTTCTTGAAAAGTTTAATTATCAAAAATACTAATTTTTGAACTTTTTCTGTAGAAATGGCCCAACCCGGAAACACTCCAAACATTACCTCCGCTTTCAAAATGATGATTGAAAAGGAGAAATTGACTGGGACTAAAAATTTTAACGATTGGTATCGCAATCTATGGCTTGTCCTTAGGATAGCCAAACGTTATGATTGTCTTAGTGAGCCTCTTCCGGTTGCTCCTCCTGCTAACTCTTCTAATAATGCACTTAGAGAGTACAACGAAGCTTATGACAAGCACAATGATGCGGCTTGTCTCATGCTATCGGGGATGGATCCTCAGCTGGTTAAACAGTTTGAGAATCATGGTCCGATGCAAATGATTGAGGAACTCAGACGTATGTTTGAGAAACCTCCAATGGCTGAGTTGTATGACGTACTTGACAATATAGAAAAGTGCAAGCAGGAAGCAACAAAACCCGTAAGTACCCATGTGCTTGAAATGAAAGGTTATCTTGACCAATTGGATGCACTTGGATGCGGGTATGTGGAAGATGTTAAAGTTGGCCTCATCAATAAATCCCTCAATGAGGAATTGTATGGTGACTTCGTGCGCAACTTTAACATGCATTGCAAGGGGAAAACATTTTCTGACTTGCATGCAATGCTCATTGAACATGAGAAAGGACTCGCTAAGAAAGCTCCTACACCTGCTGTGATGGAAATTAGAGGTGGTAGGGTAGCTAAGCCCGGTAAACCGCACAAAGCGAACAAGAAGGGCAAAGGGAAAGCTGACAAAGGAAAACAGGTCGTGATCCATCAGCAGAAGCCCAAGAAGCAGAATCCTCCTCCTAAGAAGGATTATCCTAAAAAGGATACGGCTGCTTGTCACCACTGTAACACTCCTGGACATTGGAAGAGGGACTTTCCATTGCTGCTTGAGGAGTGTCGCAAGAATAAGAATGCCAAGGCTGGGCAGGGCGCCAGCACATCAGGTATTTTTATGGTTGAATTATTTCCCTTTCCTCGTAAGCAAAATGCCTGGATATATGATACAGGATGTGGTACTCACATTTGTAATACATCGCAGGGGCTTAGAGGAGTGAAGAAGCTGAACTATGGGGAATGCTACTTGTATGTCGGCAACGGTATACGTGCAGCAGTGGAAGCCATAGGGAATTTTGATTTACTGTTACCTTCGGGTTTAATTTTAGTATTGAACAATTGTCATTACGCACCGTCTATTGTTAGAGGTGTCGTTTCAGTTTCTTTATTGTTGGATAATGGTTTTGAGCATACTTTTAATAATAATGAAATTTCTGTTTCTTTAAATTCTGTTTTTTATTTTAATGCTATTCCATTAGATGGTGTGTTTGAAATTGATATGAATAATCATGCATCCAACGGAAATGATTCTGTGTATAGCATCGGAAATAAGAGAATCAAGTCTAACTTGGATTCGTCTTATTTATGGCACTGTCGTCTTGCTCACATAGGCAAGAAACGCATGGAAAAGCTGCTACGTGATGGGCTTTTACCAAATATCAATGATGATTCAGTTGATAAATGCGAATCTTGCATATCTGGGAAGATGACGAAGAAAACTTTTCATAGCAATATGGAAAAGGCTTCGGATCTACTTGGATTGATACACACGGATGTGTGTGGTCCACTTAGACATGTGTCTAAATGCGGTGCTACCTACTTCCTAACCTTCACGGATGACTATAGTCGTTATGGTTGTGTTTATTTACTTAAACACAAACATGAAGTCTTTGAGACATTCAAGGTTTTTAAGAATGAAGTAGAATTATAACTCGGAAAGAAGATTAAGGCCCTTCGATCCGATCGTGGTGGTGAGTATTTAAGCCAAGAGTTTAAAGATTATCTAGCTGAGTGTGGCATTGTCCAACAACTCACTTCTCCTTATACTCCACAGCAAAATGGTGTATCTGAAAGGAGAAATCGTACCTTGTTAGATATGGTGCGATCTATGTTTAATCTTACAACTCTTCCCTTATCCTTTTGGGATTATGCTCTTGAAAGTGCTGTTCGCATATTAAATATGGTTCCAACTAAGAAGGTTGATAAGACTCCATATGAATTATGGACTGGAAAAGCTCCCAACTTGTCTTACTTAAAGATCTGGGGTTGTGAGGCGTTTGTTAAACGTGACTCACCTGATAAACTCCAACAAATATCTGTTAAGTGTATCTTCGTAGGATACCCTAAGGAAACAAGGGGTTACTACTTTTACTTCCCACCAGAAAATAAAGTCATTGTGGCTAGATATGGTGAATTCCTTGAGGAGAGTTTCTTGTCTCAAGAATTCAGTGGGAGAGTATATGATCTTGAAGATGATCATGAAGATACGTCACCTTCTGAGAACACTAACACACTTCCTGTGGAACCTGAAAGTTTAGGTCCTCCACCTGAAGTTGAAGTGGTACCCGTCCGTAGATCTTCAAGATCTACAAAAGCTCCTGATCGTCTATGTCTAAACATAGAGGATGAGGATTCTATACTAGTGGATCTCGATGAGCCAACTAGTTATAGGGCTGCCATTAATAGTCCTGAAAAGGATAAATGGCAGGTAGCCATGGATGGGGAAATGCAATCCATGAAAGACAATAAAGTCTGGATTGAAGTGGACCTTCCACCCAATGCTAAGGTAGTTGGGTGTAAGTGGCTCTTCAAAAAGAAGACGGACATGGATGGCAATGTACACACCTACAAAGCTCGTTTGGTAGCCAAGGGCTTTACCCAAACATACGGTGTTGACTATGAGGAGACATTTTCTCCTGTGGCCGACATTAGAGCTATTAGGATTCTTATAGCCATAGCTGCCTACTATGACTATGAGATTTGGCAGATGGATGTCAAAACCGCCTTTCTGAATGGTCGCCTAGATGAAGATATCTATATGGCGCAACCTGAGGGGTTTGTGAATCCACAATTTCCTGAGCGTGTATGCAAGCTTCAAAGATCCATTTATGGATTGAAGCAAGCATCCAGGCAATGGAATAAGAAATTTGATGAGGAAATCAAGAAGTTTGGATTTACTCAAAATTTTGATGAGCCATGTGTATACCACAAAGTTAGTGGGAGTAACACTACTTTTCTTGTCCTATATGTCGATGACATATTAATCATGGAAAATCATATACCCAGTCTTAATGAAGTTAAGGCTTATCGATGTGAATGTTTTTCCATGAAGGATTTAGGAGAAGCAGCGTATATCCTTGGAATCAAGATCTATAGAGACAGATCTAAGTGGTTGATCGGTTTAAGCCAAAGTGCTTACATGGATAAAATATTGAAGAGATTCAATATGCAAAATTCCAAGAAAGGATATTTGCCCATGCAAGTAGAACATGGCTTAAGTAGCGAAATATGTGCTTCTACACCTGAAGAGGTGGCATACATGAAGAAAGTTCCGTATGCTTCGGCAGTAGGATCTATCATGTATGCAGTTAGATGTACAAGGCCAGATGTGGCATTCGCACAAAATTTAACCAGTCGTTATCAGCAAAATCCAGGGAAAGATCACTAGCATGCTGTTAAGAACATTCTTAAGTATTTAAGGAATTGATGAGTGTCTAAATACTCATCATTTTTACCTAATCTGAGCTGCCAAAACTCTCAAAAAACACTCAGAAATGCATCATAATACTGAAATTATCCCAGAATTGTGTTTTATATGTTTCAGATGCAAAATGTTTAAAAACAAGTGAAAAACGAACAAAGTTTGCATAATTGGCAGTTTCAGTCCCTCAACTTTTAAAAGTTGTCAAATCTAGTCCCTGATCACTAAAAACTTGTACAAATATCATTTTAGGTCCTTGGGGATTCATAAGTTGTTAAAAAAGTCCTTTGAAATTAAAAATTGCATATTTACAACTTTGGTCCCTCAACTTTGAAAAATGTCAAATTTAGTCCTCGGGTATTTAAAATATGGAAATTATCAAATATAACCCTTGTACTATTCTTATATGGCATAATTGGTCCTTGTGTTAACTTTGGAAATTTGGCAGGTTCAACCCTTCAAGAAATCAGAATATTACACTTTTGGTCCTTGTGATATCTTAACTACAAACCAACCGGATCCAATAAATAAATAAAACCCAACATCCTAATTATCTAAACCCAACCCATCCTATTTTACTAAACCCAGCCCAACCAAGCCCAATCCTTCTATTATTAAAACCCGACCCAGCCTGGTATACAAAACCAGTTTGACTTGGTCAAACTCATCCCCAACCTCTAAAACCCGCCAAACCACCTAGCCCATGGTTTCTCTGCTAAACCACCACCCATCCAATCCCACTCACCTAACAATGCCAAAAGCTTTTAAAGCTTCTTCTCCACCTCCTCCTAAAGCATTAAATGCTTAAACCTGCTCAACCCACTACTATCAATTTTGGCGCCAAAAAGTGAAATCAAGGGCTGAGGTCGAATTGAAGTAATCCAAGGGTGCTAAAAGATTCAGAGGATGTCGACATGAATATCCCAGTTACTTATTGTATAAATAGTCTAGCTTGTAAGCCAATTTTGGCAAGTAGTAAAATTTTAGTTAATCGCACTTTTCAATTTCAGTATTTCTTAATTGTAATTCTCATTTCAGTTTCTAATATAAGTTTGTTTCGATCACATTTGTCAAGTTTTTCAAGTTAATTTTACTCAGTTCAAGTTATATTTAGTTTCGACTTATATTGTATTTCGTATTAACTTTAAGTTACTTACATTACCATTAAAAGCTCAAAATCACCCTTGTTATAAGTTTACATAAGCTAATCTTAGCTTTATGTAAGCTTATTTAGATTAATTCAGTTCTCAATTTCAAATTCGAAGTGAAGTCAACGAAAGTCAACAAATTAGCTTATAAGCTATTCTGGATCAATAAGCCGATTATTGTGGAAGCTTTTGGGTTAGTGGCTTCATGGGAAGCCTATAGGTTGTTCTTGGTCACTAGTTCTTGGTCTCAAGGTCTAATTCGATTGTGAGCCTTTATAAGCTTTTTCTTCATATTTCAAGTTACTGTTCTATAAGCTTATCTTAGTTTATCTTTGTCATTTTTAGCTCATCAGTAGTCTACTATCTCATTTCAATCAGTTTCTTTTGTTTTAACTGCCTTGTCACTCTTTTCACTTAATAACCTTTTAAAAGCCAAAAATAAGATTATAAGCTAGCTTGTTGATATCAGTTTTCATTACAGTCAAAGTCATTTTAATAAGCTTAACTTAACCACTAGTGTCACTAGGTTTCAATTTAGTACTCTAAAAGACCCATTTCAGTTGGAACTTACCAAAACAGTCCCAAAAGGACTGTTTGGTTTAGCAACCTGTCATAGGCCAAACACCCATGTCACTGTTACTTGACCATTAAGCCAAGTTTGAACAAGCTCATTTAAGCCCTTAGCAGCTCTTTTGAAGTTTCTATTAGCAATATAACTAGTTAGAACCAGTTTGAACCCACTGTGTGAATTTTGGACTGCCAAGAGATCATACAAGCTCAAACAAGCTCAAGGCTTGTTCAGTCCATGCCTTTGGCATTTTTGTGGTTCATTTTGTCCACTTAGTCGATTCCAAAGACCCTAGAACCCTTGCACAAGTTGTGCACAAAGATAGCAGTCAGCCAGTTCAGCAACTGCATACTGCAGTCCTTTTTATAGTTTTTAGAAACTTAGCACATTTTTAACTCGACCCATACAAGCTCTCATAAGCTAGTTTTTCTTGATTCTTAAACTTCACCAGCTTGAGTTTATTAGGGTATTTTTAGTTCGAATTTTGGAACACTCTTAGGCCACTAAAAAGGCCCTCGAACAGACCTCGATCGCCCTGGTGCAGGGCATAACCCCTAGCAGACCCAAAATAAGCTCGGCTTATTTAGAGCTTTTAAGCTCTTAAAGCCTGGTTCTTTCTAGTTCATATAAGTTCTCTAGTCATAATACATTCCATAGAAGCTATTTTCGATAAGCTTATAGCTTATTTCGAAGCTCTTAGTTCAATTCGAAGTTTTCTAGTTCTAATAAGTTAAAAAGCTTAAACTGCAGCCCCATAAGCTCTTTTGTAGCTTATTTCGTGAGAAACAAAAATAAGTCCAGTTATAGAAAACACTTATTACCAGCTTATTTGTATTTTGCAAAAAGAAAATCTAAAAAATAAAAAGTTAGTAAAAAAGAGTACTTGGTGGGTTTCGAACTCGCGACCTCACGTACACAAACCAAAGACTCAACCGCTGTGCTAGTGCTTCCTTTTCATTAAACGTTTGCACTTTTTAATATTTAATATATAGTAGCAGTTTAATATAAATAAGCTTATTTGCTTACCAGCTTATTTTTAGCTTATCCGAATAAGCTAGTTTTTCCATTTTAATTTTATTAGCTCAGAGATAACTTCTAGTATTTTACAAAAAAGTTTCGTATTTTTTTGAATAAGTTTAGTATTTTTAATCTATTTTTTTGTTAAATTTAGTAATTAAATTATAATAAAAAATATAATAATCATAAAAATATAAATCTTTTTTACATAATTTTCTTTTGTCATTTTTAATCTAGGAAAAATATAAAAATATTTTTAGACCTTAAGAAAATCAAAAATAGAAATAAAGTGATAGCTTCTATTTAATAGAATTTATCTTTTTAAATTTTAATTAAGTAATTTTCATTTTTATAATTTTCTTAGTTTCTAATTACTTAGTAATATTTTTAGAAAAAGTTTTAGATTTTTCTTTGTCCATTTAGTATTTTTTATAAATTTAAATAGTTTAATAAGTTATTAAATAATAAATAATTAATAATAATTAAATAAAAAGTATAAAAAAATATAATTTAAGTTTTTAAATAAGTTTTAAGTTATTTTACATTTTTAGGTTTTAAATTTTATAAATTTTAGTTTTTGTCCCATTTTAACTTTTTCGTTACGCGTTTCAGTTTATTAATTCGCGTTTAATATTATTGTGCATATCTGTTTTTGTTTATTATTTAGAATTGTTAAATAAATCAAAATCAAAAGCAATCTAAATCATCAATCACTCTAATCCTAGCTTTTCACAGTTTTCCATTCACACCTCGTTGGGAAACGATCCGGGTGATCACTTGCCTGGTTCACACTACACACGAGCATTCGTTCTGACTGTTTGCCTTTTATCATTTATTACGGTTGACCATTCACAAGTGGTTGACTTGTGTGATAGAGAAATAAAAGATAAGTGGTTCGGGAGGGATCAAATTTTGGCGCCGCTGCCGGGGAGGTGTGCTGCGACAGTTGTGTAAGTTTTAGCGATTAGTGATTCGAGATCCTTCTTTCAAGAAGTTCCTATTTCCCGAAAAACAATATAAAATACAAAAATATTTTCTTTTCTTTTCTATATATATTATTATTATAATTATCATATAAAAATTAAAAACCCAAAAATATTTTCCGTTTTCTTTAATAATAAACAATAAAAATTAACCATCGAGAACCAAGACTGAGTACTACCTAACTGGGGGTACGGCCATAATAAGTTCCCAAACCAAAGAATTAAAACTTTACCTTTGTATCACTTGCGAATATCGGCTCACCTTTAATTGATAAACAAACTCTAACGGAGGTTCTAGGATAGTCTGACATTAAATTGTCGGACTGAAAGAAGCGGGTTTTTAAGGAGCATTTAATTGCCCACCTCTGCTTCTCCGCCACTCTGTGCGTTTATCTTTTAGAGAGCTACCGTACGCTTGTTGATTGTTGGTTAAGTTTACTTGTGTTTTCTCTCGATCTTGATTTTAATTGAAAAATTTTACTAAGTGCATGCGCACTCGTTCTTCTAGGTCTACAAGCCCTTTCCGTGAGCTTGGAAAAATACCTCGAAGACGTCGTAGACGTTCTGCTCCATCAGTCGTACCCGAGATACGGACTGATCCCGAAACCCCTGTCATCATGGCAGAAGACCGCCCTATGAATGAGCTTCTCCAGGCTCCCACTGAGGGTTATGGAGATGCCATTATTGTTCCAGCCATCGTGGCTGAGAATTTTGAGCTCAAGACTGGGTTGATAAACCTGGTAACATCGCGTCAATTCTATGGTTTTGAGAGGGACGATCCTCAAGATCACGTTCGATGGTTCAATAAAATCACATCCACCATCAAATGTAAAAATGTCCCGGAGGAATCAATCAAACTTCTTCTTTTCCCGTTTTCTATAGATGGGGCAGCCCGGATTTGGCTTGACAAACAACCCCCTCGGTCAATTAGAACATGGGAAGATTTAGTTCAAAAATTCGTAAATGAATTCTTTCCTCCTTCCAAAACCACGCATCTTAAAAATGAAATCATGAAATTCACTCAAAGGTTTGATGAACCATTTGGAGAAGCATGGGATCGTTTCAAAGAATTGCTCCGCAAATGTCCTCATCACGGTTTCACCGATTTGATGCAGATGGACACTTTTTACAGTGGGTTAAACCCATCTGATCAAGATTCTCTTAATGCCTCAGCTGGAGGTAATTTTCTGAGCAAATCCACTAAGGAAGCCATTGCTCTCATTGAAAATAAGTCTAAGGTCCGCACTACACAAAACAGGACATATAATTCCCAGGCTAGTGCTGGTCCTTCCACTTCATCTCCCGTCAGTCAGTCCAGTACTGATACTCAGCTTGCTGAACTCACGAAGGTTATTCAAGCTCTGGTTTTCTCCACACAAAAGAAAGAGTCCGCTCCGCAAACTTCTCACACTGCTGAAGTCAAAAAAATAGAAGTTTGTGTTACTTGTGGTGGTCCTCACGCTTACTATAATTGTACTGCCACCGATGGCAATACATTTGATGTAAATGCTATAGCCGGAACATCCAATCAAGGAGGTAATCAATACCGTCCTCAAATGGACCCAAACCACCGTGCTAGCAATCAATTCGGGCCACCCGGATTTCCTCCTCCCAACAATCTAAATAGGAGTAATCCTAATCAACAGAGAGGGCAGAACATACAAAATCAATTTAATGCCCCAAACAATCAATACCCACCCCAGAGGGGTAATCAAGGGTATTCAGCTCCGAATCATCAAGGACCTCTCCCAAACGAACTTGATAACTACATCAAGTTTAATGAGAACAAAATGAAGGCAATACAAAATCAGATATCTGGATTGAGGAATGAATTTCAAACTTCAATATACAAGCAAGGAACTGAGCTTAAGAATGAGCTTTCTAATAAAATTGATCATTCTCAAAGCGAAGTTAAGAATATGCTTACCAGTCTCATGAATCATATCAATCCACCTTCTACCTCGGGAGGTCTTCCTGGTAAAACCATTCCAAACCCAAAGGGTGAACTGAAAGCTGTCACCACACGCAGTGGTAAAGCTTATGATGGACCCACTATTTCTACTACCACTTCTTCTCCTCTCCCCAAGGTAGTGGAAAGTGAACCTGAGGTAACTGAGGACAAGGAACTTCCTATTAATAACGGAGGTGCCGACAACGTCCTACCTCAAGTTGTCCAGAAACCAAAACCCAAACCAGGAGTTGTTTTTGAAATCCCTGTTGAAAACCCTAAATCCAAACCTTCTATTCCTTATCCATCACGTTTACATGAGCAAAAGCTCCGCGAAAAAGCTAGTCAACAAATGGAAAAGTTTTTCAAAATTTTCCAGGAATTACATTTTGATATAAGCTTTGCGGATGCTATCATTCTGATGCCCAAATTCGCATCCACAATCAAACACTTGTTAAGCAACAAGGAAAAACTGTTTGAAATGGCAAAGACTCCATTAAATGAGAACTGCTCAGCGGTTATCTTGAAAAAGCTTCCGGTGAAGCTTGGAGATCCTGGAAGATTTTTACTACCTTGTGTCTTTCCAGGAATGGTTGAATGCTATGCCTTGGCCGATCTTGGTGCAAGCATTAACCTGATGCCTTATTCAGTCTGGGAAAAACTTTCTCTTCCTGCACTCACTACTACCTGCATGACTCTTGAGCTTGCAGATCGTTCCACGTCTCTTCCTCGCGGCATTGCTGAGGATGTATTTGTGAAAGTGGGAAAATTCCATTTTCCGGCTGACTTTGTGGTTGTCGATTTCGATGCTGATCCCAGGGTTCCTCTCATTCTTGGGAGAGGATTCCTAAAAACAGGACATGCTCTCATTGATGTATTTGAGCATGAAATCACATTACGTGTGGATAATGAAGCTGTTACTTTTAACCTCGATCAAACTTCGAAGTACTCTTCAAATAAAGATCCTGAATCGGTTAACCGAATCGATGTCATTGATATTGTTTCAGAGGAGTACTCACAAGAGTTTCTTGGTTATTCTCATAATTCTGTGAGTGGGGATACCACCACATCTTCTCTACCTATCATTTCCGACTCTTCCCCTTCTCTCACTCCGTTTGAGGGAAGTAATTTCAATCTGGAAGAGATCGAGGCTTATCTCGAGTGTGATTCATTTCTGGAAGGAATTGATGACGCTGAGATCGATCTGGAGGGAGATATTCTTCTTCTTGAGACATTGTTAAATCAGGACAATTCTCCTCCACTCCCTCCCGTTGAACTTCATAATGAGGAAATTAAATCGGTTGAGAAAAACGATGAATTTCCTGAGGTCGAACTCAAAGACTTGCCACCTCATCTAGAGTACGCATTTTTGGAGGGTGATGATAAATTACCCGTCATTATTGCTAAAGACTTAAGTGATGAGGAAAAGACTGCTCTAATAAAGGTTTTGAAGTCACACAAGCAAGCAATTGCTTGGAAACTCTCCGACATAAAGGGTCTCGACCCTGAATTTTGTACTCACAAAATATTAATGGAGGATGACTTCAAACCAGCAGTCCAACACCAGCGAAGGGTAAATCCCAAAATCCACGATGTTATCAAACAGGAGGTTATCAAACTTCTTGATGCAGGATTGATTTACCCCATCTCTGATAGTCCTTGGGTTAGTCCCATCCACTGCGTTCCAAAAAAGGGTGGCATAATTGTTGTCACAAATGAGGAGAATGAGTTGATTCCAACTCGATTGGTTACTGGGTGGCGTGTTTGCATTGACTATCGTAAGTTAAATGATGCCACCCGAAAAGACCATTTTCCTCTGCCCTTCATGGATCAGATGTTTGAGAGATTAGCGGGAAACGAGTATTATTGTTTCCTTGATGGTTTCTCGGGTTACTTTCAAATCCCTATTGATCCACAAGATCAAGAAAAGACCACATTTACATGCCCCTATGGAACCTTTGCTTATAAACGTATGCCTTTTGGCTTATGTAATGCTCCAGGCACGTTCCAAAGGTGCATGATGTTCATATTTTCCGACATGATCGGGAAATCGATGGAGGTCTTTATGGATGACTTCTCAGTCATTGGGGATTCATTTGAAACATGTCTCTCCCATTTAGAAAACATGTTGAAACGGTGTGAAGACACCAATCTTTGTCTAAATTGGGAGAAGAGTCACTTTATGGTCAAAGAGGGCATTGTCCTCGGCCATAAGATATCAAAGAACGGGATTGAGGTTGACAGATCTAAAGTTGATGTCATTGGTAAATTACCTCATCCCACTACCGTCAAAGGTATTAGGAGTTTTTTGGGTCATGCCGGTTTTTATCGTAGATTTATACAAGATTTTTCTAAAATTGCCCGGCCTATGACTCATCTTCTTGAAAAGGATGCTCCTTTTATCTTCTCACCCGAGTGCATCGAAGCTTTTGAAACATTAAAGAAAAAGCTTACTGAAGCACCCATTCTGGTTGCCCCCGACTGGGATTTTCCCTTTGAACTCATGTGCGATGCAAGCGATTTTGCTATCGGTGCAGTCCTGGGGCAACGAAAAGCCAAACATTTTCAGCCTATCCACTACGCAAGTAAAACCATGACTGAAGCACAAACTCATTACACCACTACAGAAAAAGAATTGTTGGCTGTGGTGTATGCCTTTGAGAAGTTTCGGCCATATTTAATCTTGACAAAATGTGTAGTGTATACGGATCACTCGGCTCTCAAATATCTCTTTGCAAAACAAGATGCAAAGCCGAGATTACTCCGTTGGGTTCTCCTCCTGCAAGAATTTGATATCACAATACGTGATAAAAAAGGAGCTGAGAACCTAGCTGCTGATCATCTATCCAGATTAGAGAACCCACACCAAGATGTTTTCGAGAAAAAGGAAATAAATGAAACATTTCCTCTTGAGACACTCAGTGCGGTTGCTTTTCGTGGAGATTCTACTACCCCATGGTTTGCCGACTTCGCAAATTACCATGCGGGTAACTTCATAGTGAAAGGAATGTCGACCCAACAGAAGAATAAATTCTTCAAGGATGTTAAACATTACTTCTGGGACGACCCCTACTTGTTCAAAATCTGTGCGGATCAAGTCATCCGACGGTGTGTTTACGGACAGGAAGCTATTGACATTCTCAAAGCTTGCCATGCTGGACCCACTGGGGGCCATCATAGTCCAAACTACACCGCCAAAAAGGTGTTTGATTCCGGGTTTTATTGGCCCACAATCTATAAAGATGCCCAAGATCTCATCAAAACTTGTGAAGCTTGTCAGCGTCACGGAAATATTTCACAACGAAATGAAATGCCACAAAATGCTATTCAAGTTTGTGAAATCTTTGATGTCTGGGGCATTGACTTTATGGGGCCATTTCCATCATCTCGAGGAAATAAATACATTCTCGTGGCTGTTGACTATTTGTCAAAATGGGTTGAAGCAAAAGCTTTACCCACTAATGATGCCCGAGTGGTTGTGAAATTCCTGAAAGCTCTGTTTGCCCGTTTTGGAACTCCACGTGCTATAATCAGTGATCGTGGTACGCATTTTTGCAATGACAAATTTGATAAAGTCATGCAAAAGTATGGTGTAACTCACCGTCTTTCTACTGCGTATCACCCACAAACAAGTGGACAAGTAGAAGTTTCAAATCGGGGTATTAAAAGAATCCTGGAAAGGACTGTAGGAGAAAATCGTGCATCCTGGTCGGATAAGTTAGATGATGCACTATGGCCTTTTCGTACAGCTACAAAACACCCATTGGGTGTACGCCTTACAAACTTGTGTACGGAAAGGCATGTCATCTACCGATCGAATTAGAGCACAAAGCCTATTGGGCCTTGAAACATGCTAACTTTGACCTCCAAACTGCGAGTGTATCACCGTAAAGTTCAAATGAATGAACTAAATGAACTGCGTGATCAGGCCTACGAGAACTCTTTGATCTATAAAGAAAAGACAAAGAAGATTCATGACTCAAAAATAAAGAACCGCGTTTTTAACGTTGGTGATCGAGTCCTTCTTTTCAATTCAAGATTAAAGATCTTCTCAGGCAAACTCAAATCCCGATGGTCTGGTCCATTCACTATCACAAAGGTTTATCCATATGGTACCGTTGAGTTATCTCAAGCTGACGGTCCTAATTTCAAAGTGAATGGTCATCGTTTAAAACACTACTTTGGAGAGGACATACCATTCATGGTTGTCCCGGATCTTCAAACTTTCCCCATGAACCAATGAATGCGGGGATCGAGTCAAGCTAGTGACTCGGTGATCAAAAACATTAGCAAAACATGGGTTTTCACCCGTGTCTCTGTTTTCTTTCTCTGTTCTACCACCTAGTGTGGGGGAGATGCCCCACATGTTGTATATATGGAAATTTCAAAAAAAAAAAAAAAAAAAAAAAAAAAAAATGTGTGTATATAAAATAAAAGGCTATTAGTATTTCCCTTTCACGTTCTAAGTGTTGGTTTAACAACCGGTTCTTTGAATATTGAGGGCAATATTCAGTTCTAAGTGTGGGGGGGAATTCTCGCGAATTTGATCAAATGTACCATCTAGTACCCCCATTTTAGCCAAAATTTTAAAATTTTTCTCACTTAGAACTCAATAAATGGTTATCAGTCCGCCATGTCTAACCCACATAAGGATTGGCTAATCCGAGAGCAAACGGCTCTTGGTAAAGATGTCTCAAATCCGTTGATGGCTTACAATTTGCCCAAAATTGTATGGTATTCGACTCACCATATCTTCATAAGTGAAGAGTTGGCTAGCCCGCAAGGTTATGGCTTGTGGTTAAGGCAGTGAAAATCCATGATTGGTAATCAGCTCACCAAAGATAATATTAATAATTTATCTAAGAGTTGGCTAGTCCAGAAGCAAACGGCTTCTGGTAAAGACAAATCAAAACCGTTGACAGCTTGTGGTTTGCTCAAAATCACTTGGTTATCATTGTACCAAAGTTCTTACTTGAACTGAAACAATTGGCTACTCCAGAAGTAATGGCTTTTGGTAAAGAGTCTTTCAAATCCATTAAATCTTCATAAAATATTGCTAGGGACTAGCAATAGTTTAGTGTGGGGGATTGATGAGTGTCTAAATACTCATCATTTTTACCTAATCTGAGCTGCCAAAACTCTCAAAAACACTCAGAAATGCATCATAATACTGAAATTATCCCAGAATTGTGTTTTATATGTTTCAGATGCAAAATGTTTAAAAACAAGTGAAAAATGAACAAAGTTTGCATAATTGGCAGTTTCAGTCCCTCAACTTTTAAAAGTTGTCAAATCTAGTCCCTGATCACTAAAAACTTGTACAAATATCATTTTAGGTCCTTGGGGATTCATAAGTTGTTAAAAAAGTCCTTTGAAATTAAAAATTGCATATTTACAACTTTAGTCCCTCAACTTTGAAAAATGTCAAATTTAGTCCTCGGGTATTTAAAATATGGAAATTATCAAATATAACCCTTGTACTATTCTTATATGGCATAATTGGTCCTTGTGTTAACTTTGGAAATTTGGCAGGTTCAACCCTTCAAGAAATCAGAATATTACACTTTTGGTCCTTGTGATATCTTAACTACAAACCAACCGGATCCAATAAATAAATAAAACCCAACATCCTAATTATCTAAACCCAACCCATCCTATTTTACTAAACCCAGCCCAACCAAGCCCAATCCTTCTATTATTAAAACCCGACCCAGCCTGGTATACAAAACCAGTTTGACTTGGTCAAACTCATCCCCAACCTCTAAAACCCGCCAAACCACCTAGCCCATGGTTTCTCTGCTAAACCACCACCCATCCAATCCCACTCACTTAACAATGCCAAAAGTTTTTAAAGCTTCTTCTCCACCTCCTCCTAAAGCATTAAATGCTTAAACCTGCTC
This sequence comes from Artemisia tridentata subsp. tridentata, assembly GCA_021014915.2. Lineage (NCBI taxonomy): Eukaryota > Viridiplantae > Streptophyta > Magnoliopsida > Asterales > Asteraceae > Artemisia > Artemisia tridentata. The sequence goes on along the minus strand of CP139509.1, from coordinate 499,547,724 downwards.
AACCCACTACTATCAATTTTGGCGCCAAAAAGTGAAATCAAGGGCTGAGGTCGAATTGAAGTAATCCAAGGGTGCTAAAAGATTCAGAGGATGTCGACATGAATATCCCAGTTACTTATTGTATAAATAGTCTAGCTTGTAAGCCAATTTTGGCAAGTAGTAAAATTTTAGTTAATCGCACTTTTCAATTTCAGTATTTCTTAATTGTAATTCTCATTTCAGTTTCTAATATAAGTTTGTTTCGATCACATTTGTCAAGTTTTTCAAGTTAATTTTACTCAGTTCAAGTTATATTTAGTTTCGACTTATATTGTATTTCGTATTAACTTTAAGTTACTTACATTACCATTAAAAGCTCAAAATCACCCTTGTTATAAGTTTACATAAGCTAATCTTAGCTTTATGTAAGCTTATTTAGATTAATTCAGTTCTCAATTTCAAATTCGAAGTGAAGTCAACGAAAGTCAACAAATTAGCTTATAAGCTATTCTGGATCAATAAGCCGATTATTGTGGAAGCTTTTGGGTTAGTGGCTTCATGGGAAGCCTATAGGTTGTTCTTGGTCACTAGTTCTTGGTCTCAAGGTCTAATTCGATTGTGAGCCTTTATAAGCTTTTTCTTCATATTTCAAGTTACTGTTCTATAAGCTTATCTTAGTTTATCTTTGTCATTTTTAGCTCATCAGTAGTCTACTATCTCATTTCAATCAGTTTCTTTTGTTTTAACTGCCTTGTCACTCTTTTCACTTAATAACCTTTTAAAAGCCAAAAATAAGATTATAAGCTAGCTTGTTGATATCAGTTTTCATTACAGTCAAAGTCATTTTAATAAGCTTAACTTAACCACTAGTGTCACTAGGTTTCAATTTAGTACTCTAAAAGACCCATTTCAGTTGGAACTTACCAAAACAGTCCCAAAAGGACTGTTTGGTTTAGCAACCTGTCATAGGCCAAACACCCATGTCACTGTTACTTGACCATTAAGCCAAGTTTGAACAAGCTCATTTAAGCCCTTAGCAGCTCTTTTGAAGTTTCTATTAGCAATATAACTAGTTAGAACCAGTTTGAACCCACTGTGTGAATTTTGGACTGCCAAGAGATCATACAAGCTCAAACAAGCTCAAGGCTTGTTCAGTCCATGCCTTTGGCATTTTTGTGGTTCATTTTGTCCACTTAGTCGATTCCAAAGACCCTAGAACCCTTGCACAAGTTGTGCACAAAGATAGCAGTCAGCCAGTTCAGCAACTGCATACTGCAGTCCTTTTTATAGTTTTTAGAAACTTAGCACATTTTTAACTCGACCCATACAAGCTCTCATAAGCTAGTTTTTCTTGATTCTTAAACTTCACCAGCTTGAGTTTATTAGGGTATTTTTAGTTCGAATTTTGGAACACTCTTAGGCCACTAAAAAGGCCCTCGAACAGACCTCGATCGCCCTGGTGCAGGGCATAACCCCTAGCAGACCCAAAATAAGCTCGGCTTATTTAGAGCTTTTAAGCTCTTAAAGCCTGGTTCTTTCTAGTTCATATAAGTTCTCTAGTCATAATACATTCCATAGAAGCTATTTTCGATAAGCTTATAGCTTATTTCGAAGCTCTTAGTTCAATTCGAAGTTTTCTAGTTCTAATAAGTTAAAAAGCTTAAACTGCAGCCCCATAAGCTCTTTTGTAGCTTATTTCGTGAGAAACAAAAATAAGTCCAGTTATAGAAAACACTTATTACCAGCTTATTTGTATTTTGCAAAAAGAAAATCTAAAAAATAAAAAGTTAGTAAAAAAGAGTACTTGGTGGGTTTCGAACTCGCGACCTCACGTACACAAACCAAAGACTCAACCGCTGTGCTAGTGCTTCCTTTTCATTAAACGTTTGCACTTTTTAATATTTAATATATAGTAGCAGTTTAATATAAATAAGCTTATTTGCTTACCAGCTTATTTTTAGCTTATCCGAATAAGCTAGTTTTTCTATTTTAATTTTATTAGCTCAGAGATAACTTCTAGTATTTTACAAAAAAGTTTCGTATTTTTTTGAATAAGTTTAGTATTTTTAATCTATTTTTTTGTTAAATTTAGTAATTAAATTATAATAAAAAATATAATAATCATAAAAATATAAATCTTTTTTACATAATTTTCTTTTGTCATTTTTAATCTAGGAAAAATATAAAAATATTTTTAGACCTTAAGAAAATCAAAAATAGAAATAAAGTGATAGCTTCTATTTAATAGAATTTATCTTTTTAAATTTTAATTAAGTAATTTTCATTTTTATAATTTTCTTAGTTTCTAATTACTTAGTAATATTTTTAGAAAAAGTTTTAGATTTTTCTTTGTCCATTTAGTATTTTTTATAAATTTAAATAGTTTAATAAGTTATTAAATAATAAATAATTAATAATAATTAAATAAAAAGTATAAAAAAATATAATTTAAGTTTTTAAATAAGTTTTAAGTTATTTTACATTTTTAGGTTTTAAATTTTATAAATTTTAGTTTTTGTCCCATTTTAACTTTTTCGTTACGCGTTTCAGTTTATTAATTCGCGTTTAATATTATTGTGCATATCTGTTTTTGTTTATTATTTAGAATTGTTAAATAAATCAAAATCAAAAGCAATCTAAATCATCAATCACTCTAATCCTAGCTTTTCACAGTTTTCCATTCACACCTCGTTGGGAAACGATCCGGGTGATCACTTGCCTGGTTCACACTACACACGAGCATTCGTTCTGACTGTTTGCCTTTTATCATTTATTACGGTTGACCATTCACAAGTGGTTGACTTGTGTGATAGAGAAATAAAAGATAAGTGGTTCGGGAGGGATCAGGAATACTAAAGATATGTTTCTAGTTTTCGGGGGAAATCCAGACGCAGAACTGAATGTTACAGGTTTCTGCGATGTTGATGCAAATAATGTTCTAAAAACGTTATTTATATCTTTCGATTACTTCACGTTTTGAGGATGACAAAATGTGAACTCACGTTACGTTAAAATTAACGTTAACAAGTTTTTAATCGGAAGATCCCGTTTCTACGCAAATCACTCTTGAACAAAGTTACAACTTGAACTAGTGATCAAAGAAGTGAATTCATGTTTTGAAAATTCACATTTTAAATTGGACAAAACATTTTTTTCAAAAATACACATGAAAAATTATTTTTGAAATATTAAGAAATGTTTTAATGGAAAAATTAGTTTGAAAATCACAACAGCTATTTTTCCCCCCAAAATCAGCTCCAACCTTCCCCAAATAAGTTTTCACCAGAAAAGACAAAATTTGGAGCGTCCTAGTCTACCACGGCTCCACGGTACCGCTAAATTTAACGGAGCCGTGGGTCATTTAATGGAGCCGTCCGTACCATTTTGAATTGTAACGTTCAGATTTTCTTTGCCTATAAATACCCACCTCTTTCACAGTTTTAGGCACCCTTCACACACAGAAAAATCCCTTAGTAAAATCCTCTCACACCTTTCACTTCTTAGGGTCATTTAGATTAGTTTTTCTTTGTTTCAAGAGTGATCCAATCATCCTTCAAGTGATCCTCTTCATACCTCTTCACTAGCAAGAGAATAACACAAGTATCCAAGTTGATACAAGGTGTTGTCATCCCTCTTCATTAGCAAGAGAAGAACTCAAGTAATCAAGAAGATACTAGAGTTATAGTTGATAGGTTTTTGTAACACTTGTTACAACCTTGTTGTGTCTTAGCATACATCAAGTTTATTTCCTTTTTGTGAGTGAGAGTGAAGATCAAGTGTGATCTATAGAGATAGTGAACATCTCTTGAAGCCATTGGGCTTGTGTGATTGATCAAGAAGATCAAGGGTCATTAGGTTAGTGTTAGTCGAGTAGAGTGAAGTGAGTGTTGATCATTGTGATCGTGTTGAGATCTTGGTGATCTCTTGAAGCCACTGGGCTTGAGTGTTTGGTCACGTGGACCTTGGTAGATTGGTGCTAGCTAAGATTAGCACTCGACATCTAGCTTAGTGTCGGTAATAGGATAAGCGACGTGTACGGTTTTCTCCGCCTGAAGGGAGGTTGTTGATATAGTGTTTGAAACTCTCGAGTGTGGTACTCGGGGAGTGGAGTAGGGCGAAGAAGAGCTTCGTAGCCGAACCACTATAAATCCTCTGTCTCGGTTTGATCTTTCCAACTCTACTCTTTACTTTTATTTGTTATTATTACATAGCTTAGTTTGTAGTTCATATTGGTGTAGTTTGATTACACATAGAGTTCGAATCAAAGTTTCCAATAGCATACTTTTAAAAGAAGATTTTTAAAAGAAGTTTTTAAACCGGTAAACTATTCAACCCCCCCCTTCTAGTTTCTCACAATTGGTATCAGGAGCCACGTCAGTCAAGTTTTTAAAGTATATTGTATTTTAAAACTTGAACCGATCAATGGATTCCGACAAATATCTAGAAGGGCAATCTATGCAAAGACCACCACTTTTCGAAACCGATTGTTTTATTTATTGGAAAACAAGATTCGAAACGTATGTGAAATCAAAAGACATTGATCTTTGGCATGTTATTACCGAGGGTGACTTTCAACATATTCAAAAGAATCCGGAAACTAAAAAGGATGAAATAGTTTCTTATGATAAACAAAGTGATGAACTAAAAAGGAAATTAGCCAAAAATAATGAGGCTAAAATGATGATTTATAATGCTTTGCCTAAAAAGGAGTTTGAAAGAATTTTCATGTGTAATACGGCAAAAGATATTTGGAAAACCTTGTTAGTCACTCACCAAGGTAATAACCAAGTCAAAGAGAACAAGATAGATCTTCTTGTTCAACAATATGAACAATTCTCCATTTCGGAGGATGAGTCAATAGATAATGCTTTTGCTAGATTTAATACTATTATCACTAGTCTTAAAGCTCTTGATGAAGGTTATTCTAGTAAGAACTATGTTAGGAAGTTTCTTAGAGCTCTACATCCTAAATGGAGAGCAAAGGTCACCGCCATAGAAGAGTCAAAGGACTTGGCGGCATTGTCAATCGATGAACTTATAGGAAACTTGAAAGTTCACGAGATGATCATCAAGAAAGACTCTGACATTGTCAAAGGCAAAAGCGAGAGAGTTAGATCTCTAGCATTAAAAGCCAAGAAGGAGTCTAGTGATGAGGAATGTTCGAGTTCCGGTAGTGAAGATGAAGAGTACGCACTAGCCGTTAGGAACTTTAGAAAGTTCTTTAGGAGGAAAGGTAGATTTCCTAGACAATCTCGAGATGAGAAGAAGTCATCCCAAAGAAATCATGATGAAAGAAAAGGGACAAGTGATAGGAGATGCTTTAGATGCGGAGATCCTAATCACTTCATAGGAGAATGTCCTAAGCCACCAAAATCCAACAACCAAAGAGCCTTTGTAGGAGGTTCTTGGAGTGATAGCGGTGAAGAAGAAGAGAAGAAGCCTAATGATGAAACGTGCTTAATGGCTCAAGCTTCTAACGAGGTACACTCCGAATCTTCTTATTATAGTGATAATAATTCGTCAGTAGATGACAGTGAATTACATGACGAATACAAAAAACTATGCGTAGTTAGTACTAAGATCTTAGGTAGAAACACAAAGCTAAAATTAAAATTAAAAGAACTAGAACTACAAGTCTTAGAACTAAATGATCAAGTCAAGAGACTTGAGAAAAACAAGGAAGTAGATTTAGGATACGGGTCATGTATTAGTCTTCAAGTAGAAAATGAAAAACTTAAAGAAAATGCTTTAAGAATCATTAAGTTTGATGAAGGAACTAAAAAGCTTAATGATATACTTGAAAATATTAGATATAGTGAACATGACCGTTCGGGTTTAGGATTTGACCCAAATCAGGCTTCTACAAGTGGCACTAAACAAGTAAAATTTGTAATGCCTAAAAAGTCCATGTCTGAAGGTGACGACACCATTAAAGATACAGACGGCACCACTAAATTTAGTGGTACCGTGGTACTGTGTGGTGCTGAGGACAAAACTGGGTCAATTCTGAAAAGTAACTTAAGTCCTAAACCAAGTCAAGTAGTTGTAAATAGAACTAGAGTGTCTACTCCAAGTAGAGAGGAAACCAAAGGCTTTAGCAAACCATTGTCATCTCCCGAACATGGATTTGTAAAGCGTGACACTAGGTCAACTACTCCTCCACCTAGAAAGGTAAACTCTCCCAAACCTCGGTCTAAAACTCCTCTACCGAGAGGTAACTTTAGAAGACAAAATCATCCAAGTAACTTTCCCGTAACTTGGAATGATCGTCCACCACAAAGTTACTTACCATGGGAAATGTGTCCTCCATTCTCACATCCTAAACAAACGCAACAAATGCGTAGGATGTTTAACTCTAACAACTTTGGACCCATGAGATATTGGGGACCAGATGTTTGAACATTTGTTTTGCTAGGAAAACATGAGTGTAAATAAACTTTGGAGTATAACAAAAGGAGTATGATGCGTTATCAAGCATATCCGGTGACGCAATAGTCAAGTCGTGTCTTTCATGCTTAACATTCAACAAAGGTTCCCTAGTCTTCTAGTTTTAAGAGCAAACACCTCAGGCACAGGTACGCTTTCTTAAAACACCCTTTGTTAGTAGTAATGTTTGGCATGAAATAGTGTAGTTAGAATCTAACATGGTAGGCACTATAACACAGAAACTCTATTCACATCTCATCATGCCAAATTCAACTTGTCCAGAAATGTTCGATGATCGCTTGAAGATCATGCGTGACAAGTTTGAATTAAGCATTGATAAGTGAATCAAGTTCCCTTCCTTGCACATAGGTAATCTTGCCTAAATGAAGTATCCCTGTAAACTTATGTATACTATATGTATGAGATACATAGTTTAAGTAATAGTCTTTATTGACAATAACGCCCATATCCGCAAATGCGAAACTCACAAGAGACGAAGAAGGTGAGTGGGCGGATATAACTAGGTTAGGGGCATAATAGGTAAAGTAGTTTACTGATGACATCAAATAACGACATATTATTAGCATCATTTATCCTATTAATTTGACTTGTTTTATTATATTACGTATGAGAATTGATACTTAATCGTTTACTTTTGTAATTCTCAGATAAAAACAAGCATTTGGTGAAACTAAGCGATTTTGGACTAAAAATGGAGCAAAACAAGCAAGATTGGAAAAGTCTACTGAATTGAAGAGATTAAGGACCATTGCCTGACTTTGAAGAATGCGCCGCATGGATTTATCCCATGCGCCGCATATGAAACCTTGGTCAACGAGAAGAACCAACTTGTTTTACTCCAGATGCGCCGCATGAAGCTCCTGATATGCGGCGTATCAATCTCAAGACTTCACCAGATTTCCAAGATATTGAAGAATATTCGCGAATACTATAATCTTGGACCCCACGCGAAGTTACCTTGATACGCCGCATCGGACCAATCCGATGCGCCGTATCGGCCATATACAATCCTTACCAAGAATTCAAGAAATCAAGTGAAGATTAGAAGCTTAATGAAGAAGTCAGGATTACAAGTCGACACTTGAAGATGCTTTCGTATTTTGGCCATAAAATCTTCATCCGGACTCCGATTTAGTTGATTCAAGCGGCCACGGAAAGAGAAAAAGGAGATCTACCTGTATCTGAGGAGAATGCGGCGCATCTGGTCCTTAGATGCGCCGTATTGGGAGATGAGGCGCATCTGGTATTTAGATGCGCCGTATTGGGTCAGTTTCAGACTTGGAGGCTACGTTTACTTATAGATGTGGCGCATCTAACTCTATAGATGCGCCGTATCGACCCAGATTTCAGAAACTATAAATACCGAACTCATTAACGAATTTGGGCATCTTTGGGAACCCTTAGGGCCATTCCCAGACGATCAAAGCCTCTCAAAACAGCAGAAGATCACCCTTGAAGACCCAATTATACTAGAAGAACATCTCTTATCATTGTTATATTACTTAATCATTCGGTTAGCGTATCGTATTCACTATGTTTCACGCTCTATTCGTCTTGATTATGTTTTTGTATTTTGTTACAGAGATTATGGGCTAACACTCTTATGTGTTAGCCAAGTTTATGAGTATTTGATGGTTTAATTAGTTTCTAATTCGATTGGTTGCTTGGTCTTCGTTTTGATTACTTTATTAGTTTTTACTTCATTAATATCGTTTGCGTGATTAATGTAAGCCCCTTAAGGGCTAAATAATATATGAACATGGTAATCATTAAGCAGCTTTATGCGGGTTCTGATTAATTGTGACAGGATTAGTCAGTCAAAAAGACTTAAAATGGAATCTAGAATAGGATAGACATAAGTAATCATTAAGGGTTTACTCGCCGATAAGATTAGAACCAACGCTTTGGTGACTTTTATTAGTGCATTGATAACCTCTGTGTCTAGCTGAGCGTTGATCGGGTCGCCATGCCTCTGCCCTCGCCTATTTAGGATAGACCGCGCCTAGTCGTGAGCACCATCACTACATGTCTTAGAAACTTATCAAAACTTAATCATATATGACTGAACTTGGTTAACACGTTCTTCTTATTTTTGATACCTTCAAGCTTCTAGCGTTTGTTTAGCTTAGTTTAATTAGTTTAGTATAAAACCAAACTCGTGCCAGTCTCTCAGGCTGAACCCCCCTTTACGTTAGTTTAGAAGAGTCGAATACCTCTAGAATTAGTATATTAGAAATCTCACTCTTAGTGATCGACACCCTACTTACCAACTAGGCTACATTGATCAGGTACACTGCCCGTTAGTGTTGTTATAGGTTAAGTCGGCAAAATATAAATGTAAAACTTGATAAGGAATAATCACCTATACAACGACACATCATTTACCTAACGGCAAGTAGGTCCATTATCATGAATAGTGTTGGCTTTGTGCCCACTTGTAAGAAGTATCCCAAAACTTCTTACATCAAAGTGTTTAATGTATCATACCATACATTAAAGATACTATACACTTGAGATTACGATATCTTGAGGAGATTGATGTAGAAAATGTTTCTATACCAACTCTGATAATGAGAGAGTTGTTGGGAATAAAATATTCAAGTCGAAGAGCCTGCCAATTGATGTATTGAGCCTGCTAGTTGATTTTAAAGATGTTGAAGATGTACTAACAGTACCTTCTGGGTAGGAAGGTACTGCTAGTTGAAGAAGGTCATGCTCAGTTATATGTCAAGTTGATAGATATTTATTTGTAGATATTTAGTTGTATTATTGGTCTTTGTACATTGTAACACGCTTAGTAGAAGTAGTTTAGTCTTCTGTGGTTTACAGAAGAATATACAGAGTTGTTACATTGGAAGTTGTATTTAATTGTAGGCTAGAATAGTCAAAGTATCTTATTATATTAAACCACTTGACAACTTGTAATAAGGGTACCTTATTCTATAAAAGGTTCCCTTAGTCACCACCTTCGTGCATGTATCCTTTCAACTAAATAACCAAAACAGAACATCTCTCTAGTAACTTAGTTACTCAATTCACAAATCCTTTTTACAACAAAAGATTCAAGGTTACTTTGTAATCCTGGTGATAGTTAGATCATCCGTATTATTTCATCAATAATATTGAATCGTTGTGTGTTACTAAAGTTGTGTTCATTGTTCATTATAACTCACGTTTACATACTCATCACCTTTGTGTTCTTTTAAGTGTGTTATAGTAGATTCCGCATACTAAAACACATTCACTCATAAATATCTCAAACACATTATTAAGATTCACATCCCAAGTGTTTGCACAATCCTTCCACAAGTGGTATCAGAGCTAGGCTGATATTTACGATTTAAAAGAACCATGGACGTTGAACACATTCAAACAAATGTTGCTGCAAAACTTCCACTTCTCAAACAAAATGAGTTTGATATGTGGAGACTGAGGGTAGAACAATACTTTCAAGTGCAAGACTATGCACTTTGGGAGATTATTGAAGAAGGAAACTCATTTAAACCCTCAATCACCACCTCCACAGTAAACGATGCACTTGTAACACATGTGCAAGTAAACCCAACTAGCGCAGAAGAAAGAGTTCAAAAGAGAAATGATCTTAAAGCAAGGAGTATGCTTCTCATGACTATTCCAAATGATCAGCTTTTGATCTTCAATAAGTACAAATGTGCTAAAACCCTTTTTGAAGCTATTGTGGCTAGATTTGGTGGTAATGATGCCACCAAGAAAACACAGAAAACACTCCTCAAACATCAGTTTGAAAACTTTACAGCCACAACAAATGAGTCTTTGGACAGTATGTTCAATAGACTTCAAAAGCTTTCAAGTCAGTTAGCCATCCATGAAGTGATGATAACTCAAGAAGAATTAAACTCCAAATTTCTTAGGAGTTTACCCTCTGAATGGTCCATGCATGTCATTGTCTGGAAAAACAAACCAGATATTGATCAGATGAGTCTTAATGATCTCTACAACAATTTCAAAATAGTAGAGCATGAAGTGAAGAAGACTACTGGTTCAAGCTCAGGAAATATGGCTTTTGTATCATCTCCAAGCACCTCAAAAGTTGTAGATGAAGAAAAAGATGAAAGAGAAGAAGGTACTACCAACATAAATTTTAGTACTGCCAGTACTTCTAGCAGTACCAAAACCATTCTAGATGAAACAATTGGGTGTGCCTTCCTAACATCACAACACAATGGGTCCATATTAACTTTTGAAGACCTTCAAGAGATCAATGCTGATGATCTTGAAGAAATGGACATAAAGTGGCAACTTTCACTTCTGAGCATAAGGGCTAAGAAGTTGCTGATGAGGACTGGAAAGAAGATTATCATAAATGGTAATGAGCCTGCTGGGTATGACAAGTCCAAAGTGGAGTGTTACAACTGCCACATGAAGGGTCACTACTCAAGAGAGTGTAGAAGACCAAAGAAGCAGGATGACAAGGGAAGAGGGTATGAGAACAAGAACAAGGGAAGCTTTGAGAAGAAAGGAAGCTTTGAGAGCAAGAGTAAGGCTGTGGAAATCATTGAGCCCAAAGCAATGGTTGCTATTGATGGGATGGGTTTTGATTGGAGTTTTATGGGTGAAGAAGAGTCAACTTCAGATGAAATGGCTTTAATGGCATTCTCCACCTCCTGAGGTACAAACTACCAAATGTTCTAATAATTGTGAAGTTTTTAAAGAATTAGAAACTTTAAGAAAATTTTATGGTGATCTGACATTAGAACAAAGAAAAACACATCAAGACTTAGTCAATCATAAGTGTGGTATGGCCAAACTTGAAAAAGCAAGTAATTCACTTTAGGGAAAATGAACTCACATTTTCTGATGCAAAAGCTGTTCTTAATAGAGAAATATTTTTAAAAGATGCAGAAATAAAAATGTTAAGAACTGAGTGTGCTAAAGTGACATTGGCTAGAGATAATATTGAACTAACTGTTACCACATTGGAAATTGCTTCTGACTGCACTAGAAGCATAGTTGAAAATCAGATGAATTAAAGAATCAAATCTGGGATAGGGTACAAGACTTGTCCACCTCCTTACAGATGAATCCCCTGTCCACAAGGTATAGACCTTGCAGAATCAGGTTTACATGAATTCATTAACAAACCATTAGAAAAACCTGTAGAGAAAAGTGGACCTTCTGAGAGTGCTAAGAATGTTTCACTCTCTAACAAAAAGGTGCTCACTGATAAGAAATCAGAAGTTCTAATCATTGAAGATTGGGTATCTGATGATGATGAAGAAGAGACTGTTTCCATCAAAGGAAACAAAGTAGGACCAATCAGTCCTAAAAGAGTAGAGATTAAGACTAAACCTAAAGCTGTTCTGAAGACAGTTGAAAGTTGTGCTAAATGTAATAGCAAACCTAGGGGTAGCCAAAGAAATTGGAACAACCTTAAGTCACACCAACTTGGTGATGACTTTGTTATGTACAATAAGGCTTGCTATTATTGTGGTAGTTTTAATCATACCCATGCTTATTGTAATAATTGGGTTTCTGGGAGTAAATCAAAGTCTAAAACAAATGACACTCACCCCAGAAAAAGTTTTGTAAAGTCTAACACCACAAAAGTTAATCATACTGTTAGACAAAATAAGTCTGCTATTACAAAACCAACTACTAAGGGTGCAAGAAACATTTTCAAACATGCACAAAGAGTTGAGAAAAATCATATTGAAAAGATTTCTGTGGTCAAAACACAAGTTTGGAGACCAAAACCAAAAGGTCCTGCTAGACCAAAAGGTCCTGCTAGACCAAATGGTACTGCCAAGATTGGTACTGATAGACCAAAGACCACAAAATGGATAAAAAGGGAAAATGTTGTTAAGTCCTCAGCATGTTGGATTTGGAAACCACTCCAATCAAAAGGTGCATCAACAATCCTAAAAAGGTTTGATTTCATTGATGCAAGAGGCAAACCCAAGTCTGTCATGGCTTGGGTACCCCAAGGAAACTAATATGTCTATATATGTGCAGGAACATTCAACTGATATTGGTGATCAAGGATATGTAGATAGTGGATGTTCAAGGCACATGACAGGCAACATGTCTTTCCTCACAGACTTCAAAACAATTGATGGAGGATATGTTACCTTTGGGGGAGGAATAAAAGGAAAGATTACTGGTAAAGGTACTATCAAAACCAGTAAATTAGATTTTGAAAATGTGTATTTTGTGAAAGAACTTCAGTTTAATCTCCTTAGTGTCTCACAAATGTGTGACAAAAAGAACAATGTTCTCTTTACTGACAATGAATGTATGGTTCTTTCTTCTGATTTTAAAATGCCTGATGAGAGTCAGATCCTTCTTAAAATCCCAAAAAGGAACAATATGTACAGTGTTGATTTAAAGAACATTGATCCTAAGGAGAGTTTAACTTGTTTAGTAGCAAAAGCCTCATTGGATGAATCTATGCTTTGGCATAGAAGGCTTGGTCATGTAAACTTTAAAACAATCAATACAATTGCTAAATATGATTTGGTTAGAGGTTTACCCAAAAAGATTTTTCAAAATGACCAAACCTGTGTTGATTGTCTAAAAGGCAAACAACATAGAGCTTCTTGTAAGCCCAAGACCCATAACTCAATTTCTCAAGCTTTATACATGCTTCATATGGATCTTTTTGGTCCTACTAATGTGAGTAGCTTGAATGGAAAGAAATATTGTCTTGTTGTTACTGATGATTACAACAGATTTTCTTGGGTTTTCTTTTTAAGATCTAAGCATGAAACAAGTGAGATTCTTAAATCTTATATAACTGAGGTAGAAAACCAATCTGATAAGAAAGTCAAAGTCATCAGATGTGACAATGGAACAGAGTTCAAGAATAGGGTTATGGATGACTTTTGCAAAGAGAAAGGAATAAAAAAAGAATTTAGTGTAGCTAGAACCCCACAGCAAAATGGAGTAGCAGAAAGGAAAAATAGAACACTTATAGAGGCTGCTAGAACTATGTTAGTAGACTCTAAGTTGCCTATTTTATTTTGGGCTGAAGCAGTAGGTACTGCTTGTTATGTGCAGAACAGGGTTCTTGTGATAAAACCACATAAAAAGACACCTTATGAACTTTTCTTTGGTAGAACACCATCTTTAAGTTTTATGAGACCCTTTGGTTGTCATGTCACTATTCTCAATACCAAAGATCATTTAGGCAAGTTTGAAGGAAAAGCTGATGAAGGCTATTTGATAGGGTATTCTTTGCAAAGTAAGGCCTATAGAGTGTATAATAGTTGCACTAGGCTAGTGGAAGAAAATCTTCACATAGAGTTTCAAGAGAAACTAACAAATGTGAAAGGCATTGGACCAGATTGGATGTTTGATATTGATAGGCTTTCAGAATCTATGAATTATGTACCTGTTTCAGGTATAAATACTAATGATAATGCAGGTTTTGAAGACAATGTTGAAACTCCTAAAGATCAAGATTACATCTGGATGCCAATTTGGAAAGGAATGGATCTATCTTCAAGTCATGAAGAACCTTCAAATACAACAAATGAAGGTACTGAAGATGATCATGGAACTCAAGGTCAAGAGAATCAAGAAAGTAGTGCAAATGACAATGGTACTGCTAGTTCACCAGATGGTACTGCCAGTTCACAAATTGGTACTGCTGAGCCATTAAATGTTCAAACAGATGATTCTTTGCTAGAAAATGTTGGGATTGGCAATCTTCCACACACCTATGAAGTTCCTACAACACACAACACAAGAATTCTGAAAGATCACTCCATTGAAGATGTGATTGGTAGCATTGATTTTGGTGTTAGAACAAGAACACAAGTCTTATCTTCAGATCAAGAAGGGTTTATCTCGGCTATCTATGAAGAAAAGAATCATGAAGTTGCCAACATATGCCTGTTTACATGCTTTCTATCACAGGCTGAACCCAAAAACATAAACAAAGCTTTAGATGATGCAAGTTGGGTTGAAGCAATGCAAGAAGAGCTTCTCCAATTCAAGCTTCAGAAGGTTTGGATACTGGTTGATTTGCCCAAAGGTCATAGGGCAATTGGAACCAAATGGGTGTTCAGAAACAAGAAAGATGAAAGGGGGATAGTGATCAGAAACAAAGCAAGATTGGTGGCCCAAGGATATACTCAAGAAGAAGGGGTAGATTATGAAGAGGTTTTTGCTCCAGTTGCAAGACTTGAAGCAATTAGGCTATTCTTGGCCTATGCTTCTTTCATAGGCTTCACTGTCTATCAAATGGATGTTAAGAGTGCATTTTTATATGGTGAGATTGGAGAAGAAGTGTATGTTTCTCAACCTCCAGGCTTCATTGATGCAGAATATCCAGACAGGTGTATAGGGTTACCAAAGCTCTTTATGGTCTACACCAAGCTCCTAGGGCATGGTATGAGACATTGACTTTCTATCTATTAGAAAATGGATTCCAAAGAGGCAAGATTGATCCAACTTTGTTCATCAAAAGAACCAAGAAAGACATCTTGCTAGTGCAGATTTATGTTGATGACATTATCTTTGGATCCACAAACCAAGACTTGTGTGTAGAATTTGAAAAACTTATGCATAGTAAGTTTGAAATGAGTTCCATGGGGGAACTTACTTTCTTTCTGGGTCTCCAAGTGAAACAATCAAAAGAAGGCATATTTATCAGCCAAAATAAGTATGTAGCAGAGATCCTAAGGAAATTTCAGTTTGCTGATTCTAAGGTTGCAAGTACACCAATGGATGCAGAAAAAGGTTTACTAAAAGATGCTGAGGGTGAAGATGTGGATTTGCACAATTATAGATCAATGATTGGGTCTTTGATGTACCTTACATCATCAAGACTAGATATCATGTTCTCAGTATGTGTATGTGCAAGGTTTCAAGTACATCCCAAAGTTTCTCATCACACAGCAGTCAAAAGAATCTTTAGATATCTCAAAGGTCAACCTAGGTTGGGTCTTTGGTATCCAAGGGAATCATCTTTTGATTTGGTGGCTTATTCTGATAGTGACTATGCTGGTGCAACTCTAGATAGAAAATCCACAACTGGTGGATGTCAATTTCTTGGTTGCAGACTCATCTCTTGGCAATGCAAGAAACAAACAATGGTGGCCAACTCTACAACTGAAGCAGAATATGTTGCTGGTGCAAGTTGTTGTGGGCAAGTTCTTTGGATCCAAAATCAAATGCTTGACTATGGGTACAATTTTCTTAACACCATTATTTACATTGACAATAGCAGTACTATATGTATCATTAAAAATCCAGTTCAACATTCAAAAACAAAACACATTGAAATCAGACACCATTTCATAAGGGATTGCAATGAGAAAAGGTTAATTCAAGTTGTCAAAATTGATTCTGAAAAGAATTATGCAGACCTTCTCACCAAAGCTTTTGATTTAGGTAGATTCAAATACCTAGTAGGAGGTATTGGAATGATAAATCTTTGAAAAACATGTGTTTTTGTACATTAAATAATTGGTTTTTTGCTTTTAAACATGGTACTGCTAGTTAGTCAAAAGGTACTGTCAGTTCATAATTGGTCCTGCTAGTATAAAATTTGCTCTGTTTTGTTCATATTCATGCTTAAATGTTTACAATGCTATAGATCAAGTGCTTTGCACTTTGTTCTTTTGGATTGCAACTAACACATTTCAGGTTGATAACAAAACAAGAGATCTTCCAAACAAAAAGAGAAATATAGGTTATTTAAATCTCAGGGGAGGTAACAATCTCAGGGGAGGAAATGATAGCCCAGAATGGAAGAAAAACCAATTTATGAAAGAAAAAGACAAGAGCATACAAGATGATGCAAAGGTTGAAAAAGATAGGATTAGATCACATATTCAGAAGGGATGAAGCATTCCTAAAGGAGAAAGTTCTATCTAGATCAAACTAAGGAAAGTTTCAATTCAAAGGCATGCTAATAGATGATTTCACTTGTTGAACCAATCATCCAAGATACACAGCATCATTGCCTTTTTAATTTCCTCCATCCAAGGAAATTGCACCATCTTTAGGTCAATATGGCTTTTGGTATTCAGTTCACCAAAGTTTTAAAAACTTAAGAGCTGGCTAGTCCATAAGCAAACGGCTTTTGGTAAAGACAAATCAAATCCGTTGATGGTTGATAGTTTACCAAAAACTATATGGTATTTAACTAACCATGCTTCACAGTAAATAGTTAACTAGTCCATAAGCAAACGGCTTTTGGTAAAGACAAATCAAATCCGTTGATAGCTGATAGTTTGCTAAAAACTATAAGGGATTTTTGCTAAACTTTAAAAGAGTCTGCCAAGTAAAATTTTCAAAGGTACTGGTAGTTCAAATTTTGGTACTGCTAGAGTAAAATGGTACTGCTAGATAGCCGTTGAGCCTGTCAGAAAAAGTTTTAGCCGTTGGGCCTGGTAGTTAAAATTAGCCGTTGGGGTAGTTATGTAAATTACTGATGATTATATTATATTACATTTTACATATAAAAGATCTTTTTAACCGCCTTTTCATTTTCTTATTATACATTTTCTTATTGTCGGTTAAAAGAACAACTCACATAGTATCTTTCATCATTCCTTATCACAATTAACTCTAATCCTTCATCTTCTACCAGTACCAACATCAAATCCCACCAACATAATCAAAATTTTCATTAACTTTCACCATGGAAGTTCTAACCTTTGTTAAACGTCACAATCAATTAGCATTTTTGGAAAAGTCTGAGGATAATGCCTCTTTTCATCAAGTAGTGGACTTTTTAAATGATTCCTACATCAGGTTTGCTTTACTAGTCAATCCCACTATTTATGAATCTCAAATTTTACAATTTTGGCAAACTGCTAAAGTTAAAACTTCTGAAAATGGGGAACAAAGATTAAAAGCCAAAGTGGATGGCAAAACATTGACTCTTACTGAGTCATCCATAAGAAGACATCTTCATTTGGATGATTCAGATGGTATTAGTCAATTGCCAGATACTGAAATTTTTGAAAATTTGGCAAGAATGGGGTATAATGTTGATTCTCTAAAACTCACCTTTCTTAAAAAGCATTTTACTCCACAATGGAGATTTTTGATCCATACAATCCTTCATTGTTTGAGCCAGAAGAAAACCTCTTGGGAGCAATTTAGTGGAAACATGGCTTCTGCTCTCATCTGCTTGGCTACAAACAGAAAATACAATTTTTCCAAACATATTTTTGAAGGATTGGCTAAAAATGTGGATAGTGAAACAAAGTTTTTGATGTATCCAAGATTTATTTCATGCATCATTGCAAAATCAAAACATTTGTTGCTTCCCCCACTCACTTTATGAAACACCAAAACTTTCTCACAAAGTATTTTCAAACATGAGAATTGGTTTCAAAGGGGAAGAAATACCACTTTTTGATGAAATGTTACCACAACATCCTGAAGAACCAACACCATCATCAGAATCACCATCATCAAGTTCTTCAACTGGTTACATCTCACCAACTCATCAAACATTACCAATCCCATCTCCAGTACCATCTGCAACACCACCAACACCATCACATCATGTAACACCACCCCAATCTCCTCAGACAGTGCAAGAACTAAAAGAGAAGGTGAAGCTCTTAGAAAATGCTCTTAAAAGTCAGAACACCAAATTTTCTGAGATCAACATCAAGTTAGTTAAGAGGGTAAAGAAATTGGAGAATGAAGTGAAGAAGCTAAAGGGTAAAAGATCTTCAAAGGTTGTTTTATCTAGTTCTTCAAGATCAGATGCTGAAGGTTTGGGTCACTCTTCCAAAAAGGGGAGGATGGATAGTTCTGAAGGTGAAGAGGAGGCTCAATTTGAATTCCATGAAGGAACTCAGGTTTATGATGAAGAGCCTGCTGGTGCAGAACAAGAGCCTGCTAGTTCAAAAGAGCCTGCTAGGATTGAGAGGCTTTTGGCTATGGACTACAAAGGTTCTACTGATCATGTGTACAAAAGAAAGAGGGACTTAGAGCCTCAAGGGGATTTGTTTGTTCAAGGGAGGTTATTTATTGCTGATGAGCAATCTACTGCTCCATCTCAAGAACCAACTCCAAAAGATAAGGGCAAGAGCATTATGGTTGAAGATGAACCAAAGCCCAAAAAGTTGAAAAGAACAGAGCAAATTCAGATGGCTATAGATGAAAAAGTCTCAAAAAGGCTTCATGAAGAAGAAGTGCAGAAAGAATTTGAAGCTTCAAGACTGCTTGCAGAAATGCAAGAGCAAAAAGATGCTGCTCAGACTCTTCTTGACTCTCAAATTGCTCAAGAAACCTTTGATGCACAGATGCAATGGATTATTGCCAATGATCCAATTGTGAAAGGTCAAGCAGCAATAATAGTGAATGACAAGAATCTTAACTCTGATGAGAAAACAGCAGAGCTTGAATCTTTTATCAACAAAAAGTATAAAGAAGCAGCTCTAGCTGATATTTTTGAAAAGATGAAAGAAAGTCAGAAAAGAGGTTTTAAGGTGGGCACATCTCAGAAATATCAAGTGACTTTTATGAAGAGATTTCTAAAAGGTCAAGCAAATTGGACTGATTATCAACTGAAGAAGAAATCTACTGATGAAATCTACTTCCTGTATCTAAATGCCTACAAGAGTCTTTACTACAAGATCCCATCTGATGCAAAGCCTTCAATGAAAAAGAAAGATGCTCAGAAGAAGAAAGAAGCAAAATTGGATTCAGAGAAAGTAAGTAAAATGTTAATTACTTTGCCAACAATTATACACGCTGATCCAATTAGGTCTAGACACCCTATTATTGATTGGGAAATTCACCATGATAGACTAGGAAAGTCATGGAAAATAATTAGGGTTGGGGGTCAGATTGCTATCTTCAAAAACTTTGAAAATCTAGTAAGAGCATGTGACAGAGCAGACTTAGAAGAATTTTGGAATCTAGTTCAAATTAGGCTAGACACAAATTCTAGTACTGATGTTAAGGAACAGGAACTATGGGTAGAATTCAATAGGATGTATGATCCTGATCCTAAAGATGTTCATTGGAAATTTCCATATCATGATCCTTCAACCACATGGGAATTTCTAAGCCTTAGCAGTATTCATCATCTCTACACACAAAGTGGGATTGAACTCTTTATGTTGGCTGAGAAAGAGTATCCACTTAGTTATGAAGTTCTTACAACTATGATCTCCAAGAGATTAAGATGTGACAAAGATGAAGAAAATTCAGAAGTTGTTCAAAGTTTGCTGAGGAGCATATTTGAGCAATGTGAAAGAAAAAGGAAGAACAGAGAGTAAAGGTTTTTGGAAGAGTTCCCTCAAATCCTCAAGGTATGTATTTTATTCATCAGAAACTTGTGTATTTTAAAGGAAATAAACAAGTTTAGGGGAGGATTGTTGGGAATAAAATATTCAAGTCGAAGAGTGGTATGTGCTTAAACACATACCTTTTCTTGACCAAAACCGGACCCAAATAAACCAAAAACTAACAAATTATGCCAAATATCTTGTGTTTTTGTGTTTTTATTATGCAGGGATGGATATTGCAAATTTGGACAAAAGACACGGAAAAACCCGAGAAAACGAGCACGAGATACGGAAAAGACTCAGAACCGGAACCGGGAAAGAAAATTTGGTCAAAAAGTTAACAGAGGTCCTCATATTTTCAGAGATTGTCAATTTCAGCCCTTGGATCTACTTTGATAAAATTAGCAAGATCAGTCCCTCCAAAAATCCAGAAATTATACATTTAGTCCCTACAATTAAAACCCTTAACCCTTTAAACCCTTAAACCCGGATTAATAATATAACCACAAACAAACCCAACCCACCACTAAAACGAACCCAACCCATTAAAATTATCTACCCAGCCCAGCCAAGAACCTGACCCGAACCAACAAAAAACCCGGTCAACCCCTTATATCTCCCTCAGTCAAATAAAAATAAGAAAAAAAAACCACACTCACACACACCCGCGTTCTTCATTTCCCCCAAAAAGTTACTAGAACCCTAACTTACCGTACACCCCAATTACCCCATTCCTATAATAATTAACCCAATCATTAGATGTTCTAGAAGGTCCTGACAGCTACAGGGACACGTGTGTGCGGCTGATTGGAGGAGCCACATCACAAGCTTGATCAAACGGTCGATATTGAAGCGTAGGGAGCAAGTTCGATCCAAGGGCTTGGATTGTTTCTTGAGAGACCCCAGAAGGTTCTGTGGATGACTATAAATAGCCACCTCAGTCACAGCTTGAAGGAGTTAGTTAGTCAGTAGTTAGATTTTAGGATTAGAATTAGAGTAGGGGAGGGTAATTTAGCTTATTAATGTATTTCTGTTTTTAAAATTGTACTCTCAATTTCAGTTTTAATAATATTCTTCTTTTCAGTTAATCCTCTTGCAATTCATTTTTCAATATTTAGTTATTTTAAGTCTGCTTTCAAGTCTCAAGCACTTTCAATTTCTGTATTCACAATAAGCCCTGCATAGTTTTTGGTTAGTTTATTTTTGCATCTACTGTTTACTCTTAAAAAGCAGAAAATTCCAAGTCCAAGGGACAGAACAAGGTGAATTTGGTATTGTATCTGAGGTTTTATGGTAGCTGTGGTGATTATTGGAGCCTATGAAAGATAGGCTTGGGTCAAATGAGTCCTCTGTTCAGCTGAGGCTTTTCAAGTGAGTTTCATATTTACATTTTCTGCATAATATCTTATAATAGCTTAGATTCTGTAGTCCTTAGCTTATTAGTTAGTTTACTGTTTATCTAGGCTTGTTACTTTCAGTTATTGTTTTCTTTTGAGTGTTTATGTTTAGCATATAAGTTCTAGTTTACATTTCTACTTCATTGCCTTAGCTTAGTTTATATTGCATATCTTTATTTCTGTGGTTGTTGTTGCATTTCTTTTGTTCCATTAGATTTAAATATAGTTAAGTAATCAGTTTTAATCATCAGTATTGTAGTTTAAGGTTTAAATTTGTGAGACTTAGTGAATCAGATTATATACAGGAGTGTTTGGTTTTATGGTTTGTTGTGTGTTCCTGATATCCATTTGCTTTATCCTCTGCACAATCAAATTATTATAGGATCAATTAGGATATATAGGCCACTAAATTAGTCATTGTAATAGCATAAGTCAAAATCAGTCAGTAACGTCATTTCTGTTGGTATTAGTGGTAGTGTGCATCTATAAATCTCTAAACTACTAGGTGTAGGGTAGATTCAAGTTAATCAAGCATCTCAACATTACATATTGGATAAATTTTGATCATTGGAATCTCACTGTAGTCAAACCTTAGTTGCAAACAAAAAGTCAAAACATCCTTAGGACTGTCTCAAATAGCTGCTGATCTCAGGGCATTTTAGGTAACCAAATTAGTTTGGAGGTGTGATTTTCTAGTGGATTTGGTGTCTCAGTAGTACTAAGTTGCTTTTGCCCCCATTAGTTTGCATATTTCAGCTTATGTGGACTGCTTAATGAGGCCTGAAAGTTAGGGATTTAGTGCTAGTCTGCTGATTTTACCTAGGACCTGCATTAGTGCTAATTGACTTGAATACTGAGCTTGGGTGATACATTTGAGCATATTTGAGCTTGTTTAAGTGTTATACATGGTTCTTTAGCTTCTGGCTTAACCTGGTGCTTAATTGCTTATTTTATGTGCTTATTCATAACTGCTCATTGATTCTACTAAGTTCTACTGAGTGTTTAATGTTCTGATTTCTGTGAATTTGAGCTTATTTGAGTACTTGAACTTTCTGTGAAAATTTTTAGACACTTTTGTGGTAAGTGCTTATTTATAAGCACTTATCCAAACTGCTTTTTAGGCCAATTAGCACTTTTCAGCTGATTTTTCCAAACTTTTCAATTTCAGTAGGTTTCTAATATTGTTTTAGATTTTCTGTAAAAATTCCAGATTTATTTGAGCTCTTTTGCTATTTCTTTTTCATTTTTATAGATTTTAAATCATTTTTAATTCATAATAAATCAGAAAAAAAACAAAAATAATTTTCATTTTTATTTCAAAATTAGTTTTCAGATTCATTAGATTTTTCAAAAATATATTTGCATTTTTAAAGTTGATTTTCTAATTATTTTCATTTTTAATCATTTTAAAAAAAGCTTAAAAATAGTTTTTAATTCATAATAAATTATTAAAAAGTCAAAAAAATATTTTTCTTTTTCCAAAAATTTTCTTTTATCATTTTTAATATAGGAAAATTATTTTTATATTTTTAGGTTTTAAATTTTAGAAATTCACTTTTTATTTACGTTTTATAATTCGTCGCGTAACGTTTTAAAATTCTAATTTTCGTTTTTAGGTTTGAATGCTTAGTTTAATTGTTTCATTAGCATAATTAGTTGTTTACTTTTATTATTTTATTATTCGTAGTATAGAATCACCAATCAATCACTCTTATTCACATTCACTACACGAATCACGTTCCGGGAACACAAATTCCATTCAATCTTCGTCGGGACAAACGACTCGGGTTAACACATATTTCCACGTGTGTTTTCCTTGGACTATATATAATTGACACGAATCAATTTTTGGCGCCGCTGCCGGGGAAGGTTGAAGTGAGTGTGTGATTCCGTTCGTCGAAACGTGTTTTGAAAAGCCTTCCTTGTATATATTTTCTTAAAAAAAAAAAAAAAAAAAAAAAAAAAAAAAAAAAAAAAAGTAAAGTAAAAAACAAAAATATTAAACACTTTTCCTAAAGTGTTTGCAAAATACCAAAAAAAATATATATATATATATATATATATATATATATATATATATATATATATATATATATATATATATATATATATATATATATATATATAATAAACATCCTCGGTCTTCCGTTGAAGGAGGGCGGTTGTAAACCAAATAAGTTCAAACGCAAAAAGAGATTGTGAAATTACTCGGTTTCGGATTACTTTAATTCTACAACCGACACCCTCGTTGTGCGTAGATTTGAAGGAAACGTTTTCGGGTGACGAATCGATCACAATAATAACAAAACAAAAGAAAAATACAAAAATATTTTGATTTTAAAGTTTTCTTTTATATAAAAACCCAAAAATATTTTCTTTTTCAAAATTTGTTTTCACTTTTATTTTACTTTACTTTTATCTTAAATCGTTTTCACGTCATAAAAAATCAAAAATAATCTTCTTATCCTCTTATACATATAATTCTTCTTCTTTAACCCTCTAAACCGATAATTCTATATCTTTCTTCCTCTTATGTTTAATTCTTATGGATCCGACTTGTGTTAAGTGTGGTGAACCTTTCTTCGGAGGGTTGTGTGTTTGGTGCACGTGCGAGCAATGTGGTAGTAATATTCGTGATGGAGTTTGTTGGTTTTGTAATTCTCACACGTATGTTCAAAATTCGTTCAACAATCTTTCAAACGTGCCCGATTACCCTCCACCGCCTCCTCCTTTCACTTGTTTTAATTGTGGAAATCCCTCCGAAGAAGGAGTACCTTGTGGACAATGTTTTTGTAATCAATGTGGATATACCAATTGTATGTGCTATGTCCCGAGTGTTGAAACGTCTTACGCTTACGATACGAGCTTTGATAATTATCCTCAAAATGATTTCAATCCTCCTTCTCAAAACTCTTATGAGCAAGAATCATATTTCAATGATCATTCATCAAATTTTGAACATTGTGGGGGATCGTTTGAAAATTTTCATTATGAGCCAAATTCGTGTTACGATTCTCATGGTTTTAACCAACCCCCAC
Organism: Artemisia tridentata subsp. tridentata; assembly: GCA_021014915.2. Classification (NCBI taxonomy): domain Eukaryota; kingdom Viridiplantae; phylum Streptophyta; class Magnoliopsida; order Asterales; family Asteraceae; genus Artemisia; species Artemisia tridentata. The sequence goes on along the minus strand of CP139509.1, from coordinate 499,523,619 downwards.
AAAATCCCGGCAATTGTCCAAATCAAGATAGAATGCGCGAAATTGAAAGAATTTGGGAAGACTTCCAAGAAGTTAAGAAATTGGTGGTTAAACACTATACTTCTACTCCCGATCCTCATGAGAAGTCTATAGAAGAATTACTTGCCGAGGAAAAAGAGGCTAATTTTCGGAAGGCCTTACAGAATTGTGCTGACGAGGAGATACTTGTTTCGTTAAACGTTTTCCCTGCAATTTCACCTATCTTTCCTCCCGTAGAACCCGAGGACTCTTTAATAATGGGGGACGAGCATCTAAACACTATTCCGGCAACGGAATCGGACGAATTCCAAAAGTCTAGTGTTGAGAACCTCGTCCCAATCCAAAGTGAGTCCGGGGAAAATTCTAACGGTGATTGTGATTTTGTTGAAAATGATCGTTTTGATAATCTCGTTGATACGAATGATGAGCCGTGTGATGATATTCATGTTGAGAAGAACGATGATGAGATGTACTCCGATTCCGACAATGACGATTCGTTATCTTGTGGAGACATCGATTATGTTGATGAGGTACCTTCTGAGCTCGTCAGCTTAGAAGAAGAGGATGAAGAAGATAATGATAATGAAATCCAAGATGATGCTCTTCGCGAGAAATTATTAAATATCAATCTTCTCATTTCTAAGATCGAGGCATTACATGATCCTCCGACTTCTTCATTTCCTATCCCCGTTATGGATAGTGACTTCTTACCCGAGCTTGAAATTTTTCGATTTGAAGAGACGAGTAGTGGCAGTCCCACTATTCATGCTGATATCTCTCTTCCGGATTATGAGTACTTTCACTTTGAGATCGACTCAGAACTTATTTTGAGCAATATTTCAAATAATCCGTTACGTGACTCTCTTTTAGAGGATGTCGATCGATTTCTTGCTTCGGATGACTCGATACCCTCGGGTATTGAGAATGGCGAGAATGGTTTTCAAAGAAACGTACTTATTGAAGAAATTAATGATGATGATTTACTTTCTGAGGCTGATTCATTTATCTTTGATTTACCGTCTTCTCGTCCACCCGCGAAACCACCGGATGTAGATCTTGGATCCGGTGTGAATGAAGTAATTGATGGAGTGGTGGACGAGACTTATGATATTGATGATCCCGTGCTTGATATTTTACCCACCCAACCCACCCGTGATTCCAATGATGTTTATGCTTTCACCCCCGAGTGTTTCACCCTTTCTTTTCTTATCCCATCATTTCTCCATCTTTCCACTCCTTCGGGAGTGAGGATACCGTCTTCGACCCCGGCATCTCCGTTCTTCGTGCCGGGTGTCCGTTCCTCTTGCTCCCCCAAGGACAAATAAATTCGGGGTCGAGTCAAGCTCATGTGACTCGGTTACCAAAAACAAGCGCTTCGTGGGAGGCACCCCATGCTTATCCATCTATCTTCTTTTCTATTTTCTAATAAGTGACGTGAGGAGGGCTTCCTCTTCCGTATCTTGTGTTTCGTGTTTTCTGTGATGTATCCAGGAATGCCCGATGATGAAGACTCTCGTGCTCGTAGTTTCCTTCACGCTACTCGAGTTTCATCATTCGCTGCTTATCCAATATCCAAAATCTTATCGTTTTACATTTATCTTTTGGCATAATTAATAAACGGCCTTAGATTTATGTAGGAGAACCCTTACCTTTAAGACATTGAGGACAATGTCTCGTTTTAGTCTGGGGGGGTAATCTGTCGATTTGATTTTTTTTTTTTTTTTTTTTTTTTTTTGCCTTGCACTTTTTGCCGTTTTCTCATGCAACCCCGTTTTTCCTCCAAAATTGAAAAAATCCTAAAAATGAGAAAAATTTAAAATTTTTGCAAAAATATAATAAATTTTGACATTTTTGTTGATTTTCCGCTGGAGAGAGTAGGAATAAAATTCTGACTTGACCGGGCGTGTTGAGCCCTAGCTTGTCTCCTTAACCTTTTATAATCTATAAGCTTGTGCTAGTCTTTTACACAAGGAGCTAGAAAACGCGAATTCTTTTTTAAGAGTTTGCAAGTTCCCGTATTTGACTTTATATATGCATGGCTTGATTATAAGGCTAAGCATTCGCGGATCTTATTATTTAAGATTTTAAATTTGCGAAGAACGAGAAATGATAGAGTTGTTTATAAGTTAGATTGCTAAACGTGGAGTAGTTGGTTCTCTTTAGAGCTTATCGAAGTTATTTGTGGCTTTTTGTTCCCATAAACTTGTTTCACCTTAAAAATAGAAATCTAGGAATAATTAAAGCTATTTTAGTTTTGGCGATAATTAGTTTTTATTTCGTCCTTAGAGAATCCTTGCTTATGAAAGTTGGGTACACATCAAGGTACTGCCAGTGTTACGATGTAATAGACTATTCCATCTTGCCGGTTCGCAACCGATGTTGGGATTGTTATAAAAACCGTAGGACTCGGAATTTGGCAAAATATATAATGAATAATATATAATAATAATCCAAAGCCATAAAAAGTTTTCTGCATCTTGCCGGTTCGCAGCCGATGTTGTAGACTTCTAATAAAGGCAGAGGAAAAATTCCAAGGTCATAATAGACTATCACATCTTGCCGGTTCGCAGCTGATGTTGTGATTGTTATAAAGGGCCAAGGATTTAATACGTATATATGCTTAATAATGTTAAAAATGCCAAATTTCGACTCCGAGGTATCCTAATAAAGGCTTCTGTCTCTGGACTCGTAGATGAGTTGTTTCGGTCGCAAATAAAAGGGATATTCTCAAAATCGTGTTAAATCAGAGACCTTGATGTGGACCTCATTTTTGTATGCAGCGGTTCTTGAGGGAAGGTTTGGAAACTACTTAGCGTCTAAACTAGGTATCTTTATCAGATTAAAAATTTTCGAAACGAGAGTGTGAAGAAATTCATTTCTCACCAAAAATAAAATAAATAGAGGAAAATAGGAATTTGGGAACAAAGAGTCCACAATTAGCTTTTATGAGTAGTGTCGGCAATCTAACTTGTAAATGACAATGATTTCGTTTTTAAGCTTAGTTTGGGGACTAGTGAAAAATCAGGAACGACGAATTTTATCCGTATGGTCACTTCCTCTTGTGTCGTGTTTCCTACTCGAAGACCCTAAACGTTATTGTGAAATAACGATCGTCAACAAAGCCGTCACATAAATTATGAGAAAAATATAAAAATAGAATAAAAAGGAAAAATGGGGAGTTTTTAGAACTTTGGATTTCTTGATCTCTTTTGAAAATTTTGCTACTTCTCAAAGTTAGTAAAAAGAGATTGGAAATTTTCCGTTTTAAAAAACGTGTTTTTATAACATTGCATGAGGACATTGCAATAGCTTAGTCTGGGGGAATTTGGTATGTGCTTAAACACATACTTTTTCTTGACCAAAACCGGACCCAAATAAACCAAAAACTAACAAATTATGCCAAATATCTTGTGTTTTTGTGTTTTTATTATGCAGGGATGGATATTGCAAATTTGGACAAAAGACACGGAAAAACCCGAGAAAACGAGCACGAGATACGGAAAAGACTCAGAACCGGAACCGGGAAAGAAAATTTGGTCAAAAAGTTAACAGAGGTCCTCATATTTTCAGAGATTGTCAATTTCAGCCCTTGGATCTACTTTGATAAAATTAGCAAGATCAGTCCCTCCAAAAGTCCAGAAATTATACATTTAGTCCCTACAATTAAAACCCTTAACCCTTTAAACCCTTAAACCCGGATTAATAATATAACCACAAACAAACCCAACCCACCACTAAAACGAACCCAACCCATTAAAATTATCTACCCAGCCCAGCCAAGAACCTGACCCGAACCAACAAAAAAACCCGGTCAACCCCTTATATCTCCCTCAGTCAAATAAAAATAAGAAAAAAAAACCACACTCACACACACCCGCGTTCTTCATTTCCCCAAAAAGTTACTAGAACCCTAACTTACCGTACACCCCAATTACCCCATTCCTATAATAATTAACCCAATCATTAGATGTTCTAGAAGGTCCTGACAGCTACAGGGACACGTGTGTGCGGCTGATTGGAGGAGCCACATCACAAGCTTGATCAAACGGTCGATATTGAAGCGTAGGGAGCAAGTTCGATCCAAGGGCTTGGATTGTTTCTTGAGAGACCCCAGAAGGTTCTGTGGATGACTATAAATAGCCACCTCAGTCACAGCTTGAAGGAGTTAGTGAGTGAGTAGTTAGATTTTAGGATTAGAATTAGAGTAGGGGAGGGTAATTTAGCTTATTAATGTATTTCTGTTTTTAAAATTGTACTCTCAATTTCAGTTTTAATAATATTCTTCTTTTCAGTTAATCCTCTTGCAATTCATTTTTCAATATTTAGTTATTTTAAGTCTGCTTTCAAGTCTCAAGCACTTTCAATTTCTGTATTCACAATAAGCCCTGCATAGTTTTTGGTTAGTTTATTTTTGCATCTACTGTTTACTCTTAAAAAGCAGAAAATTCCAAGTCCAAGGGACAGAACAAGGTGAATTTGGTATTGTATCTGAGGTTTTATGGTAGCTGTGGTGATTATTGGAGCCTATGAAAGATAGGCTTGGGTCAAATGAGTCCTCTGTTCAGCTGAGGCTTTTCAAGTGAGTTTCATATTTACATTTTCTGCATAATATCTTATAATAGCTTAGATTCTGTAGTCCTTAGCTTATTAGTTAGTTTACTGTTTATCTAGGCTTGTTACTTTCAGTTATTGTTTTCTTTTGAGTGTTTATGTTTAGCATATAAGTTCTAGTTTACATTTCTACTTCATTGCCTTAGCTTAGTTTATATTGCATATCTTTATTTCTGTGGTTGTTGTTGCATTTCTTTTGTTCCATTAGATTTAAATATAGTTAAGTAATCAGTTTTAATCATCAGTATTGTAGTTTAAGGTTTAAATTTGTGAGACTTAGTGAATCAGATTATATACAGGAGTGTTTGGTTTTATGGTTTGTTGTGTGTTCCTGATATCCATTTGCTTTATCCTCTGCACAATCAAATTATTATAGGATCAATTAGGATATATAGGCCACTAAATTAGTCATTGTAATAGCATAAGTCAAAATCAGTCAGTAACGTCATTTCTGTTGGTATTAGTGGTAGTGTGCATCTATAAATCTCTAAACTACTAGGTGTAGGGTAGATTCAAGTTAATCAAGCATCTCAACATTACATATTGGATAAATTTTGATCATTGGAATCTCACTGTAGTCAAACCTTAGTTGCAAACAAAAAGTCAAAACATCCTTAGGACTGTCTCAAATAGCTGCTGATCTCAGGGCATTTTAGGTAACCAAATTAGTTTGGAGGTGTGATTTTCTAGTGGATTTGGTGTCTCAGTAGTACTAAGTTGCTTTTGCCCCCATTAGTTTGCATATTTCAGCTTATGTGGACTGCTTAATGAGGCCTGAAAGTTAGGGATTTAGTGCTAGTCTGCTGATTTTACCTAGGACCTGCATTAGTGCTAATTGACTTGAATACTGAGCTTGGGTGATACATTTGAGCATATTTGAGCTTGTTTAAGTGTTATACATGGTTCTTTAGCTTCTGGCTTAACCTGGTGCTTAATTGCTTATTTTATGTGCTTATTCATAACTGCTCATTGATTCTACTAAGTTCTACTGAGTGTTTAATGTTCTGATTTCTGTGAATTTGAGCTTATTTGAGTACTTGAACTTTCTGTGAAAATTTTTAGACACTGTTGTGGTAAGTGCTTATTTATAAGCACTTATCCAAACTGCTTTTTAGGCCAATTAGCACTTTTCAGCTGATTTTTCCAAACTTTTCAATTTCAGTAGGTTTCTAATATTGTTTTAGATTTTCTGTAAAAATTCCAGATTTATTTGAGCTCTTTTGCTATTTCTTTTTCATTTTTATAGATTTTAAATCATTTTTAATTCATAATAAATCAGAAAAAAAAACAAAAATAATTTTCATTTTTATTTCAAAATTAGTTTTCAGATTTATTAGATTTTTCAAAAATATATTTGCATTTTTAAAGTTGATTTTCTAATTATTTTCATTTTTAATCATTTTAAAAAAAGCTTAAAAATAGTTTTTAATTCATAATAAATTATTAAAAAGTCAAAAAAATATTTTTCTTTTTCCAAAAATTTTCTTTTATCATTTTTAATATAGGAAAATTATTTTTATATTTTTAGGTTTTAAATTTTAGAAATTCACTTTTTATTTACGTTTTATAATTCGTCGCGTAACGTTTTAAAATTCTAATTTTCGTTTTTAGGTTTGAATGCTTAGTCTAATTGTTTCATTAGCATAATTAGTTGTTTACTTTTATTATTTTATTGTTCGTAGTATAGAATCACCAATCAATCACTCTTATTCACATTCACTACACGAATCATGTTCCGGGAACACAAATTCCATTCGATCTTCGTCGGGACAAACGACTCGGGTTAACACATATTTCCACGTGTGTTTTCCTTGGACTATATATAATTGACACGAATCAAAGAGCCTGCCAATTGATGTATTGAGCCTGCTAGTTGATTTTAAAGATGTTGAAGATGTACTAATAGTACCTTCTGGGTAAGAAGGTACTGCTAGTTGAAGAAGGTCCTGCTCAGTTATATGTCAAGTTGATAGATATTTATTTGTAGATATTTAGTTGTATTATTGGTCTTTGTACATTGTAACACGCTTAGTAGAAGTAGTTTAGTCTTCTGTGGTTTACAGAAGAATATACATAGTTGTTACATTGGAAGTTGTATTTAATTGTAGGCTAGAATAGTCAAAGTTTCTTATTATATTAAACCACTTGACAACTTGTAATAAGGGTACCTTATACTATAAAAGGTTCCCTTAGTCACCACCTTCGTGCATGCATCCTTTCAACTAAAATAACCAAAACAGAACATCTCTCTAGTAACTTAGTTACTCAATTCACAAATCCTTTTTACAACAAAAGATTCAAGGTTACTTTGTAATCCTGGTGATAGTTAGATCATCCGTATTATTTCATCAATAATATTGAATCGTTGTGTGTTACTAAAGTTGTGTTCATTGTTCATTATAACTCACGTTTACATACTCATCACCTTTGTGTTCTTTTAAGTGTGTTGTAGTAGATTCCGCATACTAAAACACATTCACTCATAAATATCTCAAACACATTATTAAGATTCACATCCCAAGTGTTTGCACAATCCTTCCACAAGAGTTAATGTGGGTTGAAACATAATGAGTAATGTTTGTACCTTCATAGGTTGATTAATAAACATCTTGGTTCCCCAAGAAACAAACTACTCTTATTGTCACCACGACCGAAACCGAGTACGCAAGCGCCGGAAAGGCATGACAACAAACACTATAGATGAAACAACTCCCTGTGAAGAGTAGCAGTCAAGATGCCATTAGACTTGTCCGGGAACCCTATAGTTTGCTCATGAACGAAGCTCGTCGAAGTACGTCATCTCCCCGCAGTAAGACATCTCCTCCGTCATGATAACGTCGAAAGAGAAATCTTTTCTTTGAAAAGTATTTCTTCTCACCTTAACCTTTACATTCTCGTCAAATGACCTCTTAATACTCCATTGGAATTATTAATGTCATCTCTCACGTCCCATCATATGATTTTTCAAGTCATTCCTCATATTCCGCTCATGACTATTTCAATATTTCTATGGAAATATTAAAGTCATCCCTCGCGTCATACCTTATAACCTTTCATCCCCTCTTATGACTATTTGAATATTTCTCCGGAAATATTGAAGTCATCTCACACATCCATCTTATTCTCGACTCATAACTCTTGAATATTTCATTGGAAATTTCAAGTCATTCCCTAAGCCTCATCCCATGACTTCGTAATATTTCACTGAAAATATTAACGTCATTCCTCGTATCTCGTCATATGACTTTTCAAGTCATTCATTTCATCCCGCTCATGACTATTTGAATATTCTTTCGGAAATATTAAAGTCATCCGTTACGTCATAACTCATAACCTTTCATCCCTTCTATGACCTCTCAAAAGTTTCGCGGGAAACATTGAAATCATTCTCTACAAATCGCTCATGACTTTTTAAGTCATATCTTTCACTCGTCACATGACTCATGAATATTTCACGGGAAATATCTAGTCATTCCTTGTGTCTCGTACTCCGACTAATTAAATATTTCATGGAAAATATATAGTCATCCTCCTAAACACAACTCATAACTTCTATTTATTTCACGGGAAATACTAGAAGTAAATCCTTATCCAATGACATCTTAGTCAATTTCCTCGGAAACACTAAGGTCATTTCCGGTCATCCCATTTAATCATCTTTCGTCAAAAAGTTTATTAGGTATAAACTTTTTCCTCGTGTCAAAAAGTCTTACTAAATAAGTAAGATTAATCAGCCAAAAGTCAAAACAGAAGAAAAACTGGACCATCAGACATACGGCTCCACTAAAGAGCCACGGCTCCACTAATGTTTAGTGGAACCGTGGAGCCGTGCATCTGAAAAACGTGCCCAGTTACTCTTTTCTTCTGCACAAATTTTCCAAACACACAAAACCACTTCCACTTGCTGTCAAAATCGAACCATAACACCATAATTCAACTAAACTCTTACAAATCAAGATTGAGGCATTGGAATCAACAAATCCTAATCACAACATCACTCATTGTAAGTAAATCACTCTTAATTTCATTTAATTTGAGTCTAGGGTTTGTTCTTGAGTATAAATCCGAATTGGGGATTTTCAAAATTAGTTAAACCCTTGTGAAATTAAGACTAGGATTAGACAATGTAGTATTCACATGATTCCCTAAACCTAGGATTTCCAAAAACCTATTTATGTTGCAAAACCTAATCCGAAATTAATCACTAAATTCGGATTATGATTGATTATTTGTAATGAAATCATGTTTAGGATGATTAAAATTGGATTAGGAACGTTCTGCATTAAAGATTTTCAATCTTAAAGCTTGTTGGCACCATGTTGAGACATTTGCCAAACACCCCAATTCGATTATTTTTCTAAAAACTTCACAAGTCTAGGATCATGAAACCTTTTTCATACATTGTTGATGCAAATTAAAAACGTTTTTGCATGCATACATGAACTCTCAAATATGGCTCGAAGTACATAATTGATATGTATTGTTCGACATATTTGATTGAGCAAAAGTGAAGTTAGGAGCGTTTGGGTAATCTCTTTAGGATAATTTTAGAGTCGAGATTGCCGCACCTCCACATTGTTTGCATTTAGGCACACACACTAGAAGTGTAATCATTAAAATGCAACGAACTAACATATACAAAAATATTTTTTTTGTAGACAAACAATGCCTCGGAATGATTCTCAATTAACCCGAAATTACATCATTGAAACACTAGAAAACCCAAACATCACTGATGAACAAAAGGCTTATTTTGCCAAAGTACTAACACGATACATACACGAAGGGCGTGTAGTCGATGCACTTTATGTCATGTCAGACAGAGTGAGTGCTTGTTTCCCTTCTACTCGGTTCGATTGTTTATACACAAAAAACGATCAAATATGTCCCCTTTTCGTTCTCAAATTTTACAGTCGTGTTCGTACCTACACTGACTCCGACGGAAACGTCTTTCTTAACTTTTGGATTCGACACCAAAATATCACCCTGTCTGTCACTCAGTTTGGTGAAATTCTTGGTGTTCCCTCATATGGTCAGTGTGCATACACCAACGACCATTCTCTAGAGTCTCTTTACTACAATGTTGAGATAGAAGGTGCCTATAGTACCCAAATTCCCGACATTGAAGTAATCAAACAAATTATCCAAATTCCTCGAGTCGCCAACACGTACCAAAAACGTGATGGATCCGTTGTCTTTCTCGACCCATCCAAAATCTACCTCAGGGAACTCCATCTCGACCTTAGAAGTTGGGAACTTCTTCTACGTGAAAATGTGTTAAGCCTTGCGGGCAACCGTGATCACGTATCGGCAAGTCTTGCCCTTATGCTCTACTGTCTTAGTATCGAGGAACCATTCAACCTCGCATACTACATGGTCAAACGGATGGCTAACATTCATCGTCGGTCCGATGAGCTCATGCCATACGGCATGTTGCTTACTCGTTTATTCAGGTGGGTCATGGAACATTTCCCACATCTTCAAAGTGTCGACTATGTCCTAGTTAATCCGGTTATGCACCCACTTGGTGGACCACAACGTCGCACAAAGCAACGTAAGGACAAAGGGTCCAAACGTGGTCGTAAATCCACTTTCGATATTCCCCATTCATCCTCCTCCTTCAGTCACGAATCATCATCTGAACCCATGGATGAGGACGATGATGAGGTGAACGAAGAAGGAACTTCTAGCTCTCAAATCCCTTCTCCCGACACCTACTTTCATAACCTTGATACCTCATCATTTCGACGTACAACCGACCTCGAAAATGGGATGGTAAATCTATCCCACATGATGAGAAGGCAAACCACAATGTACAATAGACAAGTGGAGATGCATGAGCAAACTATCAGGGGATTCAAGTCCATCGGCAAGGCGATCAAAGGGCTTGGGAACAAAATTAAGAACTTGGGGAAAAGAAAGGATTAGATGGAAATAATTTAAGTAGTATTATTAATATAAGTATTATGATTAAAATACTACTAATAGTTTGTGGCATTGTTGCCTAATACATTAACTTGCTTGATGTGTTTCCTTTTAACATGATTAATTCTCTTGTTAATTAATCCTCATGTTGGTTTATCTTGCCTAAATCATGCATGTTAGCTTATTTTATTACATGCACTAGATGTTAAAAATGCTTGAATTCATGCATGCTTAATAGTTGCCTAAATACATAGATGATCACATGATCATGTTAGTTGCTAGTTGAAACTAGCTTTAGGAATTCTATGTGTTTAGTAATTTGAGGCTTTGAGATTTGCAGCCAATGGATTCCCCAGAAATTTCCCCATTTAGGCTGCCTAAAACCTGCAGACCTGGAAAGAAGGTCAAAAGAGCCCACGGCTCCATTAAATAGGCCACGGCTCCACTAAATTTAGTGGTGCCGTAGCACCTTTAATGGTGCCGTGCCTCTGGAAGACGAAAACTGCTATTCTCTTCCACTTTTTGACTATCTTTTCCAGAAAATCTGCAACCAAAACCTGATTCCCATGCACCCAAATCCCCAAATCCAACCTTTCTAACTTGCATGCTTATGATTTGGCTATTTAAGCTAACATTATGCATCCTTACACCCATCCTTACACCTTCACACTCACCACACTCACCATATCACCATCATGGGATCAAGGGTATTCAAGAAGCAAAAATTCTACATCAAACAAACAAATGAAACCACTCAAATTGATCAATGGATCAAGAGTACTCACACATCACAAATCTCACCAAACACCAAAGAGACAATTTTCATTGATCTCACCTTGGATGATGATGATGATACACACACACACCCATAACCTCAACCAAATCATCATCTTCTTTCACTACACCCCATGCTCCATCCAAGGCAACATCAACCAAACCAACATCCTCATCCTCCACAACCTTTAGAACCAACACACCCTTAACCTTCACCCCATCATCTTCACCATCACCACAACCTTTAGCCCTCACACTAGCCCTATCACCCATATCACCTTTTGAACTTACCACCAACACATCATCATCTTCCCTATCACCATCACCTCAACCTTTAATGGGTCATCCCATCCTTTATCCCCTACAACCACACACCTTGAGTTGTGCTTGTTGTCACCACAACCAACTCCTTATCATGGGCCTTAAAGATGAATTGAGTCTTCAATTCTCCTACCTTGAACACCTCCTCACACCACCACAAGGACCCATCATTTTACCACCTCCACCACCACATAGCCCAACCAACTAAACATAGTCATGTTTAGTTTTTCCCAATAAATGATTAGGAACCTTTTGAAGTTGGAATCAAATCTAGAAGCCTCATGTTACTTTAGATGTTTATGTGTCTTCTTGTTAGTTTAATTTGCTTTCCTATTGTAGTCATACTTATGTATGACATTTATTTCATATTTATGAATTGGGCTTTTCATTTTGGCTACTTAGCCATAATCCTTTAATTGTGGTTGGATATTTGTCTTATGTGCTACTTGTTAGATATTGTTTATTTGTCGTCTAACTTTGTTTTGTAGAACGATCCATTGCTCGATTCCTTTGTGTTCTCCAAATGAGGGGGAGTACACATCAAGGGGGAGCCTTAACCACCTTTTTGATTTGACAAAAAGGGGGAGAAATGGGAGTAAACTCATCAAAAACTTGTTAAAACTAATTTTAACCTAAAATGAGTTTATATTTTGTCATCATCAAAAAGGGGGAGATTTTTGATGCAAATAATGTTCTAAAAACGTTATTTATATCTTTCGATTACTTCACGTTTTGAGGATGACAAAATGTGAACTCACGTTACGTTAAAATTAACGTTAACAAGTTTTTAATCGGAAGATCCCGTTTCTACGCAAATCACTCTTGAACAAAGTTACAACTTGAACTAGTGATCAAAGAAGTGAATTCAGGTTTTGAAAATTCACATTTTAAATGGGACAAAACATTTTTTTCAAAAATACACATGACAAATTATTTTTGAAATATTAAGAAATGTTTTAATGGAAAAATTAGTTTGAAAATCACAACAGCTATTTTTCCCCCAAAATCAGCTCCAACCTTCCCCAAATAAGTTTTCACCAGAAAAGACAAAATTTGGAGCGTCCTAGTCTACCACGGCTCCACGGTACCGCTAAATTTAACGGAGCCGTGGGTCATTTAATGGAGCCGTCCGTACCATTTTGAATTGTAACGTTCAGATTTTCTTTGCCTATAAATACCCACCTCTTTCACAGTTTTAGGCACCCTTCACACACAGAAAAATCCCTTAGTAAAATCCTCTCACACCTTTCACTTCTTAGGGTCATTTAGATTAGTTTTTCTTTGTTTCAAGAGTGATCCAATCATCCTTCAAGTGATCCTCTTCATACCTCTTCACTAGCAAGAGAAGAACACAAGTATCCAAGTTGATACAAGGTGTTGTCATCCCTCTTCATTAGCAAGAGAAGAACTCAAGTAATCAAGAAGATACTAGAGTTATAGTTGATAGGTTTTTGTAACACTTGTTACAACCTTGTTGTGTCTTAGCATACATCAAGTTTATTTCCTTTTTGTGAGTGAGAGTGAAGATCAAGTGTGATCTATAGAGATAGTGAACATCTCTTGAAGCCATTGGGCTTGTGTGATTGATCAAGAAGATCAAGGGTCATTAGGTTAGTGTTAGTCGAGTAGAGTGAAGTGAGTGTTGATCATTGTGATCGTGTTGAGATCTTGGTGATCTCTTGAAGCCACTGGGCTTGAGTGTTTGGTCACGTGGACCTTGGTAGATTGGTGCTAGCTAAGATTAGCACTCGACATCTAGCTTAGTGTCGGTAATAGGATAAGTGACGTGTACGGTTTTCTCCGCCTGAAGGGAGGTTGTTGATATAGTGTTTGAAACTCTCGAGTGTGGTACTCGGGGAGTGGAGTAGGGCGAAGAAGAGCTTCGTAGCCGAACCACTATAAATCCTCTGTCTCGGTTTGATCTTTCCAACTCTACTCTTTACTTTTATTTGTTATTATTACGTAGCTTAGTTTGTAGTTCATATTGGTGTAGTTTGATTACACATAGAGTTCGAATCAAAGTTTCCAATAGCATACTTTTAAACAAGATTTTTAAAAGAAGTTTTTAAACCGGTAAACTATTCAACCCCCCCTTCTAGTTTCCCACATGCGATGCGTCCTTTCAGACTGATAAAGATGATACAAAGTCTCAGACGGGTTACGTTTTTGTCATAAATTGAGGAGCTGTAGACTGGAAGAGTAAGAAGCAGAGTACAACGGCCATGTCTGCTACAGAAGCTGAGTATATTGCTGCATCGGAAGCTGCACAAGAAGCTGTTTGGATAAGGAAATTTATTTCGGATCTTGGAGTGATGCCGTCAAATAAATTACCTATAAATGTGTATTGCGACAACTCTGATGCAATCACATTCGCTAATGAACCTGGAGTTATGAAAGGCGCCAGACATTTTCGTAGGAAATATCACTATGTTCGAGAACAAGTCGAACTGGGTGAAATCAATGTACTCAAAGTTCACACAGATGACAATCTGGCTGATCCTTTCACGAAGGCATTACCTAAGGAAACGTTTACTCGACATGCTAAGGGTATTTGTCTTCGTTTAGCCGATAGTTTCATGTAAATCTGATGATTAGTATTTTGGATAGGGACGTGTAAACAATTATTATTTTAATGAAATAAAGTGCGGATAACGTTTATTCTCATTATTAATATTTGTGTCCTATATTTGCATTTTTAAATCCGTGAATAATTAATTTATTCTAAATAGTCCGTTGTCAATTAATAATATGAGAATATTATTAAACTAAGACAAATGTGAGGATTGGTAGAATGTACTGTAAGGTTGAGACACCAATGTCACATGATATTCAATATTGGATAAATTGAATATAGGACTTATCCCAACCGCATGATTATACTTTATGGATCATAGTCATTAAGTATATCATGAATATTTATCCTCAGACTTGAGATACCAGGTAACTGCCGAGGATGTAGCTCATTTTCTGTAAGGTAGTCTAACGCTATCCGTAAAAGGTAGTTATAAGAGCTATTTTCGGAAGTGATGCGAAGTTCGAGGGTTATGCTCGTAGTCAATAAAGGATTTGTTCCTTCAACTTTGTGTTGAAGTTTAATACTGCTTGGCCACTCGTAGGATTGACAAGATGTTTGCGTGAGCACGCCCAAAGTCTATCTGGAAGACGTTCAGATGTTTTGGTAATCTTGTTCAATTATGTATAAACGAGAAACTATTGTTAATTATGGAATGACCAAGATCCATATCCATATTAACGCGGTATTAGCAACAAAAGGATAAGTATGATGATTAAATTCATCACGTGGTTTTTCCAGGAAAACCATACTCGGATCGAGCTGGGGGCATAGGGATCTGTTAAGCTAGACTAGCCCATGTCATTACTATATTAATAGTTATCCAAGTGGGAGCTGTTAGAGTTTATGTATAACTTTTAATATATGTATGTCCGGTTTCGAACCCGAGACTCGGGATTGCACACAATACGTAAGAGTTCCAATGGTTTGAATAAATTAAATATATTTTATATTTATATTTATTCATTTCACAAAACAATACTTAACGACAGTTAGTACTTAACGGAGTTAGAGATAACGGCTGTTAAAGGACTAAATGTGCAAAGTAGGAAGAGAAGGATCTAGAACCCAAACCCATTGGGTTTATTCGGCCGACCCTCCCTATGGGCTTAGGGATTCGGTTGTGATAGAGTAGGGAACAAGTTAGGGATAGCCTATAAATACAATCCCATTGTGTTTGGTTTTTCTCTAATCTTGAATCCCTAACTAAGGCCAAACTTCTTTCTCTTCTCTCCCTCTAAGCTCAAACGATCGACCTCTTTTAATACCACTAGGTATTGTCGATTCAAGTAGGGCTTATCAAGTGTTTGGTTTGTTTGTGATTCTTGAACCTAGCTTTTCCCATTGGAACGCTAGCATTGCGTGTGTACAAGAACGGGTAACAAGCTTATTTTAGCTTGTGTGTTTTTGCCTTAGATCGATCCATATAAGCCCCTTATTAGGGTTTATATTTTGTTCTTGGAAGCACGTGATTCCTTGTTCTTGCTAGGAATAAAAAATGTACGTTTTCTTTTAGTTTAATTAATTATATGTTTATGTAGATCCATTCCGCTGCGTGATCTTGATGTTTATGTGTTTATAGTATTTGTATGATTCACATATTCCAACATTATCCATATTTTTTTTAACGGAATTATATTATCCAATTAAATACGTACAGTAACTCTTTGTAAATAGCATAAATCTTATTTATCTATCAATAATAATTCTCGATATGTATATGTTTGTTTGTTTCCATAAAATACAAATGTGTGGGATCAAGAAATCCACATCCCCGTTTGCAAGTTATGGTGGAGGCTAGCTTCAGGCTTGTAGGCCTTGAGAAAATGTTGTTAACCAAACTCTTACGAAATTATAATATAAAAATCTATTATAACTTTTATTAACTTGTTTATTTAGTTGATAATTTATTACTATAAAAGTGTTATCGTGTATATCATTACTGCTGAATTTAAGATAGAGGAATGAAGATATGGACATGTTTCACACTTTCACAACATTAAATACTAATAGACGATTATCTCCGATAATCTGTTAATTTATGCATGTAATTTTTTTTATATATAGTGTATATATGCGTTGAGTAAGTGAGATTGAAGAAAAAATTAATGATTTAAATTGTTAATTAAGTATTTAAAAACATACTAACAGATTTCAATTCCTTTTACAAGTAAATGTATTTTAATCCGACAACATTATTTAATTTTTAAATCGTTTAAGTTTTAGGAAAAAATTATTTTCACTCTATATGTAATTATTGTTGTAGCTCGAGATCACTCTTTATCACACTAATATGGGGCGTTAATCACAAGACAAGAGATGGGACAATGGTGTATGGATCGAATGATATATTTAGAGAGATGGAAATGTTTAATCTTTTTCTATTAAGAACACACACACCCCTTTGCACCACTGCCTAAATGAGGCATTTTGAACTTTAAATACTACAAGGATTTTGCCTTGTGGGCTTTTGTGTGGGCTTGGGCTTGAGTCCATTGTATTGGACTTTTACAAATGATAATAAATCTAACATAAGCCCATATATTACAAAGTTCTAATATAAGTGAATGACCATCACTTTAACTATATAATTAAAGCTAACAATCTCCCCCTAAGGGATGGTCATTCAAACTATGCACTAAGTGATTAGATCTTTAGACTTCTGGGTCTTGAACTTTGTAATTCTTTGTTCCTTCATGCATTGTGATCTTCATCGTATTGCCTTTTGGATTGATCTTTGCCTTGATCAACATCTTCATGTATTTACAGCGTCTTTTCTTCCATTGTAGATGTTGAGACATACGATGATCGATGGACTTTCTTCAGTACCTGCATAAAACAGTTAGCAATAAATCGTCCAGCTCAGTCTAGGTTCAGATCTCATTATGACACTTACAACTTATGTCCTTTTTGGCGAACACAAGTGTATTTTATTGAAAGTGTTCCTAAGAGATCTTTGATGAATCTCATGGCTCTAGACTCAATAATGTGTGTTTTGGTTTTAGTCGTCGGAGGCATGGAGCAGAGTGCCACCTTTTCAATATCAACACATCTCGGAGTGAGAGGTCGATAGATTATGCATTGATCTCCGTGAGAAATGAAACAAATATCTTTTAAAAGATATCTGAGTGGCAAGGAGGGGTTTGTGCACCGCGTCACTGGGTTCATGACGTCTTGTCTTCAATATCAGTATCACCTTAGTGAGTACCGATAGCATATGTATTGACCCGGTGTCTTTCCTAAGTTTTCATGGAGGGCTATTTCTTTTCACCCTTACATTAAACTTTTCTTTTTAATTCTTCAACCCCTTCTTTCTCCTTTCTCGTTTGCTCCTTTTTTCAATCATACCTAAGGACTTCTAATTCTAAACTATTGGAATTGTCCTTGGGTAGATCCCTCCGGTTCTGGTTGATCATTAGACATTACCTAACCATAATCACCTTATTACACCATGATTATCCTAGATTTGTTGATTGCATGCCATAAAACCATTTTGTGAAAATCTCTCAAAGCGTTTATGTATAAAACACATTTTTGGTTAACACTTCAAGAGTTTAGCATTTTCTGAAATACTCCCCCTTCACATGTGCTCATGCATTTTTGAAATAACTTGCAGATGTTGGGTAGAGTTCGCACATTTTGAAATGATCAATTTTCGATGAACATGACCTTCGCGAGACACGCTTACATCACTAGGTAGACTAGCTTGAAATTATTACCCGTCCCGGTCATATTCAATGATCATCTCTCGAATTGGTACATTCTACTCAGACAAGTCCTTTGCGAGACACGCTTGCATCACTGAATAAATTCAGCTTGAAATTATTACCCGTCCTGGACTAGTCTTTTCGATTATTGACATTTAGATTCGTCAATTCGATGGTATTTTCTGAGTCTTTTTGAGATTCGAACCATGATCACATATTAATCACATTTCTCCCCCTCAAAAATAGCATTTCAATGGTATTTTTGATACCGTTTGATTAAAATCATTGTTATTAGAAAGCTAATAGGGAGAAACGGATTTGCATGAACTTTTTGGAACAAAATTTCTTTTTGGAATACTCCCCCTTAAAACTTGCATTTGGTTTTGACATTTTTGAAAACTTTGGAGCAAGTGGGGAGTAACGATTTGAAAATCTTAAGCAAAATTTTTGAAAAGTTTTGAAAAACCTTTTGAGAAATTTTGAGTAAAATTTTGCTTAAGATTAAGAAGTTTGAATTGATAAACTTTGCATGAAAACTTCTTTTCTTTTTAGGATTGTTGCATTAAATTGTACAACAGTGTCCTTTCTTTGAAACACGGGTTATGCACTGTTATGTGTACATAAGCCAAAACGTTGAAGCTCGGGTTGTAAGCTGAAATACTTACAAGCCATTGATTTTTAGGATAAGCGCTCGAAATTTTTTGATGAAGCACTTTCCTTTCTTTGAAGATTGGGTCCTGAACTGATGTGTTCAGAAGCCATTAATGAAGCGCGGGTTTCGTACTGACATGCACAAAAGCCATTTTGACCAGATTAGACAACAACTTTTGGAGCCCATTTGAGCACTGCACCAATGGGTTTAGCATGTTTTGCAATCCATTTGTAAGTTGTGTCAATCTGATTCAAAGAAGTTGAATTCCAACGAGGACTGAAAACTGGTTTTTCATCTGGAAATAACACTCGCGGAATCAACGGAGATTTAAAAATCTTTTTCAAAGCAGAGTCATTCTTGTTTTGCAGCGGAAGTTTTTCAGAGTTTGAAGGACTTTGCTTTGGTCTCCACACTTGCCTTACCCATGTAAAGCGAGATTGTGGAGTTTGAAATCTCGAAGTCTCTTCATGAGACATGTTTGACCTTGAAAGCTTTGGAGGAGTAGGTGTTTCAGAAAATCTTGGTTTCTTGGTAAACTTCCTTCCTTTTTGCAAAGAATAGGTAGTAAACTGGGAAACCTTTTTCGAAAATGGTCTTGGTCTTGAAGATTCACCCGTGTAAACCTTCTTTGAAACACTCACTTTTGGTGTTGAAAGATTTGAAATTGGAGCTTTTCCTTTTGAACGGTTAAGATCATCAAACTTTGTTTTTAAGGCATTGTATGATGATCGCAAATCACTGTATTCTTTTTGAAGAAGATCTTGAGATGCCAATTTAGATTCCAAAGAAGCAATTTGTTTCAAAGAATGATCTTTTTCAGCTTTTGAATCATCTATTTTACGAGCCAATTTTCGTTCGAAAATAATATTTTCTTTTTCAAGTTTTTCAAAATATGTTTCGAATTTGTTCGTTTTGTTGAAAAGATCAGTTTTGGCATCCTCAAGATCGTTTGTGCGTTGAGCTAAAAGCGTTTCAAGCTCAAGCACTTTTGTTTGAAACACATGATTTGCATTGTCTGTTTCAAAATCTGAAGAAGTAGAATCAAACAGAGGATTTGGATAGGAAACTTTTGTAACTTGAGGCTTCAATACTTCAGACTCCTTTTGTTTCGTGTTTGATTTTTGATTCAGAACACGTGAACGTTTGATTGAATTAAACAGGTTTTTGTAAGTCTGCTTCAAATGCTCATTTTCTTTTTGTAATGATGCCACAGCATGTTCCAATTCAATATTTTTTGTATCAAGTTCATCCAAATCAAACTTGATATTGGCGTCATCACAATTTTCTTCAAAAATCTGTTCCTTTTTAGAAGAAGCAATTCTTTTTGACAATTCTTCTTTTACTTCAGCTACTTCTTTTGAAAGTTCAGTGATTTTTCTTTTGAAACAAAGATTTTCAGATTTCAAGAAATATGTATGTTCAGAATCCACATTCTCATGCTCAAGGCTGACAGACACCGATTTGAATGACTCAATTTGATTTGTGAAAAATTCTTTTTGAATATCAAGATTTAAGCATTTTGCATCAAATTCATCTTCAAGAGAATGGATGTACTTTAAATCTTCTCTCATTTCAGTGACAAGAAATTTTTCAAAATGTTCAAAACTGAAATTGATATTTTTCACAAGAGGTTCAATCTCATCTTTTAAATACTTACAGACTTCCCTTTTTAGCCAAGCGTCTGATGACATGAGACGACGGTAGTCACTCTCGTTGTATTGTTGTTTTGACCAAATGACCTTTAACGTGTGGTCAATGTGATATTTTGTAACACCCCCTAATTTGGTTTGTGGCAGCGGAAAAGTAATTAGGGTGTTACGGTGAGGATCGAGATTTAAATTTCAGAAAACGGCCCGGAAGGGGCGTTTTGAAAGTTATATGTCATTCAACAGAATATTTTTGATACAAAAGTGAATTATTCGATTTGAAAATCCCATGAGAAAATGTGATAATTTGGAAAGAATGACATATTTGATTTTACACCATTTTATTTATCAGAGTATAAGATGCCCGCTCCGTGTCTTGTCCTGCTCCGTTAATTACCTGAGATAAACATGCTTAAAACGTCAACACAATGGTTGGTGAGTGCGTGGAGTTTAATAGAAAAGAACTTTCTTTCAATAAATTTAAGAGGTGTATAGTGATTGTTGAAATGAATAATAGTTTTTCATTAAGTAAATAACAAGTTGTGTTGTATAAAAATCCACAAGCGAATCATGTATGATCTCCAAAATCATAAGTTTCATGTTGTAAATGAAGTTGAGCTACGTTGTTATACGCTCGAAATAGAATGTTGAGTCAACTTTTAAATGTAACGATATACTAAGCATTTTGGGTTGTCTTGTGTAGAGTTCTCATTTAAGTCACATATGATAACAATTAAAGTTCAAGTACAGGATTCAAAAATCATATCACATAGTGGGAATAGTAATTTAGAGTCTGAAATCTATCAGTGTAAAGTGGTGGTTTTCTAAATACAGCTGTATCCTAGGATATATATGAAACATTCATATATTCATAAAGTTATATTGCCCTAAGCCTCATGACACGCAAAACGTTAACAGTTCCGTAAAACGGCGGTGCCCCACCAGGGTTACTGATGGGTGATTAAGCCCTCGTGTTAATAGGTGACTTGCCAATTCCTATTTTTCTCAAATATAGTGTATCACGACTAAATACGACTAACCATAAGGCATTCCGTCAAAGTATTTAGTGGGATAGGTTGTCAGCCTCTAACAGGTTTCGAAGCTGTTCACTATATTCGCGCTCACCGCAGTGATTAATGGCTCATGATAGAGGGACTTTATGGCAATAAAGTAAACTTAGGCAATATAGGTTTCAGGGTGCATGAATTATGCGTAATTTTAGTCTTGGCAATTATTTCTAGTGAAATGTAGAAATATCATAATAAAGTAACAGTACATTCATTTGTTATATGAATGCATACAATGAGTCTCAGTGTCATATTACATCAAGTAGTGGAAAATGTTATCTTCCAAGTTCCGTGTTTAAGCTATGCAAGCAGTTTGTACATACAATGAACATATATTCCTCTCAAAGGTGATTCAAACATGTAAGGCATAGTGGATGATTTTGAGTAAATCATAAGAGTTTTATATAAGTAACTTAAAACAGTTAAAGCATGTATCTCCCCCAAAAGAGTTTAAGAGTTAAAAGTAGGGGCCACGACTCACGATAAGTCATAAGAGTTTTCATAGTGCTTATAGAAGTATTGTATCGCAAGCAAATCATATAGTTGATAAATGAGTAAAATATTTCGAAGCATGTATCTCCCCCAAAAAGTATAAATCAAGTATTAAAATAGGAGGGGCCACGACTCACCTGGAGCGTATCTGACAAGACGGAATTATAAGACCAAGTAAACGATCACGAAAACTTCTTCAATACGAGACCTGAGTATAAGCGAAGTCTAAGAGTCTAACTTACTACTAATAACGAATGTAGAAATGAGAAATCGTATAACGATTTGATCGGTGATGTGAGTGTGTGATATGCCTAAAATGCCTCAAGTTAAAAAAATGATATATCTATAATATTATCTTGCTTCTTATCTCAATCGACCTAAAATATTACTTTCTCAAAATATGCTAAAATAATATGCAAGTGAAATTACTAAATTTCTAATAGCGAAACTTTAAATAATGTATAACTTAAAATGAAACATGCATATGAAATGAAGGGTGAAAATAGAAAATAAATAAGAATGTAAAGTGAATTTAAATAAGTCCTTGCCCTTTTCAGATTTTATACTTTTTATTCTAACTGCGATTGCGTTACATCGTTAGTCCTCGGTTAAGTCCATAGTCCATAATAGTCCAAATATTGTCCATATGTCCACATAAGGCTTGGAGTTCAATGGTATGTCAATTTAGGTCCTTTATAAACTGTTTTCACAGTTTCAGTCTATAGTTTTCACAGGTTGGCAGTTTTAG
Source organism: Artemisia tridentata subsp. tridentata (assembly GCA_021014915.2). Lineage (NCBI taxonomy): Eukaryota > Viridiplantae > Streptophyta > Magnoliopsida > Asterales > Asteraceae > Artemisia > Artemisia tridentata. The sequence goes on along the minus strand of CP139509.1, from coordinate 499,501,086 downwards.
TCCCTCCAGTTAGTTCGCGTTACATTTTTAGTCCAAAAGTGATAAAATGATAAGGAAAAGTTATATGCGACTTTTTCTGGTGCTTATTTAGGTTTAACACAACTTATTTTAATAGCTTATTCGGTATTCAGCTTATTTTCTTACTAATGGGCCCTTAACGAGCCAAATGGTTAGCCCGTTAACATGTTTTTAGCTCGTGGGTTTTTGAGGAAGTTCGATATATCAAAAGTGATTGTTTTCATCATTTTATTTCACTTGTGGGAGTGCCAAAAGAAGCCAGATTAGTCATAGTTCACAAAACAGTTTAGTGGGTTACAAAATTCACTTCGCTAGTTTTAGTGGGTTTCAAAGTGATTTGTACAATTTACTTGAGCAGTCTTTAGGGTCGTTCTTGATTAGTTTTACGTGATGCTTAAACAAAAATGGTAGCTAGTTGGGAGCTCTATTGGGTCGTATAAAAATAAGTTAGGGTTGTTAAGTTGGTTCGTGAGGATTTTGGGTTGTTCACTAGGCGACTTGGCTGTTTATACCCAACTCTTAGAATATATCTGAGTGTGTTCCAGTTTATATGCTTCGTGTAATATCAAGTGTTTACATGTTGAGTTAGTGCATGCAATGCAAGTTAAAATATGAGAATAACGTGAGGTGATGGTTAATACTCCACAAAGCGAATTCAATAATGCGCATGGTTTAACATATGTCACTGAGTTTTCAAATATAAAGATATTTTACATTCTAGTAAAGATTGATGCATGTAAATTAATGAAATGTTCAATATATACGATCTAGTGAGAATCAGAATAATGCATGCATGATGTGCTATATTAGTTGTGAAAGTGAGTTGAGAGAAAAGTGGTGCTCGTGAACACAGTATGATTATAGCATATATATATACGTTCGTATAATGATGGATAGTCATGCATGAGAGATGTTGAAGTGTTAACGTGAAGTGTTGCCAAGATTAAGAGACTTACAATGAAGTGAGAGAGTGCTGTGGTACGTTGGAATTTAAGCAAAAACACCAGAACTTCGACTAAACTATAACCTTTGTACGTGTAACCCGCTGAGCTTTGGTTTCTAACTTCTTGGGGTTTTTCTAGACGATGCTACAAGGGTTGGGGATGGGTAATAAAGGTGAGGGTGAATTGGTGAAAGGTGGGAAAATGACAGTGGTGTTCGAACTCACAAGAACGAAGTAAACAGTTTATTAGTTAGGTTCGAGTTTCCATTTTAAAGCGTCTATTTACTTGGTTGTTACCTGGGTTGAGACAAAGTTGTTGGACATTCTAAGATGACTGGGGAGAGCGAAAGGAAGATGAGACAAGTAGGGTGGATAGCCAAATGAAAGGTCTAATTTATAGAAGAATTTAACACGTTTTGTTCTCCCTCAATCATTGATGGCACTGTAGAAAATGGGACACCTAGATAGTTTCACTGACAATAGAACTATAGAAGCAAGTGGGTGTGGTTAGGTAGTAAGGGAATGTCGACATTCTTTGTTCCTTATGTATCGAGTTTGGTCTTTGTGTGTACACGTGTTTGAGTCCTTGTGAGGTTTTGGGTGATAACTATACTTAATAGTTTACAATGGTCATACATGGCTGTTAGAACATGATTAAAACAAATCCGGTTCCAAGTGGTTTGTTTTGTGGAAATTTATATAAGTCGAGTAGGTGTAAAAACATCCAAGTACTTTGGCCTCTGAATACGTACTAAATGTTCGTGTTACTAGCTAATAATGTGTATACTAGTTTCCTTGGTGGAAGGGCAGTTAGGTGGTTCAAAAATATATAATAGTTGTGTTTAAATATCGAAAGATCTTGAGTTGTTTTGGGAGGGTATGTGGCTGTCGAATCTTGTATAAAGTCATAACATAAAAACCGATTTTGAGATTGGGCCTAGATCGTGTGATGTGATGATGGGCTTGACGTGTGAGAGTGTTGGGCCTGGAAGAAACAAAACAGCCCACTCGGTTTGTAGTTGATTAGTTTAGTGGAAGAGATGAAATATGTTTAGAGCGAATTTTGTGTAGTTAAATGTAGTTAGTGTAGTTTAACATTAGTGTTGTAACATGATGAGTTGTGGATAATGTGTTTTTAGTGCATATTTCTATTGGTACTAATTAGTGTGAAGGGTGATTCACGTAATGGTTACGTTTCAAAATACATGTCGAGAGCTAGCGTCGTTATTCGTTAATTGTTGTGTTGTTGTGTTGTGGTGAGAGTAATATATCAAGAAAATTTCAAATTTACCCATAAAAATGGGTTTTGGCAAACAGTAACTCAAGGTTATGATTAATTAATGAGGATTATCATAACGGATTTTCGTGGGATCCTACATATTTAAGATTGCAAAACTGTTTCCTTGCTTTATTTTGCCATAAATTAGCATCATAAGTAGCAAGTTGAACTTCTTTGAAAAATCTTTTCACATTTGTTTCTTTTCTTTTTAAAGGTGGCTTTGGTATTTCTGACAATTGTATACAACCATACACAAAGCCTTGGTACGAGAGTGGGCTTTTTCCTTTTTTGGCTTTTAAGTGTTTTTCCTCTGCCAATTTTTCATCTTCTTCTGACATGAACAGAGCATCATTCGGCAAAAATTTATGTTCAACCTGATCTGTATTTTCAAAACCAATTCCTGATTTTCCCTTATGAAATTTCTCAGCTTTAGGAATCATCATTTGAAGAGTTTGAACACTTTGGTCTGTTTTTCGAAGTTTTTCTTCAAGATTGTTTGCACGTTTTAAGACCTCTTGATTTTCATTCTCAAGTTTTGTATAAACAATCTTAAAATTGTTTATGTTTTCCCGAAGCATTGAGTATCTCATTTTTAATTCAACGTTCTCTTTTAAAAGCTCTTGGACCTTTCTGTTGGCGGGGCCCAAATTTTCATCCAGTTGTTGAATGGAACGTTTTTCACGTGAAAGAGCTTTGCTTAACTCAACTTCAAGTTCTTTGTTTCGTTTTAAAATTGGCGTGAGAACATCTTCGTTTATTTCAAATTTCTGAGCTTGGGATTTAAGGTTTGAGATTTGAATGTCTTTGCTTTTTGTTATTTCTTTAAATCCCTCAAGCTCTTTGGACAATAAGACGTTCGTTTGCTTAGCTTTGCGATTGTCCTCTTTGCATTTTTCAAGTTCATGTTTGAAATTATCGATTAAAGAAGCAAATATGGCATGATCTTGATCATGAGAAGATCCATCCTGGGCACTGATGGACTCAGGATGCGCAGGATGTGTCTTGTCATGAACAAACATATTCTCGAACAAATCAACATTATCATGATCGTTTGAATGTTGTACCGTAGCCACTATTGCAATGTCGGATGAAAGTCTGATGTGGTCAGCTTCAGTATCCCAAACAGCTTCATTCCTGTGTGTACCATCAGCATCCGAATCGTATCTTGGAGTGCTGCTTTCAACATGCTGTTCTGAAGATGTGTCTGTTTCCGTGAAGACCAAGCTATCATCAGATGTTGTACCCTCATCGACTGTTTCTTCATCTTTGTTTGCCTCTTTCTCATTCACCTCTGTTTCCTTTAATAGCACTTCTTTTTCAATCTGCTCTCTTTCCTGTTTCTGCTTTTCAATCTCACTCTGCTCAACTTCTTCTTCAGCAAGTGATTTTTCGAGTTCACTCATGTAATCGATGCATTGAGTTTGGAAGTCTTTGAAGTCTAGCCGATATTTTCGGGAAAATGCATTGAGAAACCCTGACAGGCTTAATATCCCAGGTTGCAGGATAATCTGAAGTTGAGATTTGATCACTTCAAGAGCATCCTTGCAGTTGTGCGTATACAGTTCTTCTTCATTCAGTATCTTCTCATATTGATTCAGGCTTTGTTGAAGTGGAGGGGTGAAATAATGAAATTGGCATCTTATGTAGTATTCAAATGCCTGATCGAAACTTGAGTCATATCCTGAAGAAATGATGACATTCTCAATATGAGTCTTGAGCACAGTAAACGCTTTCCTTGATTTTCTCTCTTTCATTTTCATTTCCTTTTCCATTTAGCTCCAATGTGTGATAAATTTGATTCAGGATCTTTGCAACGAAATAGGAGTTGAGGTTGTTGAAGGTTAAGATTAGTTGTTGTTGTGAAGACTTGTTGTGTTGTTGGTGATGGTTGAAGTTGTAGTTTGGTTAGGTTGATGCGAGTTGTTACGGTGGAATTTTGGTCTGGAAACTTAAAACCTCAATAACTTCATTCTGGAGCGTTTTCAGGCCTCGAAACTTGGGTTGAATGAATAGTTTATTCAACGTGTCCTTCTCCTCGGTCTCACGGTCGTTTTGACAGGTCGTGGACTGAAAACGGAGTTACGGTTCAAAAGTTATAACCGTTTGAAGTTTTGACGTAAAAAGACAACTTTGAAATCGTTTCACAGAAGTACGAGGGCCAAAACTGCCAAATCTGAAAGTTGCATCAATTGCGAGACAAAATGTGAATTGCAAGACCAATTTCGATAAAACAGCCCCAATTGCGAAATGAATTGCGAGACAGACTGGCAATTGCGATAAAACCCTTCAATTGCGATACCAATTGCGAGACCTCAGGCAATTGCGATACTGAATTGCGATAGAGAATTGCGAGACCAGCAGTACCAATTGCGAAAGAGCAATTCCGAGAGCAGTTGTAATTGCGATAAATGTAGCAATTGCGAGACTGATGAGTAATTCCGAGAAATTTCAGCTTTTTGCCACTTTTGTTGACTTTTGAGTACAATGCCCACGTGATGCCTTATTTCAAGGGATATCTCTGACCACTTATCACCAAGTTGCTATAATTCCTTACACCTTTTCACCACTTGCACCAATAATATCAAAGATATTATACAAACACCTCAAGGGATTCTTTCTTAAATATATTCGATCAAAAGTAACTAAGAACACCAAAAAGTGCAGATTTTTCCCAACTAACAAATGAGAAATACTCACTTAACCATATACCAAGTCGCTAAACCAAGAACAAACACAACTTTTCACTTGAATCTTTCTATTCGATTCCAAAAGAAAACCTTCAAAGTCACGTTTTTTAAGAATGCCAAAACGTGGCTGTTGGAATCTTTTAAGCACAAACCGAACACAAACAAGCTTCCTACCTCGTTAACCGGCTCTGATACCACTTGTTGTAGCTCGAGATCACTCTTTATCACACTAATATGGGGCGTTAATCACAAGACAAGAGATGGGACAATGGTGTATGGATCGAATGATATATTTAGAGAGATGGAAATGTTTAATCTTTTTCTATTAAGAACACACACACACCCCTTTGCACCACTGCCTAAATGAGGCATTTTGAACTTTAAATACTACAAGGATTTTGCCTTGTGGGCTTTTGTGTGGGCTTGGGCTTGAATGATAATAAATCTAACATAAGCCCATATATTACAAAGTTCGAATATAAGTGAATGACCATCACTTTAACTATATAATTAAAGCTAACAATTATAGATTTCACTTTAAATTACAAATTATTTAATTTTTATTCGTTTTTCTAATTTTGTTTCCAAAAATACAAACTACCATATCTTTCTTTATTGAATAAGAAACAAATTTGCGACTTATTAGGCTAAAGGGAGTGAGGCTACCCAGGAGAGGGGCGACTCGCGCCACGTGGCGCTGAGTCAGCAAGTTGGGTAGCCTCAAAAAAAAGGGGGAGTGGTGTTTGGGGCAACTTGAGGGGCGATCCACGACACGTGGCAGACAATAATTGGAGTAATATAAACCTTGTACACGTGGCAAACAATGATTGGGTAAATGAAAAAAAAAGAGGCGATACAAATGTATCGCCTGGAAGTTAATTTGGCAAGGTTGCCCTGGGCGGGGCGGTGTTTGGGGGCTACTTGAGGGGCGAACCAGGCAAAGTTGCCCCCTGGAACGCCCCACTCCGTCTAGCCTTAATGTACTATCTAACTAATAAAATATCATACCTACAGATAAGACACGACGATTTTGGTAGTTTCGTATACTAATGAAATTTGATGCTATTGTCAGAGGGTTGTTGTGGTAGCTTTCATTAAATATAAAATGTCACATGTGCTGATGGACATTAATGCCCTATCAAGTAACAAAAAGAAAGTGAAGA
>CP139509.1:499201825-499494896 GCA_021014915.2 Artemisia tridentata subsp. tridentata | reverse complement strand
GAATAGTTGGGTCATGTCAATATATTGTTTAATATATAAGCCCGATATTGTTAAACCGGAATTCTGCTGCTATTAAATGACTGTGGACAGTGTCATACAGTGGTCACTTCCTGTCCACTAATTTTCAACGCAACGATAATTCAAATTGGGCAACTTTTATCAAAGATGGCCAAAATAAGCCAAATTTTTATTAATGTGGATTAGACAAATGAAAAGTAAGCCAAATATAATTAGGGCGGATAAGAGAAATGTCATGATTGTGGCCAGAGAGCGTCATAAACTGCCCCCTTACTGTACACTAATTTTCAACGTAACCAAATTTCAAATTGGGCAACTTTTCATCAAAGCTGGGCAGAATAAGCCAAATGTTATTAATGCGGATTAGACAAATGAAAAGTAAGCCAAATATTATTAGGGCGGATTAGAGAAATGTAATGATTGTGGCCAGAGACTGTCATAAACTGATGCCTTCATGTCCACTAATTTACAACGCAACCCAATTCAACTTGGGCAACTTGTTGTCAAATTTAGCGAAAATAAGCCAAATGTTATAAACGGAGATTAGATAAAAGTAAATTAAACCAAATATTAATAATGCGGATAAGAAAAATGAAATGATTGTGGACAATGAAGTTCATATACGGCTCCCTTCCACTACAAGTACTACTTTGGAACTTTTTTTTAAAAATTGGCAATTGGGTTGAAACATTGCCCAACTAGACACATGGAATTTTACTTTGAGGTAGTTGTATGTGACCTACGTATGGTATTCAAAAAATTATACTAGTCGCTAATTGTATTTTAAAATTGGTCAACAAGGTTGAAACATTTCCCCAATAGACATATGTTGTTTTTACTTTGAGATACTTGTATGTGACCTTGATATGGTATTCAAAACACAATGTCGTATGTTTCTCTTCCTAAAATAACGAACATACAAAAAATACGCCATGACCAGCAGTAACAAACACTGCCAGCAGAAACTAAACAATGCTACCAGCAGGAACCATGACCGGCAGAAACCAACACTGCCAGCAGGAATCAAACTACACTAACAGCAGCAATGAAAATAAACATTATTCTAATAATTCCTAACAAACTGTTGAGATACTTGTATTTTAAAATTGGTCAACAAGGTTGAAACATTTCCCCAATAGACATATGTTGTTTTTACTTTGAGATACTTGTATGTGACCTAGATATGGTATTCAAAAATATTAATATTCGCTAATTGAATATAGAAACAATGTACAGTTAAATGATTTAAGTTAATGGGTAAAGAATTTGGAGGGTCAGCAAAAATTGAATAATGTTTGGGTCAGGATGGTTTAATGTGGAGAGTGCTGACGTTGACTTGTATATGGATAGTGGAGACAACGCATATGAGTTGGATATGGAGAGGTAATGAGGTTGTGCCTGAAAAGGTGAACAAGGGAGCAGCTAGTAGAAATACTTAAAACTTTACGTGCTGCGCATGTTCAAGATGGTTCTGCTGTTGAAGATGTTGCAAAAGTTGCTAAGACTGATTCTACTGCTGAGAATCATGTTGATTCTGCTGCTGAGAATCAACTTGATTCTACCGCTGACATATTGGATGATGCTAACAGTCTGGCACATGCAATACTACAACTGAAGTATACCAACTCATCAACCCCCAAACATTGGATGATGCTGATGTTAGAGGGGGACAAGAATCACAACCACAAGCACAAAAATATGGTATTAATAAAAATTTTAGCAACACGGACCTGTAAGCACTTCCTAACGCGGATATACCAGTCACGGGTTTCATAGTCATATGTGTCGCCGCTATCATAGAATGTCACCACTCCTGATCGTATATGAAACTGGGCAAGACACCAGTGTTTGTCCGTTTGGTTGATCGGAATAAAAACCTACAATATACAGGGTTTCTGATGAATCCTTATAGTAGGCGACATATCAATAATTACGTATACTATCTTTAAACGGCCAAAAGACCAGACTTTTAGTAAAAAATGGTCATATACAACAACTTGACTCATCATGTAACTTTAACCGCCCACACATAAACGTAGTACCTGATCCACATCGCTCCATGGACAGGGATACCTCTGGCCATCTGCGTAAAAAGATGGTGTGCCGTTTTGAAGAAGAAGCTGAAAAAAGTAACAGCTAACCATCGCCCAGTTTGCATTATTAGGTCTTACATGCCACATGTAGTCAACCCACAAGTCTATGTGCTGCAAATAAGTGTTTTAAGAAAGGGTGAGAGGTAACCTTATTTATGAATTAGAGTATGCATGTACGCTCACCTGCTCAGTTAGCCAACCTTTTCTACCAGGGTCTAAGCAAACTAAGCGTAGCCAGAAATTTCGATCAACGGTGTAGTCTTCGGACCATGGAAATTTACACTGGTGAGTGTACCCCGGTTGACCAAGAAATACTTCAATATCATCGGTGAGCCAGACATTTTCCACGGTATGGAACCATCGAGATAGATCCTACAAACGTGGGTAAATTTATAACATATAATGTAAAAGAGGTAACAAAAGAAAATGTAAACCAACTTTAGATCATGGCAATACCTCAACCCAAGGTTGAACTCTTGTCAGCAATTCAGCGATACGTGGGTTATTAACGTCAGGGCCGTGTTTCTTAATGCTAACTATAACCTTTTCCGCATTTTCTGATTCCGAATCAGGTTCCAAATAATTTCGCCTCTTGCTCGGTGGTAACCGAGCCAAATATCTTAGATAGTGTTTCGAATTCAGAAACGATATTCTGCGTTTCTTCTTCTCCTCCTCCATCTTCAACATGTTTTCTTCTTCCAAGCGCAACCTCTCAGCCGCTTCCTGTCTTTTCATATTATCTTCTGCCATCATCTTCTCTTCTTCTAACTGCAACCTCTCTTCCTCTGCCAACGCCCATCTCAATTCCTCTTGAATAAGATACTCCTGCAACAGGATATTGTGGATTACATATGCCGCACAAATAATATTACGCTATAAATCGGTTATACGGATAATTTGGAATAACGTATTCTACCTGAGCAAGTTCTTCGTCAGAATCAGGCAAGGCAATCAATTTCAGGTAAAATTTGTTAAGTGAATGGCAAAATTCAGAACTCGTGTTAGGAAAATGTGACTCAATATCCAGTTTCTCCTGTCAAATCATTATATTTTTTGTAAAAAAGTACAGGGTGGATGTCAAAGTAGGTACTCATATTTTTTTTGGAAATGTACCTGCAGTCCGCCAGGTCTCTCACGAGCAAGAACCTGTAATATTATAACATGTATTATAAACCCGCATATACAGAGTGCATACTATTGACATAGTAAGCTGAATAAAACGCAACCCCAATAATAATCTCAAGTTTCAATACTTGGCCATTAAGCTCAGCAAGGACACGGTCCTTAAGCCTCTTGGTTGGTGAAATATTACCAGCCCTACGTTGAGTGGAATTTACTTTCAACGACTCACTGACCCGTTTGCGTGCCTTTGATAACCTGTTAAGATTAAGCATCGAAGAGGGTGTAATTGGATGTGGCTGCAGCCCTTGGGAACGTAGTTTTGGAAGAATTCTTGGCTCTGTATCCACCATGAAGACTCGTACTCAGGTGTTTTCGGCTTGAGATCTAAACGTGTATTCGACTCCTACAAATAAACGGGGACAAATAAAATATGTAACCTTACAACTGTTTGAACGACAATTATATCTCACAAGTAACTTTGTGCGCCTAATGTTGACTTTTGAAGATAGTGCAGCTTCAAGTTCATTAGATACTAAATACAACTATTGATTGTGATTATTGTCAGATACTCTTGGTTGTGTTAACCCCATTGTCAAATCTACTTCATTTGCAAGCAACTCTTTGTGATTGATTTTTCAAGGGATTATATAGCCTTAAGGGGAGGTTAATGGAATTAAATGTTGGGTTGGTTTAGAGTTAATTGGGGATTTGACGTTAGTCACACATCATTCATTGCTGCCGATTGACCATCTCATTGCTGCCGGTTGACTTAACGTTGCTGCTGGTAGTGTTTTTTAGTCAAAGGTACTCTGGTTGACTTCATTGCTGCGGACGTTTAAGAATTTGGGGGATTAATTTTGGGAATAAATTAAATTCAAATTGGTCAAAGTTTACGCGAGAAATTTAGAATTTAGAGCTGCTAAATTTGGAAACCGTATTCACGAACTAAATATTAAATTCCTCTCCCAAAATAACCTCAGTCTCTCAAATCAATTGCACATCTCATTCCTTCTTATTTGCACATCTCAATCCTGATTCAACACTATGGCAACCCTTGAATACAAAGAAGATCACAACAAAGTTGGATTTCCTAAGAATTGGCTAGCCCACATGCATATGGCTTGTGGTAAAAGGCAGTTTGAAAACCATATTTGGTACTCAATTCACCAAGGTTTCTGCTGTAACCAAGAATTGGCTAGTCCTGAGCAAACGGCTACAGGTAAAGACAAGTCAAATCCGTTTATAGTTGATGATTTACTAAAAATCATATGGTTATCAATGTACCATGGTCTTACACACAAAAACATTGGCTACTCCAGTAGTGATGGCTATTGGTAAAGAGACATCAAATCCATTAATTTTCAATGATTCACCTCTCACAGGAGTTAACACACCTGGAAGTGATGAGAATAGTATGAAACTTAAGTGATTTGATGTACACATTGTCATAGTAGCAGTCAAGATCAAGAGAATTACATGGTAACCAGCTTAATTGGAGATGATTATATTATGTTGCTGCTTTTATATAGAGGTTGCTGCTGGAAAATGTTTGCTTTAAAGATGTTGCTTCTGGTTACTTAATCTTGCTGCTGCGCAAGTGCAATCCTGCTGGTAGCTTTGGTGTGTTCCTGCTGGCAGTGTTTATTGCTGCTGGTCGTTGCTTATTTTTTAGTCGTATTACAGTTATTCTAGTTACAGTTATTCTAGGATCATAGTTCATTAGTCATTGTCTTCTTCACAATCTTATATTTAGTTTCCGCATAAATATAAGTTTGTCATACAGAGATTTTTATTGGCTCAAAGATCAATCAAGGCGTCGATCCTACAAGTTGGAAAGAAAAAGACAATGCAAACTCGGGAGGAGGAAAGAGATATGTATACTTCGGAAGAGAGACAGGATGCCATACATGATTTGGTTCTGCAACTTAGAAAGAAGCATAAGGGATAGTACAAAAATAACAGGCTCCTACCTATGTGTGTTCATTGCTCTCCTTAAGATTATTCATTATATTCGGCGTAGTGATTAATTTTGTTTCAATTCAAGAAAAAGAAAAAAAGATCATTGCTCAACAGGGATTCAACAATTTATTTTACGTAAATACAAATAGAAAAAAATAGTGACCTCTGAAAAAAGGTAGGAACGGTCGCTTCTTTTGAATGGTGACTTCATAGACCATGCAATAGCTCTTGGAATCACATTAGGGTCTTTACTCCACCAACGTTCAGATCTTTCAAAAGACTCGAGTATCCAAATCTAAACAAATTGTAAAACACAAACATATCAATCAGTCCATCAAAATGTTCGGCTGAAAAAATATATTATTAATAAAAATAAATACAAACCTGGAAAGCAAATACAAATCCAGACAAAGTATAGGTCGGAACAGATTTTGGGTTTTTCTTCAATACTAAAAGGTGGTTATCCGTGTGCTTATCCATTACATTATGAAGTTGGTCATATAAATGGGTCCAAATATGTTCACCCCACGGAAATGCATTCCAAGCTTCTAGGTTTTCAACCAACCTCATCAATGTGTCATCAACTTGGATGTCAATAAACGACCCATAAAGATCACCTCTAAGACTAACAAAAGAGATATCCGTATTGCGTCTTCATCACATAGCTTGCGAAACTGCTCTTCATCCTCGATGACACCAATAAGGTCTAAGTTGGTTACAATCAAACCTCGCTTGTCAGGAAACACCCTATCACGAAATTTGAGAGCACCAGAAGTGTATAACTCAAAGCTCACACTTCCAAACCGCAACCCCGTCATTAGACAAAACTCAGGACGACCAAAATGCAGAGTATGTCCATCTAGGTAATAGATAAAGGGCATATCATAATGAGACTCGTCCACTCTTCTTTGTTTCCGTACCATATAGTCAATGAGGTGTGTTTCATGTTCAAAGTATAACAAATCCAACCATTTTCCAAAGCAGGTACTCCTAAACAAGTTCCGTCGTTTTGCGTCTAATTTCTGATTTATCAACCAAAAGTAGTTGAGTTTGCTACTAATGATTAGTTTAGCTTCATAGTCCTAAAAGGGAAAAATATGTTAACTCAGAACATACAATTCATAACAAAATAAGTTTGAACACATGTATACAGCCAGCGTAAACACTATCATACACAGTTCAGATGATTACAACTTAACTACAACCACTTAGTGTTGGACCATAAGAATAGGGTGTTTTGCTTATGACCTTATTTGAATCAGGCATGGCGTATCAGATACAACCCAAAATCGTGGCTTATCAAATACATCCCAAAACAAAAATCAAATCATAATCCACATAAATGCATAAACAAACAAACAACACTATATTATACCAGATAAACAAAAATCAATAACGATACAAAACAAATGTAATAAAGATTCGTAATACGCTGTACATACCATATTATACACATTTTTTCTAATCAAACAAACAATCGACGGTGTTAAATGATTTTATTGGAACACTGTTCAATGAACAGTTACTCTGTTTTCAGATGACAATCAGGGAAAACAATGGTAGTAGATTGGAGATTGAAATAATAGTGTAACAAGATAAACAAGCGCGAACATAAACCGAGTTTATTTTTTTTGACCGTGACTGTGAAACGAGATGGAGGGAAGAAGTGTATAGAGGAGATGCTGTTTGTTTTTAAATTTTTATTTTCGATTACGGTATGAACAGTAATGAAAGCAGTGAACAGTGTAAAATTTTTGAAATGACCAAAAAAACATCTGTAAAGTATACGGTTGCCCAACAAATAAAAGTTGCCCAAAATACACTACTGTACAATACGTGATTATACGAGTTGCCCTGGGCTAAGGGGGGAATTTTTTGAGATCGGGATAGATACTCTTAGCACTTGGGCAATCGGGCTATTTTAGTAATTATCCCATATATATATATATATATATACTAGCCTCAAGGCCCGCCCGATGGGCGGCTAGCTTTAAGAATTGTTGAAAATATAAAAGTAATAAAATAGTTAATAGAAATAACGTTAAATGAGATAATATTAAAAACCAAAAAAGTTAAGGTAAAATGTCATTTGCAAACATCCGCAACAAAACTAAATAACATTGATTGTTTAAACAAAAAGTAGCTAAAAAAATAAGAACAAATTTATAGTCAATGAAAGACTTTTTTATAGACAACGTTTAGAATTGCAATAGTTTTAGCCAAACAAAATTCTATGTCGTGACAAACTATTAGACAATAACATCATGATAAATAGTGATTGTATTTCACATGTATCTCTCATTACCTGTGTCAAATACTATCTATTCTTCTGTTTGCGACTTCATTACATGTGTCAAGTGATTATCATTCATTTGGGAAGCCAAGTTAAATAAGATTACATAAGATAGCATTATAATCATTGTTCACAACTGCCCTTATATAACTCTCCAATGGAAAATAACTCAACAGGAGTGCCATAGTTTCTACATATTTGGTATCAAATTCTTGGACATTCTTTTGGGTCCACTTGCAGCTCTTTGGATCTGTTTGAATGGCTATGTGATGTTGGCAACATGCAACTTTCATTGTGAAGCTCCATATCTGAGTAAAGAGAGCAAGAATTGTTATGATAAATTTAGACAAAGGCTGAAGTGAAAAATTGATAATGAGTCGAGTTTCAACAGTTTTACCTCCCTCCAAAGACCCTCTACCATCATTAACTGAAAACGCAAAATTAGAAACTCCAATTAAAATTTAAGAAAAAAATCGATGGTATATGCTATAAAAAGTAGTTCATTACTATTTTAGGACTAATCAAGTATCAAGTAATATTGTGCTCATTCAACGGGGTGAAGAAATGTACCTGAGCAAGATCAATTTAAAATAAACATGATTGTTTTCTTGAGTTGCAGCTGCTAGCAGTCCTTCATTTAACAACTCATCATGTGTACCTTCAATTTTGCCTCCCTTAATATAAAAAAGTCACATCAAGATGAAAGAACATAAATAAAGAGTGGACATTTATGAAGTCACCCGTTTTCATATATACATATGTTACTAAAACATTGGTATTAGCAATAATATATATTGTCCAACAAAAGAGCTCATAATTCTTAAAGTTCTACAATGGTGTAACGGTAAACCTATTTATGTTCAAAGGTTGGCTTAGAAATCAAATACCCAACAAAACTCTAAAAGTCACTACTACTTTTCCTTAATTTGCCCATTTTAAGATTGTTATCACCATTATAAGATTGTTAACGCCATTATGTTCAAGGGCTGTATGGCAAGATCCCATTATAAGATTGTTATCGCCAATAATCTGGTTATACAATTCTTTAATTTAAGAACAAACATCACTTAAGTTTATAGCAATGTCAAAAAGGGGGGAAAGATATTCACATACCGTTCTGTCGCAAGGTTTTGAAGATCGATGGATAGAAACATGTTCCCTGATCTCATTGTTATCACCAACTTCAAGAAAGCATTCACTACCTACATGATAAGAATAATGAGCTTAGCTAAACATAAATCCCTTAATACTTGAGTACAAAAATATATAACGATATGAATACATCTAACAATCTGACTACCTTATACTTCATGTCTTAGCATTTGATGCCCACAACATGATGACCAATAACATTATTGCATGTGATAATCGTTTTCCTAGGAAGGTTATCTCCAAAAATTGCCTCACTGTTTGACAATAAAATACAATCAAGGATTACGGCTAGATGAAAAATCTTTAGCAATGAAATTAGTTAAATGATCTGAATAAAACCTCATCAAGATGTATTTATCTCCCAACTATGTGTTTCCACAGACTCCAGGATGTAGTTTGCAATCATTTTCCAATACAGCTGAAGAATCCACGGTGCAAAAGGGGCCAATTGAGACAACCTGCAAGCTAATATAGTTAAATCAGTATGTAAGTTACAGGACAATATACCCACTTCATAATTTAAGGCAATTACGAAACATGAAGAGGCAAGAATAAAGCTAAAACGATGTCATCATGAAGTTATTTCTAGTCATTGTGACCCTAGCTATTATTAATTCCACTAACTATAACCAAGTGCATCCAGCAACACATATACTCACAATTTAACAAAGTCGAAACTGTTGATAAATCTAAACTTCTGTTAGCTGAAGAATTTCCCAATTAAATAACTTAAGAAGATTACCAAATTCTGTTTTTACAGGGAATCTACACATAACATAGAGAGCCGCACAACATCATTATATCCAGCTCTTCATAGTTTTTATAACACATAATATCATGTAGGACTATCCTTCAAACCCCACTTGTTAGTAAATAAAATAACTCGCGGTTTGACATGTTTACCATATCACTTCTACAGATCATCGGCATATAGCTTATATATGGGACTATACATAAATCATCAGCTTAAACTTTTTTTTTTAAAATAATTCCATCTACATCAATCCCTCCTAAAAGTTCTTCAATTTAATCCAACACAGAGCACCAATGCACACATAAATCACTTGAATTTCGCATTACTTTCAAAGTCTAATATTATAGGAAGTGATAAGGTGTATAATTTAAAACTAAACTTAGTGAGTGTTTGTTCTAGTTTTAGTGAGTGTTTGTCAACTGAACTTAGTGAGTGTTTGTTCTAGTTTTAGTAAGAATAAAAATCCCAAACACCTACCATGGGCTTCCTCCACGACTATTATGCTCAAATCAAATCTACAAAAGAAATTATCCAACAAACGATTAATCAATTACTATTAAATTAGTTAATTAGTGTTTTATAATTGAGTAAATGGAATTTAAACAGAAGTACATCAATTTTCTCAACTTCAATGTTTAGCATTATGATAAACATGACGTAATATACTCTAATATACTTATTAGCATCAGGATTGGAATTTTCTTTTAATCTCATTACAATGGCTTCTTTTTAGTAACTACATATGCGGAACATCAGCCAAATCATAGTATCTAAATTTATGTGAAATTTGTCAAGAAATGGCATTACACTGACATATAATAGCTGTAAGAGTTAAGAAAAAAAAAGAAGTGGATCAGTTTTGAGAATACCTTCATTTCCAATAGCCATTTCCAACCATGGCTTAAAGTCGAAATCACATAAAGCTGTAAACGATAAGTGATCTTTAGTTAGAACCTTTTCTCATCATTCAGGCATTTAATCAAGCACTTAGTATACATATAATATTATAACTTACATAGAGCTTTTATCCATTTGTGAAGATGATGAATTTAAATTCACGACTCAACCTATTCACAAATTTAAATTCCTGATTATATATTAGAATGAACACGAAAAACGTAAACGGGGTTAGTATAATCATTAAAAACAACAATGGCTCGAAATTAGGGCTAAATCCATAAAATTATTGGGAATAAATTGGAAAATATGAAGATCAATAAAGTAAATCTTGTGTTGGTACCTTGAGCAGATTGTGGGGAGGGTTTATATATATATATATATATATATATATATATTATATATATATATATATATATATATATATATATATATATATTATATATATATATATATATATATAGGGGGACTTTCTTACGAGAACCATTTTATCTGCGAGAACTGAGAGAACCACAAAAAACATACATGCACGCCTTTTAAAATAAAATAAAAAAACATGCAAATCATCAATAATCGTAAGTATCCACCTATGTTCTTCAATATCATCATGAACTCATCCTCTTTTTTCACAAAAACCTTACACAAGGCCGCAATATTGTCGTTGCACGCCTTATAAGAACATACATGCACACCTTCAAAGAAAAATGTTGTATTTCCAATTTCTTATCAAATTCTTTAGAACAACTATGTTTTTTTAATAACATATATGTTGTTTTTAGAACATATGTGCAAAAATACAATTATTGAAGGCGTGCATGTATGTTTTTTGTGGTTCTCTCAGTTCTCGCAGATAAAATGGTTCTCGCAAGAAAGTCTCACTATATATATATATATATATATATATATATATATAATATATATATTATATATATATATATATATATATATATATATATATATATATATATATATAATAAAACGTTTCTTTATAATCCGATAATCAAAAAATCGTTTCTTTAATAGGCATGTGCTGAATCTTTGATGGTGAAACAGTCTTTTGATTCCTCTAAAAAATTGGTGCTGGCGTGTTGTTAGTTTATCCCAGATCCGGTTTTTGGGGAGGTGAATTATGGGGGTTTATTATTCAAAGGAGATCCGGTCGGGTATTACACAAAGAAACTCAGGCGGGCATGAAATAATTTGCGATTGATTGATTGATTATTGTTTGATTCACACGAAAAAATTAGGGGTTCGGTTATGATCAGTAATCGTTTTTTGATATTTTGGGGGTGGGTTTATTGAGAGTTAATGTTTGTGAGAGGGATTTCAATGTGAACCGTTGGATCAAATTATTTTTCAGGTGGCAGGTTTAAAAGAATTTTGGGGAGAGATCAAATTTTCAAAACCCTGTTTTATTAATATAGTAGATTAATATATATATATATATATATATATATATATATATATATATATATATATATATATATATATATATATAATATATATATATATCAAATTTTAACATTTTTTATAAAATCATACGTACGTCAAAAGCATGTCAATATTGGGCTTGTTTTGTTCGTAATTTAGAGCTCTTCGCAACGATATTTTTTTCATTAAAGAATTCGATAGATATTTACTAAATATTTGACGGATAGAGTTTGTTATATAAAAAAGTTGTAATTATTAAAAAGTTAAAGGGTAATTTTTGTAATTATTAAAAAGTTTTAAATTTTAAAACTCAACATCTTGCGTACAAACATGTTAGTCTGCGTACAAACATACGCGAGATATTACTTTATAGTTTTTTATATAAAAAAATTGTAATTATTAAAAAGTTAAAGGGTGATTTTTTATCCTAATGGTGGCTAACAACAGTTCATGACGGGGAAACTTGTTGATAGTTTTGTAATATCTGAGCGAAACTTTCAAACATCCAACAAGTTCGACGCCATGAACTGTTGATAATACTACAAAACCATCAAACCAAAGAAAGCATGGTACCCGTGTTGTGCTGCGGTGGTAATGACAATGTAATGTTATACAATAGTGGTTAATAAGAATGCGTTCACTAATGGTGGACAATATTAAATTTGGTAAAAAAAATGCTTAATCTAACGCATTGAAATATATAATTTGGAGCAAAAAGAAACAAGGTACATGAAGGAAAATTTTGAAATATTAAGATGGTACATCAATTTTCGTATCTTAAAATTACAAGTGATCGCATGAATACGTTTTATATAGAAAAATGAATTTGATCAAAGAGAGTCATTAATCAATTTTAAGCATTACGTACATGGTTCTAAAAGGGCGTGTGGCGTGATCTCCACGTTACGAAATAGACCAAGGCGTTGACTCTAGATGTGGTGTGAGATGAAGCGGGAAAAGACGCGATAAGGGGTGAAGCGCGGCAAATTTTTTTTATTAAACTCCGACATTTTTTTATTTTAAATGAACATTATTACATGTAAGGATAGTTTATTAACCTTATTTATTATGTCCAATGTTTTTTGTAAACTCGATATATATGAAATATGATATAAATATATAAAATTTTCAAATTTTGTGCCTCCTTATGCCACGCCTTAAAAACGTAAAAGCTTCGCCTTGACCGCTAAGGCGTGAGGCTTGGTCGCCGCCACACCACGCCTCACGCTATTTATAACATTGATTATATATAATTATAAAACGGTTTCCTACCACTAATCCTCTTTTTTTCAAAGTTGATGAGTTACAAAGTGTATAATATTTGGCTTACAAGTGTTGTACGATTAGCATATATAGTGGTGTTAGTTAATTATTACTCATATTGATGGTTGGCTTGTAATAGCTGTAAGTATGTTTGGCGAAAATAAATGTAGCAGGAATTAGAAATGGAGCTGGAGATGGAGATGGAGATGAAAATTATAAAAAAATATTTTTATAAGCTACGTAAAGTATTATTTGATTTTCAGAGATTATCGAAGATTTTGTTTTTAAATATTTAAAGTTTTCTCTGCCAAACGAAGATTATATTTACAATACGTAGTTAATTTACTAAAGTATTAAGCATAATCTCTCCAAATTCTTGTGTACCGAATATACCCGTAGTTTCAATTGTTGAACTTTTTAAATTTATAAAGACAAGTTTATGCATGCATTATCATTATCATTATCAATATATTAAAACATGGGAAACGTTGCTACAGTACCTTCTACAGTACTTGCTACAGTACTGCTACAGTAACGGACATGTGTACTGGGCTAAAAGTTACAGGCCAGCCCAGTGTTTGAAAGTTAGCCCAGTCTGTTTAATAGTCACGGCAGTCCATGTATGCAAAATACATATTGTTTGTACATGTATATATATATATATATATATAATATATATATATATATATATATATATATATATATATATATATATATATATATATATATATATTTATATTTTTTTTTTTTTTTTTTTTTGTCTTTTTTTGGCTGCAAGTGTATTGTTAATCTCCTATTTCCAGACATTTCTAATTCACTAATCCCATAAAATCACTAATCCTATAAAATATCAACCATTGTATTCACTAATCCCCATTTCCAGAAATTTCTCAGCCATTAAACTTCTTCTTAATCTGCAAATAAGAAAAGGAAAAAGAACAAAATATAAGAATACAAAACACTACTTACACAGGTATATATTTATATTTAAGATGCTTTGTTTTGGAGTTGTAATACACAGTTGGTAATGATATTTATATTCTAGATGCATATAACTTTAATTTAACTGATTTAGTTGCAGTTGAGCGCAAACCACAATCAACAATGCAATATCCAACTGACAATGAATGTATGCAGCAGCGAAAGCAGATAAACCCAAAGGAATGTATGCAGCAGCCAAAGCACATAAACCTTAAGCAAGATATGTTCTTTAGAGGTTCAATTTATTTCAGTACAGTTTATCTTAATTACTATTATATAATTGTAGATACTAAATTTATTTAGTAGCATTTACATTTTACACTCATGTTCTTTCTTGCTGTATACAGGATACAGTTCCACCACAACAGATTGCAAAAAACCCATCAGGTAAAAAGTCAAAATACTAACAATAAATAAATCATTAACTGCTTTGTAAAAAAAATTATCTTTGTTTACGGCGTTTTTCATAACAGGATCATCAACAGCACAACAAAAACAAATCCTTCCTGCTCTAGAATATTACACATCAACAACAGCTGCTACCATTGACGAAGTAACACCACAACCTACAACACAACATGAGTGTTCACCATGTAAGAAGCTTTTTATTATGTGCTAACATACTATAAAATTCTAATTTTTAGCATAAAAATGTATACATTATCTAGCATACTAACCCAAAATTTATTTCCCATTACAGCAATTCCATTAACTCAATCAACAACAGAAAATACGCCACAACAACAAACCGACACAGGTAACAACAATACTTAAACATCAACTTTAATCTAAAATAACAATTCATAATTTTAAATTGATACAGATACAAGAACAACACCTCAAGGGTACACTCCGCCACAACAACAAACCGACGCAGGTAATAACAATACTTAAACATCAACTTTAATCTAAAATAACAATTCTTAACTTTAAATTGATACAGATACATATATGTCGAAAAAATATTTCTATGCTAATTAACATTTTTATTATGTACTTACAACAGGTGGCGCAAGCAGTAAGCCAACAATTGCTAAAAGACCACTTTTCCAAGAGAAATCCGCAAATAACAAAAAGAGCAAAAAGGAATGAAGACATCTATCAAAGCTAAAAGAACAATTGCACTACCCACACTTTTGCTTATCCGTTTGTTCTCAACGGTTACAATAAAGTAGCTACTAATGTAAATATGTAACTACCTACCACCGTTGATCAACTATCTTTTGTAACATACCCATCGGCACTAAAAAAACATATAATATGTATTATAAATTTATAGTTTGACACGTTTCAACAAACAAATACGTTATCACCTATTTGTTTAGAAATTTTGTGACATTTAGGGAACCAAGACGCCATTAATCTCCCTGGAAAGAAGAAAAAAAATTATAGGTTTGTTAAAAGTGAAGATGGGCCTGTTTGGTATGAGTTTTTTGAGGAGCTGTTAGCTTTTTGTTACAAAAATAATCTCCTATAAAATAAATAGCTCCGTTTGGATACATTAACTTCAAGTTTTTATTTCAAACAAATAGCTCCTAAATGAAAAGCTGATTCATAAAGCTTTTTAAATATCTTGGAGCTGTTAAAATATTAAATTACTGATATACCCTCTAAATATTTGTTAAAAATTATAAATATGTCATTTTACATCTTATCATTACATTTAAGAGCTAACTTACCAAACACTTTTATTGAAAAAAAGATACAACTTGTATCTCATGTTAACAGCTTTGCAGTTTACAGCTTACAGCTTACAGTTAACAGCTTACAGTATATAGCTTAAGTTTTGCCAAACATACCCGATGTGAGATAAGCAGACAAAGTTTGAAGATGTGACAAAACCCTAGCTTTAGGACGTTAACCTAACGGACTCAATATGACTTTGCATATACACAATGGGCCAAGCCCATCATTTCATATAATTTAAATCACACAAAATATTTACAAAAACGCAAAAGCCATTTTAATCTACACAAAAATAAATTATCATAATCTTTTATATAATAAAACAAAACCCCTAGTGGGGACTTTTACATTTCAAAAAAATCAAATCATACCTTATTAAGTAATAATCAAATTATTATTATTATTATTTTCTTAAATATTAAATAAGAAAAACCTAAATACTTCTAAATTTATCCATATTCTACAAAAAAAAGAATGTGATTTGTAATCATTCAATAAAAACTTACAAAAATATATGTGTCAAAATATAAAAAATTAAAACTTGAAAACGGTGGAGCAAGTTTTTCAAAGATTTGGGCTGAAACTTAAAATTCAGTATCATTCCCACTAAATATTTGAAGTCCCAACATTCCCAAATTCCTCCTCCATCAATCAAACTCGATCTCTTATCATTCATTCACGCACAATCATTGACGCAAGAACATCTCCTCCAAATCTAATTACTACATTCGTAAATAACCCTAATTCAATACCTCAATCAAAGTACAATGGTTTTGAAGGTCTTGTTATAATAATTAAAACCCGAAATTAAAAATAATAATTTATTTAAATGATTAGAAAAAACCCCGCGCGTGCGCGGGCATTATATCTAGTAAAGGCTACAAAACATCTACAACTCTAAACATCCCGCCGCAACGCGCGGGCTTCCTAGCTCGTTATATATAAAAGTAAGATAATATAAGATAAGATATTTTAAAAACACGATGGTAATATTGACACATTTAATTAAATGGCCAATTTATATCTACTCTTTGCATATTGCATATTGCATATTGTTATAACTAGCAGGGCACCCGCGCGATGCGGCGGCGGGTACCCTGTGACTATATTTTGCGTCGAGGAATTATTCTTCGGTTAGATTTTTTTTTCCCCCTAACAATAACCATAACTTTAAGTAATAACAATGATATATAATTTCTTAGCATTTTCTAGTAAGATAAGCTTAGATATGCTATACAATAAATTTGTTTCTTAATATTATAAACATATAACATTTTTCGAATAAGTTTGACGTAAAAAAGTTAGGATTAAGTTTTAACCCAAAATGACTAACTTCAACTCAAAATTGATAACCCAAATTTAAACTTGTTTTCGGATTTAATTTTAGCAGCTCAAACGAAATTTTAACTTCAATGAATTAGTTAAGCCCAATTTCGAAAATTTGAAATGCCAGTCCACTTCCAAAAAAATTAAACCCGGCCCAAGTCCAAATCTATCTAAATTCTTGATATATAACTTAATACCCTAATGAAGTGTAACCCTAAACATTACACTTCTCACACTCACTCTAAAAAACGCAGCCACAAAAGATGGATCTAGCAGCCACACTTATGCAACCTTTCGCTTGATAATCAAAAATCCTCCCTTACCAAGATCTTTCCTTCACTTCACCCAAACCAAACGTAGCCAATCAAAAACCTTTTCTCTTAACAAAAATCGTCCCTTGTTTTCTAAACACTTAAAGACAACACAAATGAAAATCGTCCCTTGTTTTCTAATAGATCGATGATGAGGTTTTCTTTTGTGTTTTCGAATGGTTGTTCTCTTGGAAAGATGTTCGGAAAAAAAAAAAAAAAAAAAAAAAAAAAAAAAAAAAAAAAAAAAAAAAAAAAACCTGAGATCTTGCTTTCGAATCTTGTTTAGGTTGGATTTGGGGTGTTGGTTTTGGGCTGATACGTGTGGAAGCAAAAGATTTCAATTTGGAATTTTGTGGATATGTATTTGTACATTATGCTTTACATTTTGTATTAATTGTATGTAGGGAAGCACTATTTCAAATCAATTGTTATTAATTAGTGATGGGGTGTATTAATTCTGAGTGACCCTTAAAATTATTTGTACATTGTGCTTTACATTTTGTATTAATTAGTGATGGGGTGTATTAATTGATAACATCAATGCTGCAAGTCTGAAAATTACACTATTGCTTATTTTGTTGTACACTATGCTTTATTTCTTGTAAGTCTGAAAATTGGGTGCATTAAAGTGTTGTAAATCATGCTTTATTTCTTGTAAGTATGAATTTTAAGACTATGTAGGAGAGAGATTCATTTGTGCATTATATGTAGTATAGATAAATCCAGAAAAATATCGGAACCAAAAAGAAAAACTAAGCCCACACCAAAACTTAACAAAGCTCGTCCCTTGATTGTAACAGCAACCTAATTTGACAGCCCAACTCCAACCTTGTACAGATTTCGTGTAAGCCCAGTCCAATAATCAAGAAACCCATCCAACTAAACTAACAAAATAGCAGTCAAGATAAAATCTCACACACACAAATAACCCTAATATCTGTGATACGCAACCACCAACAACATAATACTTTCAACCCTTGTTTTGGCTAGATCAAATCGAAGGACACAAACACAAATAGCAGTAACAAATCGCTCCTTGCTGCTTGATTTATACGAATCTCCAACACAAACAAATAAATCCTTCTCTTATCACAACAAACCATAAGATTCGACCCTTTAATTTATTGTCTTTCTTCTTTTGTTGGATTATACGGATCACAAAAACGAACCCACTTTTGATCTCTTTGTTTCGAGTAACTTACGAAGATACAAAAACGTATTTAGCTTCAAGATCTTATAAAGTATAAGGTAGGTTTTCTTTGTGTTTTTCTTTGAACCGAAAGAAAAAGGAGATGAAACAGATTTGTTTTAATCTTTCTTTTTGATTTTTCATATATTTAAAAGAAGTGTTAATCCTCTAAAAGGATCTATGATGACTCTTGTTCTAACACAAACGATCTTTAAAGATCGGTACCTCATGGAACAAATCTGAGATCTTGCACTTTTCATTCTTGTTTGATGATAAACCGAGATGAGCTGAGATCGACGGTTTCTTTTCTTGTACATTGTGCTTAGGTAGCTGTATATTTTGGTGATGGGGTGTTTTAAATTGTGTATTAATTGTTTTGGTCTGAAAGTTTTGGTCTGAAAATTTTGAGGAGAGAGAGTCATTCCTCTATTATAAGTAGTATAGATAAATGGCACATGTTATCCAAGCCCCTCCAAAAAATGTTATACAAGCCCCCCCTGTTTTTTTGACTTTTTTTATTTTTTTTTTATTTTTTTTTTATTTTTATAATTTTGTTTATATCAAAAAACTATAAACCTGAAAATGCGGAACAGAAAATATAAAGTTTAATAAGTCAAACGCTTAAAACTGTCAGAAATACGGAACAGAAACTGACAGAAAACTGTGTTATACTGAAAGTCAAAGGGGACAAAGGGAATATCCCTAACACATCCCTAGATAAATACTTGTTTTCGTGTGAATTTTGACATCTTTGCCTACTCATGATTAATGCCCCACTGCCCACAACCCGAAGCAAGACTAGAAAGTGTAAAACCTCTACTACCAGCCATTGCACACTTTCGCTTGATTATAAGAACGCAAAATTGTCAAAAATAAAACAGAAAACACATATCAAGAGTGAGCGATTGTTTGCATTGAAAACCTAAACCCATGTTAACTATAGGGGATTTACACTCCGCGTATACTTTAAAGTCCTCAAGAACGTAATCTTTTTAGGATGTGATCATGTAAGATAGTATATCTGAGCACGTACAAAAAGTTATGCAAACTAATCCAAATTGGATAGGGTTATAGGGTTCCTCAACTGCCTGTAAACTATGGAAGACAATAATAAACTATTGCCTTACTCCAACTGCCCTTGTTCCCCATTCAATTGTCCATCTTAGAGAACCACAAAATTTTGTAATCAATTATGTTTTTAAACAAAAGTTTAAGGTGATATGTGAAAGTTTTGTTTTAGCACTAGAACGCACCAAAGGAAGAAAAAAAAAAAAAAAAAAAAAAAAAAAAAAAAAAAAACTCCGATATTCGCTCTTAAATGCTGGTAAACACCAAAAGCCCGATATAGTTCATCGTCAAAATCCGATATATAAAAATGCTTTCTCAAAATCACTTTGTGTTAGTGCAAAAAGTGTGATGAGTATGGATTGGGCTTAGTGTGTATTGAGCCGCCTTGGAGGATTGCCGATGCATGAAATCTGCACTAATTCAAGTAATGAAATGATTCCCTGCACAAATGAAAGCAAACCGTTAGCCTTACCGTAGGGACGAACCCTACGATTAAGCTCCGGCGTGAGAGTAAGTAATCATATTTTGTCAGACAATATGTATGTATTGGGATGTGTGAGAAAGTCATACCTCGCAAATGTGTTGAAAGGTTGCCTTTTATAGCTGAGCTGAATATTAGGGTTTCCTAGTATTTCGCTTATTGTTGTTAGTGGCCAGAGTGGGGCCCTTGTCGGGTAAGGGTCCGCAACTTAATCGTGATTGCGGACACAGATCATCCTCCGCGGCCATGGGCTGGTCCACGAGCCTACTACAGAAGCTTTGCTCAGATGATCCGCGTGCGTCTTTGTAAGTCCGGACAACACCTTGCCTGTTGTTGGGCTTTGGTGGTGTCTGGTGTATTTGTTTGTCTGTTCTGTTGTGTTGGGCCGGGGCCCAAATGTGTATAATATAGTCCAGGCAATAGGCCTGCTATCTGTATTATACGTTATCAAGTCCCCCCAGTCTTTTCACAACACGTTATCAGCACAAAAGCTCTACGAGGGAACAAGAAGAGATGAGAAGCAATGATGATATTGATTTGATGTTCATTGATAATCATTACTCAATTACAAGAGGATAAAAAAATAATAGGTAAGGAATTCTCAAGTCATATCTTATCATTGATCCTTTAGACTCTATTGTAATTTACAAGAACAATAAATTGTTCTATTGTGATTACATAAAGAGAATTGTATTTTATTTCTTGTTAGTCTTTTAAACTCTCTTATAGTTTACAAAAACAATAAATGTTCTATTATAATTATTTGAAAAAAATCAAAGTAACAAAACCTCATGTTATGTTATAGAAAAAATAATTAGAACCTCAAGTTTTAATATGATTCACTCAAAAGGATCGAGAGCATACCTCATTTTATGTTTGAAAAAAATAATAATTAGAACATCAAGTTCTATTATGATTCTTTCAAAAAGACTTAAAATAACATGACCTCAAGTTATTGTTATAATTTTTATCATAAACTCCCACAAGAGAATCAAATAACATAAAATCAAAGTTAACGCTAGTCATGATATACTATCACTTACGAATAACCTCTAGGTATCATAATTCATGATATACAGTAAAACATCTATAAATTAATACTCGATAAATTAATAACCTCGATAAAATTAATAATTTGTCCGGTCCCAACTTGAGACTAGTATACAAATTTGGCCCTCAATCGATAAAATAATAAGATAATAATTTTTTTGAAGCCCCAGTACATATATATTTGTCCCAATGAAACTATAAATTAAAAATTACTAAAAAAATCCATATTTTTATGTGATAAACTTTAAAAATTCTAAAATTGTTTAGTAAAAAAATGAATCTATAGTCACTTGTTTTTTGTTGAACTTCAAATCTATATTAAGTTCATCTTTAAATGTTAATTGGAACTTGACAAATTCAATTGACTTGTGAATGTGAATTCATTAAATGTTAATTGTAACTTTTTTTCTAATTTATTTTTCATCTCTAACCGGTATACAATTTAACTAGTATACTCGACATGGAAATTTAAAGGTCATACGTAAAACTTCTTTAAATTAATAAATTATTAATTTATCGTAATAATATCTCACTAAACTAATAAAATATCGCGGTCCCAACACTATTAATTCATGAGGAAAGTTCAATACGAAACAAAACAAAAAAAAAACACCAAAGAACAAACCGCTCCATCTCAACCATCCATCTATTTTAAATCTAAAGGTCTAAATAATTCCTCATTTTAATATAATTAAATATTGAAAATCTAAAGGTCTATATTATTCCTCATTTTAATATAATTAAATATTGAAGGACACTTTTTGTAAAGTCACTCAGTACACCCTCTTCATTTACTCTTTTCATTTTCATTTTACACACGCACCATCAACAATCCTAACCTATCCTCCTAGAAAGCCAAACGCCTCTGCCACGTCACCAAACCACTACAACCGCCCGATCAGATTACTAACCCTTCAATGATGGATAATGAAGATGATGATGTTGATGAAGTGTTGTTGAATGATTTTTTGGATCGGAGCGAGGAAATGATGATGATGAAGTTGTAGTTAGGGGAAAAGAAAATGAGCTAACACGCCATCCCTCCTCATACCATCGAGTCGACTCAGTGTCATTCATTCCAATATGAGGTTTGACAAATACAGTCAGACGTAATAGCAGAATCAACGGCGCGGTCAGCTGAGCCGAGACAGAGGATGAGCTGGTAGGGGCGGAGGCGGCGTTGGGCGGAGCGTGGGAGGCACGCGAGCCAGTGGAGTAAGACGGCGGAAGCGTGTTCGATGTTGGAGTCTGCGAGTAGGTGTAAGGGGACGTGTTCGATACGCGCGATGGAGGAGAGGTATTGGGATTCGAGAGTGGTGTCTTCGATGCAGTTGAGGGTTATGATTAGTGGAAGTTGTTGTTGGGATTTATTAATTTGTTAACCAATTAACTACGAGTACGCAGCGGATATGGATCTAGTTTGGCTATTAGAATTAACACAAATAATAAACAAATAAAACAACTAAAAGGGAACAAGAAAACTAACCCTCGTCGACACCCGCAAAAGAAACTAATAGTGGTTAAAATACAACCTCTATGGTTGCTCACACAAACACGTCAAACAAATACGCCCGGAGTGCTAGCCGTGTACCACGTAAACCCAAACACCAAGTGTCGTACCTCAAAAATGGATCAAAACGAAAACTGCCCAAAACTACGTGTTGTCCGAGATCCATAGTAACCACCAGACAACGACTTTCTTTGTTGTCTGATATCGGACAACACTACGATTCGACTGTCTTCTTCTTCTTGTCCGAGAACGCACAGTAGGTGCGCAGAAAGTTTCTGTAGCTTACTGTGATTGTTTGGACTTATGAACTTCGAATCCTAGTACTTCTGGAAAGTAATAGAATCAATCTAAACTAATTAAAACACCTTGGATTGGATCAAATGTAATTAAATAGATTGATGAGTGAAAACCAAAAGAACAAAACCCTAGTGAAGCTTCGATTCAATTTGCTGAGATATGAAGAAGTTTATGTCGTTTTGTTCTGTGTATTTCGTGAGTTCATGAGCAGGAATGAGGGAGTATATATAGTCTCTCAACCCTAGCTTATGATAAGAGTTAAACAAAGCATGATAAGTATTAAACTCTACTTTGTTTGATTCTTATCACAACTCTACACTTCCTCCTTATCATCAATGAACCTAGACACTCAAAATCCCCTTCTAGATCCTTCATAAACCGGCCACATGGGTTAGGACAAGTAAGGAGTATGTCTAGTTCATCTTGTGTCCAAACCGGGTCGTTTTGAGCATTACGTGAAATAGTAACGTATTCTAATGTTTTAGCGTGTGTGTCCCCAATAGGCTCATACACCCTTAGTTGTATTAGTCCATTCCAACTCACATATTCCAACAGCTCCCACTTAGGAGTTGGAGTAGCAGATAACACAAATACCAACGACGGAAACGTCTAGCAACGCTCTCACTCGCTATTTAAACTAAAGGTGTATGAGATATAGTTTCATAAATCATTCTCAGTAGCATGGTCATTTATGTCTTGCTTTTATCATCCTTTGTTATAGATACCGTTAAACCATGGATATGGATCCTAACTCATTCCATATAGTTTAACCATTTAGATTCTCGTTATAGAATTTTAATTAGATATACCAAATGTAATCAAGAATCATCTTGCATTACCCTTTGGGTTCGGCCGAACAATTATCTGATTAATTCTGGAGAGGGCTCATGGTATCTTTCTGCACATATCAAGTGGAGTAACAAATCCTTTGTTGACTACAAGTGTTGTGGATGCTGCTTCACATCACTCCGAAAAATAGCTTTTATAACTACCTTATTCAGGACAGCGTTTGGCATATAATTACAAAAGTGATATCCACACATAACAGAACTTGCTTGTATCTCAAGTCTAAGGATGACTTAGTAAACCATTTTCAACATCTTACTCATGACAAGGATCCAAAAGTAAATGTTTGAAGTTGGGGTATCCAATATGCATCCCTTGTGAATACATATGAGTTTGGCGGAAACAATCCACATTCTCATAGAATATAACCAACACTCACATTTGCCTTGCATAACAATATTCCCATATTGTCAACCGACAATGGACATATTTAGAACGATAAAATCATTCAAGGATTAAACATGCAAATAAAGGATAACAATTATTATATGAATGAATAACAAATACCAAGTATCTTTATTCATCATAAAGTAAAAATTGTCTTACAATCCCAATTATCCAAATACTAAAAACAGATATGCATGAGACTAATTAGTAAGTAGAAGTCTAATGTTTCCAACATTCTCAACTTTTCTTTGCAAAAAAACTAAATAGTCATCTGAGTAAACTTTCTGAATACTAGATTCAAATTTCACATATAGTGAGGGATTTGAAATATATGATGAGTGTCTTATCTCATATGCTCATACTATTGCAAGTGTCATAGTATGGAGATGTCGCACTACCTTGCATAAGGTATTAGAAGTCAACGACATACTGACAATCATCTTTACAGTTTCTAAAAATGTAAAGTATTCTTTATTCCTTAATGTGTAATGCAACAATGCTCTTCGTTGAGCATATCTAGTTAGCAGATTTATCATAAATGATAAAATCCTACTTTAACTAGTTTTATTTATCCTCTAGCATCATTGTACCTATACAACACTATGCTTTATAATTCGTAAACATTTGTATTAACAATAATCTAAATACTCTCAATTAGATATTGTTGTTGTTAGCTCATCTTGCTCTAGTGCAAAAGTAACAACCAGTCTTATACACAATATAATATATACATGACAAATCCTTTAGTTAAAAACATAAGGTTTCCATCCATGTAATAAATTATTCCAAGTGAAATATACCATTTAAGACTTGCTTCAATGATATATTGCATTTGTGTTGGACTTAATTTTCCGCATATGTTTATTCCAAATAAACATTTATTCCAAGGCTGATTGTTCTATTCCCTAAATCCCTAGTGAAGTTTTATTCCAAGTTTAAGGATTAATATCTAGCTTAAATGGAATGATATCTTCAATATGTTATACAACATATGAATTTTAAGGAAAAACACAGTGCTCCCACTTAATGTTAGATGTACTCAAGGAGTTATCTTAATTCAATCAAAATCATATTGTAATTAAATTCAAGATCTCAGCTCCTAGATGCATGATTCTATCCAAACTTGGATTGCTCAAACTTGTATATTACATAAAGATTATATAGATTCATAACCCTTTTGATTACACACCGTCCTCGCAAAAGGTAATCATTAAAGAAAGAGTTATAAAACTTAATTGCCATATTCCACATTCAAGGAAACATGTTTGACAATTATCTTTATTTAATGCGTGTATATAAGAACATCTAATCATAGTTAATTGCTTGAGATTAAAACTTCTTATTATAAGCCATGCATTAACATGTATACAGTTTTGTCCTTGTGAGCCTTTCTTCAAAAGAAACTCATTCAAACCTCATAGGTTAACTATTAGGCAAAATAACAATCAAGGTCAAAACATTGATTTGCCTTTTAAGGACTGCATCTTATCATTCATAATTCTAAGACATTTATCAGATTCAAGATGTGATAATGTACGTTATCAGTTAGTAGATTTTCAATGATCCATTAACTTATATTACTCAGCATTGATATCAAAATATCAATCAAGTGATGAGGCATCCTTGCAGATTTATGAATGAGAGTATCATTACACTTCGATCAACATTTACATGTTTAACCTTAGTATGACATTAATATGTGGATTTTAGAAGGTTATGTATTTGTTCTTGAATATCTTCAAGATTTGTTGATGCTCCCACTTACTTTTGTAATTAGAGACAATTCTCTAAATACTAAGTATTTAAGCAACAATAAATTGTTCTTTATTTTAGAACCACAAAATACATTTTAAGTTCTCATCTCAAGATTGTTAATAAAATGCTTCATAAGATTTCAACAAATTCAGAACTTAAATCAAGACATAATGGAATTTCTTCCAACAACTCTAATTAAGGTTTGTAACAAAACCCTAATTTTGTATCACCCTTTAACTGAAAACCTTAGCAACAGTTTTGTGTTTCGTCGAGCTAGGAGGAACACTAATACTACAATCTTCAAGCTAGGAAGTGTAGAAATCAAAAAATCCCTAAAGGTTTTAGGGATTTCGGTCATGGGTTGTCTTGAATACCTTCTAGGTTTGAACCATATTGAGTATGTCCACGACACACGCAATTTTCTAACCTTGACAGATTTTGGAGGCAGAGCAATTAAAGCTATCATGAATCAAACAATATGAATATTGTTTGTTTCAACCTATTAGACATACCATAATAATGTGGTATTCTATAAGTATTTGAATTGTGAAACTATATCAGAATTCCATAGATAATTTAATTCTCTTTGGACCAAATACTTGTCAATTGGGTCGAGCCAAATTGCATATTAAGTATTTTTGAACCAAGTGCATGCTATAATGTAAATTTCTTGAATAATACAAGAACCTTATGCTCATATGTTCACAAGAAGACAGAACTGTTCAAGAATTATATGTTCATGTGTTTACAAGAAAACAGAACATGTCAATAATACATTATAAGTCTTTGAATAATTCAAAGCCCTCATGTTTATGTGTTAACAAGAAGACATAATAATTTTACTATATACTTTATGTTATAAGTCAT
This sequence comes from Artemisia tridentata subsp. tridentata, assembly GCA_021014915.2. Classification (NCBI taxonomy): domain Eukaryota; kingdom Viridiplantae; phylum Streptophyta; class Magnoliopsida; order Asterales; family Asteraceae; genus Artemisia; species Artemisia tridentata. The sequence continues at coordinate 499,468,160 of CP139509.1, read as the reverse complement.
TGATTAATTCAAGGACTTTATAATTATGTCTTAACATGTAAACATAATTATACTAACACAAGTAATCATGAACGCAAACTCTTGAGTTCTGTAGTAATTTCAAGTTAATTTTATACTTCAGAATTATGATTATTTTCATTTAACCATAATTATGTTGACTAAAACATGTAGTCGAAATGTTGAAGTATCTTTACACTATATCATGACATTTGAATGTAGTAGGGCAACAAACATCTTGCATGTTCAAGTCCTAGTAGAATGATTAGCTTTCTTACCTTGAGGTTAAGAGAAACCAATAATATGTTGTTCCTTGCACACACTTTGAGATTTCTCCCACTTGTGTAAGGCACAACATCATACTATGAAAACAAACAATATGTGATTGATTGTGTAAACAATAAGATAATGTCATAGATATTACAAGTAGTTTTAGAACCATAACCTTTAATAAGGAATTGTGGATTATTATTCTATAGATAACGTTCAGAAAGCAACAGCAGAAAAGCAATGTGTTATCTAATAAAATAAAATGCAATTATCCTTCAAGCAATGGTCGTTCATATTCGGAAAGTAATGAATTATTTCAAAGCAAGTTTGAAATGATATGGGTGACTAACAAGGAATTAAATCTCGTAGCTCCTACTGAAATTGACAACATTACAGGAATGTTATTTCAGTAATAAAATGCAATGCTCCTACCGGATTTGTCAACATTGTAAGTGTTATATTGCCAGTAGAAAGCATATTGCAATTTAATACACTTTCCTATTCTCTTCGAATGCCTACAAGTAGCAATGTACTTAGGTATTGAACAGAGTATATGAAGTCCTGCTTATGTAGATGAGGGACTAGCCATTCATGCATTCATTTAACTTGAATAGTTAGCATGTAATTCCTCCTTTATCGTCTACATAGCCCCAAGGGTGTTTAACACTATAAGGAATAAAAAGAGTCCAAGAAAAATACCTAGCGAATATGCTAGTAATTTCTTTACTCTTTGCGGTTTAAACTCATACATCGTGACAAGTGCAAGATGTCATTTATTTTGGTAGTTATAGAAAAAAAATGTTTTCTAGCTACACAAAATATTTTATCTTTCAATTATTTCAATACCGGAAAAGGGTAATGAAAGATCATAAGTGAGTTTAACAATTGTAATCCTATCTTAGTTTGTCAACTAAGGAGAAATAAATAGGAATAAGTCTCACTCTTCTTACCAGGAAAAGAGACCAAGTGTGTCTTTTTAAGAAAAAAAAAACTTTTGTTTACGAATTATGTTGCAACAACACAATTTTAATCAGAACATAGAAAGTTCAATGTTAGTATTTTCGATAATTAAATTCTTAAAATAATTAACTACCCAATTAATTACTAATTAAGACTAAGATCCATCTTGACCTCCCACTTATTACCGGAGGTCTGACCAGCGTGTAAACAAGTAGGGCAAGAGGTAAACAACGAGCGTTAATTGCATAAACTGCAACTCTTAGACTTATGAGACTGATCAAGACATTAGTAGACAAGTAATAATGTCATGAGCATGTTTAGTCGCATCTTATGCCTCGGGTCCAAGGTCTGACCAAGCATACTCAAAATAAGTCGACCAAGCAAGAACGTGCAAATATCGCCAAAGGTCTGACCAATGAGCAAAATTCGCCATGGGTTTGAAATGGCCCTAAGGTCTGACCAAAGAGGTCAAGTCAAATGCACGTGTTCTTGGTTGGGTGGCATAGACTTAAAATTTATATATAGGGTATACACATAAATGTGATAAAATCGTGTACAAAGAAGCATGCAAAACAACTTTGTAGCACTTTATTTTAAAAACTTTTAGTAATGACACTGTAGTGATCATCATGGTTCACGGTAGCTCCAATCGAACTCGCAAGGAGGTGGAGGACCAGGTCAGTGCGAAGCTATGACCGGAAATCCTTTAGGTGTGACTGTGCGCACCGCCTGAAACCCCCCTTATAGTTTGTTCTAGTGGGTGAGCCGTACTTCCCAAGTGTCCATAGTGTCTAGTTTTTAATTTCATGAAAACTTGTTTCAATAATTTAGGTCACTTAATTTTACAAAAACAATTTTCCACGAATCAAATAGTAGGTCACAATTGAGCATGATATTTAGGCATGTAAATTAAGACCATTTTTAATGTCATGGTTTCACATATGTATTATTCCATATTGCATGCAATTAGGTGTGTAAAACATGTAATAGTTATGCACATAAGGAATCACAAACATAAACAAAGACATTAATTAAACACATAAAATCCGAGTTCTCTCGCGAGTCTTCCCCAAAAGAAGAACCATAAGACCCTCACTAGGTTTTCATCAAGTTCCTAGATCGCCACATGCATCAAAAAAAAATTGATTGCGTAGGTCTTATAGCCGAAATTCACACATAAAATAACATGGCAAACTTATTAACTATTAATTTGCTATTGTATGTATCTAATTAACCGTTAATTAATTTGTTTGTGTCTTGTTATTTTTTATTAATTAATGACAAGTATTGCATTATAGTTGTCAAAATAAAAATAAAACAAATAACTAAATTAGATTTCATGCAGCCTTTTCACGTGTTTATTAACTTTGTGTAACCCATAATACACCAAACGAGTTGACTCGTGATGCCACTGTTGGGATTTATTAATTTGTTAACCAATTAACTACGAGTACGCAGCGGATATGGATCTAGTTTGGCTATTAGAATTAACACAAATAATAAACAAATAAAACAACTAAAAGGGAACAAGAAAACTAACCCTCGTCGACACCCGCAAAAGAAACTAATAGTGGTTAAAATACCACCTCTACGGTTGCTCACACAAACACGTCAAACAAATACGCCCGGAGTGCTAGCCGTGTACCACGTAAACCCAAACACCAAGTGTCGTAGCTAAAAAATGGATCAAAACGAAAACTGCCCAAAACTACGTGTTGTCCGAGATCCATAGTAACCACCAGACAACGACTTTCTTTGTTGTCCGATATCGGACAACACTACGATTCGACTGTCTTCTTCTTCTTGTCCGAGAACGCACAGTAGGTGCGCAGAAAGTTTCTGTAGCTTACTGTGATTGTTTGGACTTATGAACTTCGAATCCTAGTACTTCTGGAAAGTAATAGAATCAATCTAAACTAATTAAAACACCTTGGATCGGATCAAATGTAATTAAATAGCTTTGATTCAATTGGCTGAGATATGAAGAAGTTTATGTGGTTTTGTTCTGTGTATTTCTTGAGTTCATGAGCAGGAATGAGGGAGTATATATAGTCTCTCAACCCTAGCTTATGATAAGAGTTAAACAAAGCATGATAAGTATTAAACTCTACTTTGTTTGATTCTTATCACAACTCTACACTTCCTCCTTATCATCAATGAACCTAGACACTCAAAATCCCCTTCTAGATCCTTCATAAACCGGCCACATGGGTTAGGACAAGTAAGGAGTATGTCTAGTTCATCTTGTGTCCAAACCGGGTCGTTTTGAGCATTACGTGAAATAGTAACGTATTCTAATGTTTTAGCGTGTGTGCCCCCAATAGGCTCACACACCCTTAGTTGTATTAGTCCATTCCAACTCACATATTCCAACAGTTGTTATGGTGATGATGACGTCATCATTGATCTGTTAATAGATGAAGCTATTTTATGGAGATATTAGACCAATCTGTTCATGTTGCACTACAAAGGTTTAAATTGGATCATATAACATTTATTTGAATCAGTGATAAGTCAAGAGGTCATGAGAGTATTAATTTGTCCAAGATAAAATCTTATCACTACATTAGGCTTGTATAAGGCTGAACACACTCTTGAGGTCGCCATCGGTCGATCCCCACAAAAACCACAAAGTGACCGAACAAGCGACCGGTCGCTTGGAGTGTGAGCTTCAGGTCGGTCGCTTTGTTTTCTCAATATCGATCGTCCATCCGACCGATTTTAAATCTTGCATATTCTCGTGTAGCATGCACTTCCTCCAACTCATGCATGCATGTTATTACGAGCTTGAACTCATTCCAACTTTTTTGAACCGTTGCATACATGTTAGCAGAAGTGAATAGAGGTGTTGAAGGTGATGAAGAAGATGGTCTTGAAATTGAAGCAGTGTATGAGAAATGATTTGTGTCAATTATAGTCCAAGGAAACACACAAGAAATATGTGTTGACCCGAGTCGTAGTCCCGATGAAGATTGAATGGAATTTCGTGATTCGGGATTTGTGATTCGTGTAGTGAATGTGAATAAGAGTGATTGATTTTGGATTACACTACTAACAATGAAATAATAAAAGTAAACAACTAATTAAGCTAATGAAACAATTAAACTAAGCATACGAACTTAAAAACGAAAATTGAATTTTAAAAACGTTATGCGACGAATTTTAAAACGTAAATAAAAAGTGATTTTCTAAAATTTAAAACCTAAAAATATAAAAATAATTTTCCAAAATTAAAAATGATAAAAGAAAATTTTTGGAAAAAGAAAAATATTTTTTTGACTTTTTAATAATTTTTTATGAATTAAAAACTAATTAAAACTAATTAAATGCTTTAAAAATAGTAAAACTGATTAATAAAATCTGAAACTTTTTGAGTAATTTTGATTTTAAATAAGAAATTTAAGAAAAATATTTTCAGAAGCTGATTATGACTAAATAAGCTGAAACAGTAAATAAGCTAATAGGAAATAAGCTAAAAATAAGCAAAAATAAGCCAAAAATTATAAAAAGCTAAATACTAGTTATTCTAACTACTGGAAGCACAAAGGAACCAAAAATGGAAAATTAAGCACAAGCAAAAAGCTAAAAATCAGCTGAACAGATTATAACCAAGCCAGAAACAAAACAGCCTATGACCCTACTTTGCAGACCCAAATTAAGCACCTTAATAAGCTAATTTGTCAAATCCCAGATTATAAGCTTATAGCCTAGGTGGAAATCTATCTTAAAACGCAAATTTGCCCAAAATTTAACACCAATTACTACTTCAATTGAAGCTCAGAACAAGTGAAGTTGAAACTAAAATAGTAGCAGGCCCAAAACAAGTTTAAGAGCTGATATTTTAGACCCCAAATAAGCTATCTAATAAGCTCAAAACTTAGATACCAGATGATGCACCTAATCCTTGATGTTCTAACTAGCTATAAACCAGAAATTAGGGTCTGAGCTTAAATGAATAAGCCACAAGCCCTCCCAGTTCAGCAGCTAAAAAAAAGAAAATTTGCACAGCAGACTTATGATGCAGCAGGAAAGTGTTTTGGCGCAAACTTTGTTCAATCCTAGACCACAACAAACCAACCTTTGGAATTATACTCAAACACTTAAAAGGTACACAGAAATATCAAATTGGACTTCCAAAAAGCTCAGCTTATCTTACAGCTTATCAGAGCAGTCAAAAGCTAAAAACTAAAATATCAATTGCAGCCTTTAAATAACTATCAAATTGCCCTATCTTCTGATGAAACCAACTAGAATTCCCTTAAATCAGTTCACCCAAACTCAGAATTTGGCACATGAACAGTGTTTTTTTTTTTTACTTATAGCTAAAAACAGTCCCTACTTAAACTATTTTACCCAACAGTTTAATAACCAACTGCTTGCATTATAACAACTAACAACAAACTAAAATAAGCTTTAACTATTACTAATCTATGACTACTTATCCAAATTAACAACTAAATAGCAAAGAACAATAAGCATCAAACACGAAATCAAGCTGAAATAGCTAGCACATAAAATGAAGCTTAAAAATGAAATAAACAACTAACACTTTAATCCCTCAGCTGAACAGAGGGAAAACCTTCAACAAAGCCTATCTTTGGATAGGCCAAACACTTCCAGTACACTGTTTGATCTATCAAATTATCCAGATTTATCACTGTGATGCCTCAGTTGACTTTTAGTTGACTTGTTGTTTTTGAGACCAAAACTGATTTGAACTTCAGCAATCACTCACATCAAGCTATAGAGCTTGTATGAGCTTAACTTTACTCAGGAAAAAATAGCTTATTTGAAGCTGTGAATTTTTTTTATTTTTTTTTATTTTTATTTTTTTTTTATTTTTTTAGTTGAATATGTATAACCTGGACTTAATATTTTTGAATAAAAGCTGATAATAATAAAAGCTCTCAATAAACTAAATTAAACTGAATCAAAACAACTAATTATAGAATAATCAGAATCAAATGGACCTCAAATGAAGATTTTCATTAATAAAAATTATGAGATTACAAAGTAGAATTATATTTAAAACTCAGAAAATACTTTAAACCTATTACAAGCTAAAGGATTGAAAAACAAACAAAATCAGAGATTACAAATAAAAAACTAACTCAAAGCATAAAAATTACAATTCAGAATTAACTTTGACAGCATAACGATAACTAAAAAAATTACATACGAAATGAGGAGTTATCCTCTCCTATTTATAGAGCTCCAATGAACCTTCTGGGCCATGCCACCTTGGCAATCCGTGTGCGTTTGAGCTCATTTCCACCCTTAGATCACTTGCTTGCTCTTTACGCTTGATCTTGGCCGTAGGATTAGAATGGATGAGGTGGCTCCTCCAATAAGCAAGCCCCACGTGTCCCTGGCAGTGTCAGTCCCTTCTAGAAGTTTTAATCATTGGTAATTTATGGGGGTACGAGGTAATTTTCGAGTGCAGTCATTTTAGGGTTTATCTGGCAGTAATTTGGGGATTTTTGTTTGGGCGCGTTTGTCTGTGTGAGGGAGAGTATTATTAATATTATTTTGACTTAGGTTGACTGGTTATGGTTCTTGGATCGGGTCAAGAGATTTTGGTGTGGGCTGGATTTTAATAGGTGGTGGGCTGGGTAGGCTAGGATAAGTGTGGGTGGGGTTTATTTAATTGGGTTGGGTAGTGAATAAAGGGATCCGGGTTTAATAAGGGTTAAGGTTTAAGGGTTTTGATCAAAGGGACTAATAATGTAAATTCTGATTTTTGGATGGACCTTTGCTGCCATTCATCAAAACTAACTTCAAGGGCTAAATTTGACAACTTCTGATAGATGGAGGACCTCGGTTGATTTTTTTACCATAATTTCTTTCCCGGTTCCGGTTCTGAGCCGTTTCCGTATCTCGTGCTCGTTTTTCCTGATTTTCTTGTGTTTTTGCTGGTTTTTCACGATATCCGTTCCTGCATAAACAAAACACAAAAACACACTATCTATTGGCATTATGGTCGGGTTTTTGGTCGTTTTGGTCCGGTTTTTGGTAAATAAAAGGTATGTGAATAAGGACATACCAAATTCCCCCAGACTAAGCTATTGCAATGTCCTCATGCAATGTTATAAAAACACGTTTTTGAAACCGAAAATTTCCAATCTCTTTTTACTAACTTTGAGAAGTAGCAAAATTTTCAAAAGAGATCAAGAAATATTAAGTTCTAAAAACTCCCCATTTTCCTTTTATTCTATTTTTGTATTTTCTTATTATTTAAGTGACGGCTTTGCCGACAATCATTATCTAATGATAACTTTTAGGGTCTTCGAGCAGGAAACACGACTCATAAAGAAGTGACCATACGGATAAAATTCGTCGTTCCTGATTTTTCACAAGTCCCCAAACTAAGCTTAAAAACGAGATCATTGTTATTTACAAGTTAGATTGCCAACACTACTCAGAAAGCTAATTGTGGACTCTTTGCTCCCAAATACCTATTTTCCTCTATTTATTTTATTTTTGGTGAGAAATGAATTTCTTCATATTCTCGTTTTGATAATTTTTAGTCCGATAAAGATACCTAGTTTAGACGCTAAGTAGTTTCCAAACCTTCCCTCAAAAACCGTTGCATACAAAAATGAGGTCCACATCAAGGTCTCTGATTTAACACGATTTTGAGGATATCCCTTTTATTTGCGACCGAAACAACTCATCTACGAGTCCAGAGACAGAAGCCTTTATTAGGATACCCCCGGAGTCGAAGTTTGGCATTTTTAATCATTATTAAGCACATATTATTGTTGATCCTTGGCCCTTTATAACAATCACAACATCGGCTGCGAACCGGCAAGATGTGATAGTCTATTATGACCTTGGAATTTTTCCTCTGCCTTTATTAGAAGTCTACAACATCGGCTGCGAACCGGCAAGATGTAGAAAACTTTTTTATGGCTTTGGATTATTATTATTATTCATTATTCATTATATATTTTGCCAAATCCCGAGTCCTACGGCTTTTATAACAATCCCAACATCGGTTGCGAGCCGGCAAGATGGAATAGTCTATTACACCGTAACACTGGCAGTACCTTGATGTGTACCCAACTTTCATAAGCAAGAATTCTCTAAGGAAGAAATAAAAACTAATTATTGTCAAAACTAAAATAGCTTTAATTATTCCTAGATTTCTATTTTTAGGGTGAAACAAGCTTATGGGAACAAAAAGCCACAAATAACTTCGATGAGCTTTAAAGAGATCCAACTACTCCACGTTTAGCAATCTAACTTATAAACAACTCTATCATTTCTCGTTCTTCACAAATTTAAAATCTTAAATAATAAGATCCGCGAATGCTTAGCCAAATAATCAAGCCATGCATATATAAAGTCAAATACGGGAACTTGCAAATTCTTAAAAAGAATTCACGTTTTCTAGCTCCTTGTGTAAAAGACTAGCACGAGCTTATAGATTATAAACGGTTAAGGGGACAAGCTAGGGCTCAACACGCCCGATCAAGTCAGAATTTTATTCCTACTCTCACCAGCGGAAAATCAACAAAAATGTCAAAATTTATTCTATTTTTGGACAAAAATTTTTAAAATTTTCTCATTTTTTGGATTTTTTCTATTTTTGGAGGAAAAACGGGGTTGCATGAGAAAATGGCAAAGATGCAAGGCAAAAATCAAATCGCAAGATTACCCCCCCCCCCCCCCAGACTAAAACGAGACATTGTCCTCAATGTCTTAAAGGTAAGGGTTCTCCTACATAAATCTAAGGTCGTTTATTAATTATGCCAAAAGATAGATGTAAAACGATAAGATTTTAGGATATCGATAAGCAGCGAATGATGAAACTCGAGTAGCATGAAGGAAACTACGAGCACGAGAGTCTTCATCATCGGGCATTCCTGGACATACCACAGAAAACACAAAACACAAGATACGGAAGAGGGGATCCCTCCTCATGTTTTATTAGAAAATAGATAAGAAGATAGATGGATAAGCATGGGGTACCTCCCACTGATGAAGCGAAAAGTGTACCGCTTTTAAGGGGTCATTTAAGCCCTAAATCGTATTTATTTGATCAAATATCGCCCTAAATCGTTCCTTTTGTCATTTTAGGTACTTTTGAGGAGAAATCTGGAAAAGGAGGCATTTTGGACGTTTTTGGAGCATAAAAGTGAAGAAAATGGCAAAGTCTCAAAAATCGGCTGAAAGTTACCTTTGACGGCGTCAGGATTTACTCCAGACGGCGTCATGGCTTGGCAACAAAAGGTGGATGTGAAATTTACTCATGATAAGCCAGTGAAAATTGCATGTGAATTCTGACGGCGTCACGCTTTAACCTGATCAAGGGCGTCATGGCTTAATTCAAAGAGGGACGGCGTCACGTTCAAGGTCTGACGGCGTCAAGCCTTGATAAGCCAGAACGGATTTTGGAGAGCTAAAGAGGGACGGCGTCAAGAAGGTCACCCGAGAACCCTAAAAGCGGCGAGGTGACGGCGTCACACTCCATAACGTGACGCCGTCAGATCCAAAAATCTATATATAGTTTTGCAATTCTTTGTCATTAGTGTGGAACTTAGTGTGGAATTTTTGGGAGAAAACCCTAAGACGATTTTAGCATCTTTTTCAAGGCTTTTTGCCTTGAGATCTTCCATGTTACATTGAAGATAAGTTATCAATTAATCATTCAATATGTCTATGTGTTGTTTGATTCTATCTTGTTCTTGTCTTTTGATTAATATGTTAGGCTAGATTTATCTTGTGTTTGCTTAGATCTAATGAAACCTAGCTATTGATTATTGGTTATTAGTGTGTTATTAGTTGTATTGGATGATTGTTTATCTATGTTAGGCTTAAGAAAACTGGCTAACTTCCTATTCGGTAACTTGCTTGAACGTCTTAAGAAACATGAACCAAATGCGTACTAAAGGTTTTTATGGTTGTATTTAATGCACAAGCGAATTCTAGTGATCCCATGTTAGGAGCTTCCTAGCCGGCTCGACATAGGAGTGAAGTAGGAGCTTGTAGAGTTGGGGAAGTACGTACGCCACCCCACGATTGGTATTAAGGAATACACCCGTCATCCACGCGACTAATACACACTAATCAACCGGTAAAAGATAGTTAGGGAGTAAGGAAATCTAAGTAAACACATTTCTCTACACTTAAGTTTTCACCAACTTTTTATTTTCAGTTATTTATTTTATTTGCATTCGTAGTAATTTGGGTTAGTTGACTAGCAACTAATTCCGCCCACTCTTTCAAACCCGAGATTTTACTTGCTTTCATAAAAAAATATAAAAACATAAAAAAGAATCTTCCTCAACCCTTAGACCTATTAGAGTAGTCTTTCATACCTAACGAACACTATTCCCTGTGGAGAACGATCAATCCCCCGTACTTACCACTACACTATACTACATCGGTCAGGTACACTGCCTGGTGGGGTTGTAAGCCTCTTGAGATCCCTCGAGAGGTAAAACCTGTTGTAAGGTTGCAAAACCACGCATCAAGTTTTTGGCGCCGTTGCCGGGGAATAGTTATTGTTTAGGTTGAATTGTTATTTCTATTAGGTCTACTCACTAGATTCCTTTCTAGTGAGATTTTTATTATTTTTCTAGGTTTTTCTTTAGTCTATCTTATTTCTTTGTACTTTTGTTTGTGATTCCTTCCACCCACCTCATGAGTAACATTGATCATTTGATCCCTGTTATTCGTATTTTCCGCCGTGCAAACTTTCAACTACCCGTTCCCACCCCCATCATAGAAAACAACAACCTTTCACCCGACCACCACTTTGATAACAATTCTGAGATGGAGGAGTCTGACCATGAGAATGACCATGTTAGTCCGTTTTACTACTCAGACTCCGATGAGGATGCCGGTAATGGAGAAGTAGTTAACGAGGAATGGGGAAAAGAGGAAATTGATCCCTTTAAGTATGTTGACCCTAGGACTAAGATCGAAAAGGATAGCCTCTTTAACATGCAATTTCCATGTAAGATTGGTTATCATGATTTTTATGCTTATCTTAACTCATCTTTGCCTATGAACATTATCTCTCGCGCTAATTATAATAAAATCATGGTAGATGAGCTAGAATATCAAGGTGATAACATCGTTGCTAGGATTAAGCCACTACACGTGTTCGTAGGAAGTTTTGTGTATTTGGTGGATTTTATGGTTATGGAGAACTTAGGAGAATTTATCGATGACAAATTAACCCAAGTCATTTTTGGAGAACCCTTCAAAAGGTTGACCAACCTTGACGAAAAACTTGTGGACGGGTTAATTACATTCTCGGATGGGGATGAAGATTTTGTTTATCAAATGCCCCGAGCACATCCTAGGTTTAAGAACTACCCCATTGAATCTTGCAATAGAATTATGCCTATCGACTTGTTAAGTGAGAATGATAAGGGGAAGGGGCTCAAATATCCACATGAGAAAAATAAGAGATATTATCATGGATGTTTGGAGTTAAATGATGAATACAAGAAAGATGAGGCAACAATTAGATGGCTCACACTCGGGTACGTGAGCATAAGCGACACTAGATAGCGTGACTTTGAGTCTAGCTACAAGACTCGTTAATAAAGAAAAGCGCTTCTTGGGAGGCAACCCAAGCTTTATTTATTTATTTGCTTTATTTGTTTGATTGTTTGTTTGATTTTATTTGTTTCCGTATGTGTGTTTAATTTTTATTATTATTGATTCATGTTCAAAACTAATTTGTGAAAATGCTTTATTTTGTTTTTAACTTCGTCTTAACTACATATAAAGGTATTTTGCAAAAGTTAAGTGTAAGGGAAATCTAAATTGGTTTATTAGAACACAAATGAACATGAATCGTAATAATAATAAATTAACATACATATTCGTATTTGTTTGAGTTAAATGCTTGTATCGAGTCATAATGATGTTTTGCAGGAATTCCAGGAAGTAAGGTAAAGGTTTTTCCAAAAAATTTTCCGGAAACTTAACATGAGAATTTTTGTCAGGTCATTTCTGACGGCGTCAGGGTTTATAACCTGACGGCGTCAGATTTAATTTTCAGAAATTTTTGAAAGTTTTGTTTTCATAAAAAGTTTTTATTAAAATCTCTAACTTATAATCACCAGGAATCTGCAAAATTATCATTCCACAAGCATTATATCCTTATATATATATAGATTTATCCCGCCGATGTTATGCAGGTTTTCGTGTTTGTTTTCTCAGGTTTAACAGGTTATTTTGGACAAGGAAATGTTTTGGATCAAGCTTATGGCGATGCATTAGTCATGGAGCTTCAACATTACCTTGGAAGAAGATTTAACCGTGTTACTTCATTATCCACCGAGCGAATCAGGGGAGTATTTGATTTCAATCTTTTACTTTTTGCTTTTACATCTTGTTATTTGAACATTGGGGACAATGTTCATCTTAAGTGTAAGGGGGGGGGGGGGGGAAATACGATTTTAGAGAATACAATTACGCTTGATTTTTGTTTGTTTGATAGTAGATGTGTAATAAAACTGAGAGAAATACCTGTTAGGGCAATTTTAGTGCCAAATTTAAAATTTTTTTACAACATATAAGAGTGAAACTTTGATCTTAATGAGCGTCTCACGGATAGGAGTTATATGACTAGCACAAAAACCGTACCACTAAAAAATTTTCCACCCCAAATATGTGAGGTTCGCCCCTAGAATTGGTAGGAAAAGCATTTATGCTATGATGTGTGTACCGGTAGCACTTAGATTCTAGAACTTGCGTTAGGACCATTCCAAGGCCACAAGTGAGACTACATTCGTGTAGTTAGATTTACTACATGATAAGAGGCATTAGGATTAACCCATTATTTTACACCTGTGTTTTTGTTATAATTACATTGGCTACATTGGTCAAGTAATTCTCCCACACCCTTTGCGTTGTACTCATTTTTAGTACACGATACCCCTAGTACACCCCTCAGAGCCTATCTTTTCGTTTCGACCTTTAAGCATTTTACTTAAAGGAAGAATTTGTTTACACCCTACTAAAATGTACACCCAAATCGCCTTAGCCTACCTTGTATGCACTCATTTTTAGTGCATTATTGTTACAACATTTGTTTAAACCCAAGTTAATTATCTAATTGATTACATGGTTGCTAAGTCGAGTCATATCCTTGTACATATTGTTTTGGGACGATTGGGACTCATGGGTAAAGTACTAGTGTAATGGAGTAATGGGGAAGAACATCATTTATTACCCCCATATGTGCTAAATATTTTAAAAGTACTCCAAGTTTTTCAATTATCTTAATTCGAGTCATTAGAATAGTTATTTGTAAAGTTATGTAAAAGTTTAAGTGTAAGGGGGATGCAACGCCCCTATGATGTATTATTTTGGATGGTAGGGCAAGAATGTATGCAAAAAAAAAAAAAAAAAAAAAAAAAAAAAAAAAAAAAATCGAAAAAATCAAGAAAAATACAAAAAAAATGAGAAAAAGAAAAGTAGAAAAAACATACGGACTACCATCCCGTTTTATTTTATGTTTATTTTATGTTTTTGTTATTTTCTTTCATTAGCTTAAGATTGAGTCGAGTCTTGGCTTAGCAACATTATATAGTACATGTAATCGATCAAGATCTTTAACTCGCCACCAGTAAAATATCCTTTATCCAACAAAACCGTGTTTTCCTTTTCCCTACACCTAACGTTATAACCCATTTAAAAGCCCTCTTTGATAGTTTATCTTAGGTGCTTACGCCTAGTGGAGGAGGTTTTCGATCCTTTCCCAAGCCTATGGTAATCTATTTGCTATGACAGGTAGTGAGAGATATTATCCGTTTCCATTTATGAGATTTATTTTGATGACACTTGAGAGATGTGAGTATCTAAACACTACTTGTGAGGTGCTAGTTTATAATCTCCGTGCTTATTATGATTAAAGTGGAACGATTATTTGTTGTAATTACTTTTATGTTAGTATTAAATGACCCCTAACTTGTATTTTGATTAGAATAAAAGCGCATTTGCTTGAGGACAAGCAAATCTCAAGTGTAAGGGTATTTGATGAAGCGAAAAGTGTACCGCTTTTAAGGGGTCATTTAAGCCCTAAATCGTATTTATTTGATCAAATATCGCCCTAAATCGTTCCTTTTGTCATTTTAGGTACTTTTGAGGAGAAATCTGGAAAAGGAGGCATTTTGGACGTTTTTGGAGCATAAAAGTGAAGAAAACGGCAAAGTCTCAAAAATCGGCTGAAAGTTACCTTTGACGGCGTCAGGATTTACTCCAGACGGCGTCATGGCTTGGCAAGAAAAGGTGGATGTGAAATTTACTCATGATAAGCCAGTGAAAATTGCATGTGAATTCTGACGGCGTCACGCTTTAACCTGATCAAGGGCGTCACGACTTAATTCAAAGAGGGACGGCGTCACGTTCAAGGTCTGACGGCGTCAAGCCTTGATAAGCCAGAATGGATTTTGGAGAGCTAAAGAGGGACGGCGTCAAGAAGGTCACCCGAGAACCCTAAAAGCGGCGAGGTGACGGCGTCACACTCCATAACGTGACGCCGTCAGATCCAAAAATCTATATATAGTTTTGCAATTCTTTTTCATTAGTGTGGAACTTAGTGTGGAATTTTTGGGAGAAAACCCTAAGACGATTTTAGCATCTTTTTCAAGGCTTTTTGCCTTGAGATCTTCCATGTTACATTGAAGATAAGTTATCAATTAATCATTCAATATGTCTATGTGTTGTTTGATTCTATCTTGTTCTTGTCTTTTGATTAATATGTTAGGCTAGATTTATCTTGTGTTTGCTTAGATCTAATGAAACCTAGCTATTGATTATTGGTTATTAGTGTGTTATTAGTTGTATTGGATGATTGTTTATCTATGTTAGGCTTAAGAAAACTGGCTAACTTCCTATTCGGTAACTTGCTTGAACGTCTTAAGAAACATGAACCAAATGCGTACTAAAGGTTTTTTATGGTTGTATTTAATGCACAAGCGAATTCTAGTGATCCCATGTTAGGAGCTTCCTAGCCGGCTCGACATAGGAGTGAAGTAGGAGCTTGTAGAGTTGGGGAAGTACGTACGCCACCCCACGATTGGTATTAAGGAATACACCCGTCATCCACGCGACTAATACACACTAATCAACCGGTAAAAGATAGTTAGGGAGTAAGGAAATCTAAGTAAACACATTTCTCTACACTTAAGTTTTCACCAACTTTTTATTTTCAGTTATTTATTTTATTTGCATTCGTAGTAATTTGGGTTAGTTGACTAGCAACTAATTCCGCCCACTCTTTCAAACCCGAGATTTTACTTGCTTTCATAAAAAAATATAAAAACATAAAAAAGAATCTTCCTCAACCCTTAGACCTATTAGAGTAGTCTTTCATACCTAACGAACACTATTCCCTGTGGAGAACGATCAATCCCCCGTACTTACCACTACACTATACTACATCGGTCAGGTACACTGCCTGGTGGGGTTGTAAGCCTCTTGAGATCCCTCGAGAGGTAAAACCTGTTGTAAGGTTGCAAAACCACGCATCACCCACGAAGCGCTTGTTTTTGGTAACCGAGTCACATGAGCTTGACTCGACCCCGAATTTATTTGTCCTTGGGGGAGCAAGTGGAAGAGATAATCTCAATCGGACTTTTGTTCAAGATGTTTGAAGAAACATTGAAGCATACGAAAGTTCCACTCCGATTGAGATACCCACGGCTTTAGAAGATGAAAGCGGTGATGCCGGGGTCAAAGATGGTATCTTCACTCCCGAAGGAGTGAAGGAGAAGAGAAGTCACTGGATAAGTGAAGAAAGGGAGAAAGATCTTTATCAGAATGGAAATCCATTCTTCATCAACAAAGACCTCGGGAGGGAGGGTTGGGGTGAAATCATTGATAATCAAACTCTTAGGATAGAGTACATCTCCCCCCGGGTCATGATCTTCCTCAAAATCATAGAAATCATACTCTGGAGGAGATATGATATGATTCTTATGAAGTTCGTCTTTGAGCTTGAGCTCTGAAAGGATATACGGAGGTGGGACATGTGCTGTACTTTGTGTGCTAGAAGTTTGCACCTCGTCCATTATTGTCTCCGTATCTGACTCAATATCAGAAAGAATCCCATCATCAGGTGGTTTAGCAGGAGGGCGAGGGGATGAAGGATTAACGTGTAATGACTCAGTTTTATGAAGTGAAAGGGGATCATCATTAAGCAATCTTTCAAGAAAAAGAATTTCCCCTTCCGAGTCATGGGAATCGTCAGGGCGAGGTATTGGTAAAATCAGCTCATCAAATGTAGAGTCCTCGTCCTCGACGTTCTCTAACCCTTCATCGAAAAGAGGATTCACTTTGCAAGAAGTATACTCATCATTGAATTCAAAAAGAGGGTTAGAGAAAATCCCGGAAGTAACTTTGAAAATGTCAAGAGAATCTCCACAAGATTGCAAATCACCTTCACCGTCGGATATTTCCTCGGACTCACTTGGGATTGGGACGAGGTTCTCAACTTTGTCTGATTCCGTTGCCGGAGTAGTGTCGAGATGCTCGTCCCCCATTTTTAGAGAGTCCTCGGGTTCTTTGGTATGAAAGACGGGTGCTATTTGAGGGAAGTTTAACGGAACAAGTCTCTCCTCGTCATCATCGGAATCATCGTCATAGTAAATTAAGCTCTCTCGAAATTTAGCTGCTCTTTCTTCGGCAAGTAATTCTTCCATGGACTTCCCGGGAGTATTAAGACTAGCCGCTATCTCTCGATGTCGAACCACAAGTTTTTCAATTTCGCGCATTCCATCTTCAAATGGATTTTTGACGGGATTTTGTGGGGGTTGGAAATTGTCAAAACCGGAAGTATTATAGCAAGGATTAAGTTCATAGTAATTTTGATTCCACGGTTGACATTGATAATCATTATGAGGACCCCCACAATTTGTACAAGAAAAATTAGGTGTATCATTGAAATACGGTTCTTGCTCATAAAAGTTTTGAGGAGGGTGATTGAAATTGTTTTGAGGATAATCGGAAATGTTCGGATTAAAATCATAAGCATATGAATTTTCTGCTTCCGAAGCACAAAACGAACAAAATCCATTGAACAAATTTCTACCACACCTCTCGCAAGTGCACCGTTGACAATAAGACGATGTCGGATCAATCGAATCTCCACACCCATCGCAATAACGTTGATCGAACGAAGATATATCGGGCTGTGGTGGGTAGTCGGAGAAATTTGACGGTTCATTGAAAGAGTTTGGATAAGCGAATGCAGTTTCAGCTTTCGAATAAGAACACACACAAAGTCCTCGACTAAATCCACATTCGTTGCAAAAACATCGGTCACAAAGTGAATTGTCCCCCAACTGATCTCCACATATAAAGCAATTATACTGAGGGAGTGAAGATGGCTGGGGTTGTGGAGGGTGTTCGGAAAAATTTTGAGAATTATCAATGGAATTAAGCTCTTTTTCGAGGGCTACTTCACACCAATAACAAGATCCGTTTGGAGCATGATTTCCGCACCGCTCACACGCACATTTGGAACAACGAAGAG
This sequence comes from Artemisia tridentata subsp. tridentata, assembly GCA_021014915.2. NCBI lineage: Eukaryota > Viridiplantae > Streptophyta > Magnoliopsida > Asterales > Asteraceae > Artemisia > Artemisia tridentata. The sequence goes on along the minus strand of CP139509.1, from coordinate 499,450,429 downwards.
TGTCAATCAACGGGCTTTTACAATGAAGGCAGTGATAGCCAAGTGACGACATTAGAATTAAACGGATAGAGGGATAAAGAGATAAAAATTAAACATAAGAGGATTAAGAAGAATATTTTTTGGATTTTTAAATTTTAGAATCATGGAAAATCATAAAAGAAAAATGAAAAAATAATTTTGAAGAGAAAATTTTTTTGGATTTTTATATGAAAGGAAAAATTAGAATTATTATCTTTTTGGTGATCGTTGATCAACCGTACTCGTTTCTTTCAAAACTACGCGCAGCGTGGCGGAGAAGCAAAGGTCCACTCGAAGGTGATTAAAAACCCGCCTCTTTCGGTCTGCAATTTAATGTCAAGACCATCCTTAAACCCCGTGTATAGGTTGTAGAAAAGAAATAATCCGAGAAACGTTCAACTTCACGATCTCTTTTGTTGTTTATTCGGAATGGTTTACAACGCCCTCTCGAGAGCGAGGATTTATTATTAATGGTGAAAACACTTTAGGAAAAGTGTTTTTTAATTATTTTCTTTTTGTATTTTTATTTTTTATAAAAACGATAACTTCCGAGGAAGGGTCTTCAAAACACGATTCGACGAACGAAATCACGAACTCACTTCAACCTTCCCCGGCAGCGGCGCCAAAAACTGATTTGTGTCAATTATAGTCCAAGGAAACACACAAGAAATATGTGTTAACCCGAGTCGTAGTCCCGATGAAGATTGAATGGAATTTCGTGATTCGGGATTTGTGATTCGTGTAGTGAATGTGAATAAGAGTGATTGATTTTGGATTACACTACTAACAATGAAATAATAAAAGTAAACAACTAATTAAGCTAATGAAACAATTAAACTAAGCATACGAACTTAAAAACGAAAATTGAATTTTAAAAACGTTATGCGACGAATTTTAAAACGTAAATAAAAAGTGATTTTCTAAAATTTAAAACCTAAAAATATAAAAATAATTTTCCTAAATTAAAAATGATAAAAGAAAATTTTTGGAAAAAGAAAAATATTTTTTTGACTTTTTAATAATTTTTTATGAATTAAAAACTAATTAAAACTAATTAAATGCTTTAAAAATAGTAAAACTGATTAATAAAATCTGAAACTTTTTGAGTAATTTTGATTTTAAATAAGAAATTTAAGAAAAATATTTTCAGAAGCTGATTATGACTAAATAAGCTGAAACAGTAAATAAGCTAATAGGAAATAAGCTAAAAATAAGCAAAAATAAGCCAAAAATTATAAAAAGCTAAATACTAGTTATTCTAACTACTGGAAGCACAAAGGAACTGAAAATGGAAAATTAAGCACAAGCAAAAAGCTGAAAATCAGCTGAACAGATTATAACCAAGCCAGAAACAAAACAGCCTATGACCCTACTTTGCAGACCCAAATTAAGCACCTTAATAAGCTAATTTGTCAAATCCCAGATTATAAGCTTATAGCCTAGGTGGAAATCTATCTTAAAACCCAAATTTGCCCAAAATTTAACACCAATTACTACTCCAATTGAAGCTCAGAACAAGTGAAGTTGAAACTGAAATAGTAGCAGGCCCAAAACAGGTTTAAGAGCTGATATTTTAGACCCCAAATAAGCTATCTAATAAGCTCAAAACTTAGATACCAGATGATGCACCTAATCCTTGATGTTCTAACTAGCTATAAACCAGAAATTAGGGTCTGAGCTTAAATGAATAAGCCACAAGCCCTCCCAGTTCAGCAGCTAAAAAAAAGAAAATTTGCACAGCAGACTTATGATGCAGCAGGAAAGTGTTTTGGCGCAAACTTTGTTCAATCCTAGACCACAGCAGACCAACCTTTGGAATTATACTCAAACACTTAAAAGGTACACAGAAATATCAAATTGGACTTCCAAAAAGCTCAGCTTATCTTACAGGTTATCAGAGCAGTCAAAAGCTAAAAACTAAAATATCAATTGCAGCCTTTAAATAACTATCAAATTTCCCTATCTTCTGATGAAACCAACTAGAATTCCCTTAAATCAGTTCACCCAAACTCAGAATTTGGCACATGAACAGTGTTTTTTTTACTTATAGCTAAAAACAGTCCTTACTTAAACTATTTTACCCAACAGTTTAATAACCAACTGCTTGCATTATAACAACTAACAACAAACTAAAATAAGCTTTAACTATTACTAATCTATGACTACTTATCCAAATTAACAACTAAATAGCAAAGAACAATAAGCATCAAACATGAAATCAAGCTGAAATAGCTAGCACAGAAAATGAAGCTTAAAAATGAAATAAACAACTTACAATTTAATCCCACAGCTGAACAGAGGGAAAACCTTCAACAAAGCCTATCTTTGGATAGGCCAAACACTTCCAGTACACTGTTTGATCTATCAAATTATCCAGATTTATCACTGTGATGCCTCAGTTGACTTTTAGTTGACTTGTTGTTTTTGAGACCAAAACTGATTTGAACTTCAGCAATCACTCACATCAAGCTATAGAGCTTGTATGAGCTTAACTTTACTCAGGAAAAAATAGCTTATTTGAAGCTGTGAATTTTTTTTATTTTTATTTTATTTATTTATTTATTTATTATTTTTTTAGTTGAATATGTATAACCTGGACTTAATATTTTTGAATAAAAGCTGATAATAATAAAAGCTCTCAATAAACTAAATTAAACTGAATCAAAACAACTAATTATAGAATAATCAGAATCAAATGGACCTCAAATGAAGATTTTCATTAATAAAAATTATGAGATTACAAAGTAGAATTATATTTAAAACTCAGAAAATACTTTAAACCTATTACAAGCTAAAGGATTGAAAAACAAACAAAATCAGAGATTACAAATAAAAAACTAACTCAAAGCATAAAAATTAAATTCAGAATTAACTTTGACAGCATAACGATAACTAAAAAAATTACATACGAAATGAGGAGTTATCCTCTCCTATTTATAGAGCTCCAATGAACCTTCTGGGCCATGCCACCTTGGCAATCCGTGTGCGTTTGAGCTCATTTCCACCCTTAGATCACTTGCTTGCTCTTTACGCTTGATCTTGGCCGTAGGATTAGAATGGATGAGGTGGCTCCTCCAATAAGCAAGCCCCACGTGTCCCTGGCAGTGTCAGTCCCTTCTAGAAGTTTTAATCATTGGTAATTTATGGGGGTACGAGGTAATTTTCGAGTGCAGTCATTTTAGGGTTTATCTGGCAGTAATTTGGGGATTTTTGTTTGGGCGCGTTTGTCTGTGTGAGGGAGAGTATTATTAATATTATTTTGACTTAGGTTGACTGGTTATGGTTCTTGGATCGGGTCAAGAGATTTTGGTGTGGGCTGGATTTTAATAGGTGGTGGGCTGGGTAGGCTAGGATAAGTGTGGGTGGGGTTTATTTAATTGGGTTGGGTAGTGAATAAAAGGATCCGGATTTAATAAGGGTTAAGGTTTAAGGGTTTTGATCAAAGGGACTAATAATGTAAATTCTGATTTTTGGATGGACCTTTGCTGCCATTCATCAAAACTAACTTCAAGGGCTAAATTTGACAACTTCTGATAGATGGAGGACCTCGGTTGATTTTTTTACCATAATTTCTTTCCCGGTTCCGGTTTCGAGCCGTTTCCGTATCTCGTGCTCGTTTTTCCTGATTTTCTTGTGTTTTTGCCGGTTTTTCACGATATCCGTTCCTGCATAAACAAAACACAAAAACACACTATCTATTGGCATTATGGTCGGGTTTTTGGTTGTTTTGGTCCGGTTTTTGGTAAATAAAAGGTATGTGAATAAGCACATACCAATAAAGAAGATGAACAACAAGACATTGTTGGTTCTTGTTTGTGTTCACTACCACAACTCTGAACTAGAGTTATATTTTCAAACACAATATCGATCACAAAACACGTATATATTTGCATGCATAGGATTTTAAGATGACATGTGTTAGCATGCATGGAAGTTTGATGCTACGTGTGGTCAAACTGTCAAAAGTTAAACTATGGAGTTAAAAAAAAAAAAAAAAAAAAAAAAAAAAAAAAAAAAAGTTGGTCGTAGAGTGTTGCAAGTCGGTCGCTTCTGGTCGCCGAAGAGAGAAAGCTGACGTGGCAGCCGGTGACCCAGGTCGCTTTGGGTCAAGAGTGTGTCCAGCCTAAGATTGTCATATGGGGGTTTGATGTGTGACGTGTTTGGGTGAATTACAGCCATTGGATTAGTTGTTGTTATAATAAATTTTTGTGTGAGAGTGTTTGTTGGAGATGGTGTTGAGATTTGGAGTCAAAGGCATGTGGACAAAAGTTTTTTCTGGTGGAGTGGCTGTATACCATGTGATTCATTATGAATCCAATGTGATTCATTATGAATCCCATGTGATTCATTAGTCAATCCTATGGAATTCATAATTAATCACATGGATTCAAATGAATCCCATGGGATTCACATGTGACTCATGCTAAATCCCATGGGATTCATTATAAATCCCATGTGATTTCATGTTGAATCCCATGTGATTCATGCTGAATCCCATGGGATTCTATATGAATCCCAAGGGATCATAGAGAATCACATGGGATTCTGTATAACAACATACAACTTTTTAATAAAGAGATTCAAAGAGCTCATTTCAACAATCATATAAAAAACATCTACCCTTAAAAGGCTGTGACATAAAAGTATAAAACTCAAAAACAGTGATTTACTCATTTTTACAAATCACTTGTGATTTTTAAAAAATAACAAATCACAAGTGATTTTTTTACGAATCCCGTGGGATTTTTCTGGACGGAAATTTTGAAAAAAGGTTCGTCGAAAGTATATAAAAGTGCATATCTATAGAAAGATGATTTAATTCTCGTCGCGTTGGTGTATTTTTCGTAGCTTGAAGATTTACCGTTTGCAAGATATGTTGTTTTTTAAAAAAAGGTGGAAAGTGGGTTTTTATATTAAATGAGCTAAAATGCTAATTTTGCCTTCCCTTTGTTTTTTTTTAGATTTTTTTTGTTTGAAATCAAAATGGAAGGCTAGGATGTGCTTATTTGTTCTTTAGATTTTTTTTGTTTATGATGGATCTCACCTCATTAATTCATAGAGGGTTTACTGTATTTATACAATCAAAATCATATAAAGAAGAAACTCGTGTGAAGAAACATATAATGAAATCCACAAATTTTTGACTTTATGATTAATAAATTTTTGACTTTAAATTAATAAATTATATATAATGAAGAAACATATAAAGAAACTCGTGTGAAGAAACATATAATGAAGTTGATAATTTTCTTGACATGTTACGAGATGTTGCATCTGGAGGAGATCTGAAGAAGTTCCTCACTGTAAGTAATATTTAAAATTGTTTTCGGTACATACTTGAGGTTGCATCATGACATATATTGGATATATTATTTGTTAGAGTTTTGGAAAAATATTAAATCGTATATGACTAGAATCGAACCCGGGATTGAGGGATTGCACACTTTACGTATGAATGATCAAAGGAATAATTAATATATATATTATTATATATTTTAATTATTTGGACACGAAATATGGACTAACGGACGTTAAAGTAATTAACAGAATTGACTAATGACTGTTAGTAAATAAAGGAAGGGGTTAAGTGTCGAGTTTTGGAACTTGAGGATGAATTAGACTCAAACTTAGAGAACAAGTTTGGAGGCTATATATACACCCTCATTAGCTCCATAAAATTCGACAATAATAATAACCTAAAATGTCAGACGACACAATTAAAAGTACGACTTATATTCTTCCAAGTTACATGTATCGTACAGTGTATCTAGGAATACTATCATGTGCATTCACTAGACATTATTAATTATGTCTTGACTTTCTATGATGATAATAGTCATATGTATAGTGTAATGTACAACATATATATTGATATTATTACTTCCTTTAATGCTTGAATATTAGATTCAAGGTTTATTGAACAAAATAGTTTTGGTTTAATAAATTGTGTTCATTCACTAGCATCAACCTTTGATCGAGTAATAGTACGTGTGTTCAAGAACTCAGATATAACATACTTTTGTTATTCATCTTGGATTGTGGAACAAAAAGGTAAGGGGTTCCACGTTAATCCTTTTGATTGTTCTAGTGAAGGAGAAAGAAGATTTGATCCTTGTTCTTGCTAGGATCATAAAGGTACGTTTCTTATTTAATATTCGGTAATACTTTATACATATTAAATAATGATCCTGCTTCCGCTATTATACGTGCTTTGATGTTTATTTATTTAATTGATTGTCAAGTTATTTAAATTCCAACAGTGGCATCACGAGCCAATTTAACATGTAATTGTTATTATCGAAACACATAATTAAAAATCAAATCTTGATTTGGATTTACATGTATGCAAGTCGAATTTTTTTTTAGGGTTTTAATACTAGATCTAAAAAATAATTCGATCCATAATTTAGGGGGGGTTTCGACCCTTGTTAATTAAAAAGTTAGTTTTGTAACCCTAAATTAGGACATGTTTATGTGTTTATTTGAATAAGGGTTGCGTTCCTAAATGATCCATGATTTTTTCATGCAAAGAAATCATGGATTAGGGTTTGTTTTATTTGCTACATGTTTAGATAAATCTAAAATTAGGGAATACCTAATCTATTAAAATTAATGAATCAGTTATGTGCTATGTGGTATTTAGTTATTAAAACTTATGCGGTCAATTGTTGGCGTCTGTGGTCCATTGGGTACAATGCGCTCAAAAACCAATGGGAGTTTTATTAATTATATACATAATAATTACACATATAGATTATTAATAGGATTTATCAAAAAGTTTGCATGTGGCTATATGATTTAATTGTTAAGATTATATGCGTTATTCGTGTTTATTTAATTTTGTTGAAATTACTTGTCTTATTTGTTTAAATTATTCATGAATTGTAAGCAAACAAGAGGGTGATTTTTGATATAAAAATTAAATGGACCTAATAACTTTGAAACCTTTAATGTGGTAAATTATTTATTGCCAAGTCTTATGTGCCGACAGTGGTTCGCTTCGCACGGTAATTTGCTCCCAGGCGAGACTAGCAATTTAATAATTTACAACATAATTTTATAAGACTTAGTATCATAAACTTTTAATTGATTGATGTAACTGTACAAATGGTCGAAGCGGCGGACCTAATTAGACAAACTATAAAGTGGGTATAAGGTTGGTACGCATTAAATTGTGACCTTAAAGAGACACATTCTGTCTCTCCGCTCGCCTGTGCGTCTAATTAGACTGACCAAGTACACCATTATATGTACGAAGCATATTAAGGAAAAGTTGTAAGTTACTCAACGCCTCAATTAAAACTTTGTTGATTTAACTCTTAGCCAGTGTTTTGAAAGGCTCGAGGCGCACTAAGGCGCAAAGGGGGTCAAAGAGCCTCGAGGCGAGGCGCACTCCAAGGCGCGGGATTCATGAATACGAGGCGCACTAAATAAATTAAGTTTTTTATAACATATATGACCATTTATGTAGCTTAAATAATACAAAATAACATTAAAATACTTAATACATGACACATATTGTCGTTATAAAGATTAAAATGGACCAGTTGTCACCTCTCAAACGGATCAACTCTTTGGCTCGATGACCTATATAGAGATTAAAATTCATATCAGACTAAATATGTTTGTTTCCTACACTTGCAGACTTACATTTAACAAAGCTCACAATTTAACTCAAAATATCAAGCAAGCAACGTATTTATACTTAAGTCATAATGCCACATTTTCATGATAATATGTAATAAAGAAAAATACTTAATGAAACAAAGTAATTTCTTAAAGAAAATTTCAATCAATAAAATAAACATAAAATCAGTTCAAATTTACAAATCATACAAATACTCACCCTATGACTTAAAAGGCCCATGTATATAACTTATAAGGCCCATGTATCTTATCTTAATATTTAGAAAAAAAGCCCAAAAACCTGTTACATCTCCGAGGCGCACCGAGGCGCAAAAAGCGCACCAAGGCGCAAAAGCCCCAAGGCGCAAAAGCCCCAAGGCGCGCGCTTGTTTTGGGATTCATGCATGTCGTGAGCCTCGATCCAAAAAAAGCCCCAAGGCTAGAGCCTCGTGCGCCTTAGCGCCTAGGTACGCCTTAGGCGCGATTTTCACAACTTTGCTCTTAGCTAATTGGCAATTAAAATTGTTTTGAAAACCTAAGATACAAAGATGAGTGCATGCATCTTTGTACATATTTTGATTATAACATCAAAATAAATACCCTATAAAATTTAAGTCCATGCTATCTAATTATAAGAGACACTTGAAGTTAATATCTGGCGTAAGTGAGACCTTCACACAGATATTAATGTCAAGGTAAATAACATACTTTTATTGCCAGCAGATCAACTGAGTGTAATAAAATTATGTGAATTTACATGTTTCTAAATTAGACGACTTAATTAAGTTATAAATGAGACCTTGAGACTTAAAGCATGAGATGGGAAGAAACATGCTTACATTGCAAATTGTTTGGCAAATGTAATTCCCATAAATTTAGGAGTCGGAAAATTGTTTCGCGATTATTGTACGACAGTTACCATCTTTTGTACTTTCACTGCTAGCAGATCAACTGATGTGGTGGAACTATGGAAAGTTGGATCCTAGTTTTCAAGAAAATTAAATGGTTATTTTATATTTCCTGGGTAATTTTCTTTTCTTGAAAAATTAATTATCGAAAATACTGAAATTGAATTTTGTAAATTCATTTAATGTATTAATGCAACGTTAAAAACCGTAAACGTGGGGCATTCTTTTAGTGGAAAATTGATCTACACCCGTAGGGGTTTAGGATAGAGTCAACTTTACTAAAAGAATAAACCAAGTCTACTTTCTTTGAGAAGAGTGAGACTTAAACCATATACCTTTTCATGTATGAGAAGGGTATAATGTGAAAATTATAATTGTCTAAATTCTAAGAAATAACTCATAGCAAAATTTTAATAGTTAAGAAAATTGCACATTTATGAGTTGTTATTCATCTTGGATTGTGGAACAAAAAGGTAAGGGGTTCCACGTTAATCCGTTTGATTGTTCTAGTGAAGGAGAAAGAAGATTTGATCCTTGTTCTTGCTAGGATCATAAAGGTACGTTTCTTATTTAATATTCGGTAATACTTTATCCATGTTAAATAATGATCCTGCTTCCGTAATTATACGTGCTTTGATGTTTATTTATTTAATTGATTGTCATGTTATTTAAATTCCAACATTATTATTGGCAGGTTGTTGCTGGATTGTGGGTTCTCTCGATTGTTGGAAGCTGGTGCAATTTCTTGACATTGTTCTATATAAGTTATTTTTACCATGTTATATAATAGCTCTTTACCATCCGGTTATTTTTAATGCATTTATATTATGACTCTCGCGTTCGACAGTTAAATTTCCCGGTCAGGCTAAGATTTTTCATTTCTTTACATGACAACAGTTTTTGTGGCTCTACACACAATCCCTGTTTTGTACGAGAAGTACGAGGACCGAGTTGATGCATATGCAGAGAAAGCAATGATTGAGATCAAGAAACAACATGCAGTGTTTGATGCTTAGGTTCGGAGTAGAATCCCAAAAGGTCCCTTGAAAGACAAGAAAAAAGCTTGAAGGCTGTTTCAACCCACCTCTGATTATTTCTCTTAAAAACGGAATCGTCCATTTTTGCTTAGGATGGGTTACACGATAGATGGGTAATGTCAGATACAGATTGTTTCACACCTGTGTTGATTGCTTTCAACTTCTCCTTGTTTTTGAAATTATGATTTAACTGCTGCTGCATAGGAGTCAATCCCATATCTCCTGATTTAACCTTTTTCTTCTTCCATTCAGCCTCATCATCTGCTAATTAAACAATCCAGTGTCAACCATTTTGTAAACAAATAGAAGAATTACACAGAATTGACTTTGAATGTAAACCCAGCATTTTGCTATTGAGAAATTGATATAGTATTAGTCGCTGAGCATAATTCTATTGGTAGATATAACTCTTTAGTGTTATAAAATAGAGTTACAATAAAGGATGGGCTGATTTTTGGTTATCTCAAATGGCTTAAACGAAAAACTTAGCTAAAGGAGAAAAGTCCAAACAGGTTGAAAATCACCCAAAGTCTACAGTTCACCTATATGTATTTTCTTAAACTAAAAATTGTTGAGGTCCTACGGATCTTGGATCAATCATGATGAACACATGTTTGAGTATGCACACGAGATGTGCAGTGAATCGTTTGTATAACAACAGAGGGTGGGTTTGAACTTTAAAACACACAATATTATTTATTCCACACTATAAGTCTGTACATATTCCTATCTATTTATAGTTTTCTAAATGGTTCCATTGAACCAACATGTCGCTTCATGAAAAGCCATAACCGAATATAATAACTACTAACTGCTTCTAACTGTAAAACGGTTACAAACTATCTACATAACATCTTCAGCCCTTTGGCTTTCGTTTGCTGTACTTTAAACCTTGTCCAACAAGACTTTTACAATTACGGTCCAACAATTCCCCCCTAATTGTTTAAGTCTTGTTCCTCGAATCTTCATACTTTTTACTCTGTTCTTGTTCATCCTAATTGCAGCCTTGCTCCTTCTTTGCTTTTTCTGTATTTGATCGCCTTGTTACTTGTCCTTTCTTTCATATTCACTTGCCTTTTATCGTTCCATGGATGATCTTCTGATCATCGTCTTTGTTCATCTTTTTCCAGTGCACTTCTTACTTTTCCAGCGTCTGCCTTCTCCTTGCCTTGTGGGTCTCTATATTCTGCAGCCGTGCTACATTCTCCCACTTCTCTTCTAGGCTTCTCATTCATACCAGGCTCCCTTGCTGTCTCCTTGAACCATCTCTTTTTCTTACCGTGTCTTATTCCCGCCATATGCGTAAGACATTTCTGAAACGTATCAATTTGCAATTAACATGACCTTCTTGTTCTGGTTTCTAACCTTTTCTGTGTCCACAACAGCCTTGAATATCTCTCGGTATTCTTTCTCCAAACAAACGAGTTGTTTGTTTTTTTTCTTCGTTGTTGTTCTTGTGCCTTTCGCGATCACTTCCTTGACTGTAATTGATCGATCCACACTAACCATACTCTCTGATACCATTGTTGAGGTCCTACGGATCTTGGATCAATCATGATGAACACATGTTTGAGTATGCATATGAGATGTGCAGTGACTCGTTTGTATAACAAGAGAGGGTGGGTTTGAACTTTAAAACACACAATATTATTTATTCCACACTATAAGTCTGTACATATTCCTATCTATTTATAGTTTTCTAAATGGTTCCATTGAACCAACATGTCGCTTCATGAAAAGCCATAACCGAATATAATAACTACTAACTGCTTCTAACTGTAAAACGGTTACAAACTATCTACATAACATCTTCAGCCCTTTGGCTTTCGTTTGCTGTACTTTGAACCTTGTCCAACAAGACTTTTACAATTACGGTCCAACAAAAATGGCAACTTCAACCTGATTCAGCCCACTTCGGCCCCTACTAAAAGCAACCAATTTTGACACGTTGCCCAATAGAAAACCTAAAAAGAGGGAATATTTACCGTCCATGAGCATTCTGCATAACTCTGCCGCTTCAGCAGCTTCATCTTCATTTTCCACTTCTGCCCAAGCTTGGGAAGGCAATCGTCTCATTTTAAGCCCCTTAACACCCACTAGATTTTCATGATTTGACTCATAATTTCCCTCTTCTTCGTCATCGCCTTCTTCTGCGTCTAATAGATTCTCAAGATCCCCTGCAAATGAGATCCTCAACTATGGCAATTTGTTGATAGTAATGTGACACATCTCACATACTTTCTCAAAGTTGCAAGCTCCATGGTACTATAGTTGCTATATGATACTATATTGCTTGCTCCATGGTGACCTTTCCATAATAATGCAAACCTCACAAACATTTACCAATGATTAAAATAGTTGCACCGGAACATTTAGTAGAAAAACAAGAACAGAAAGAGATTAATAATAACAATAATAAAGGTTAATCTGACGATGGCATCATACAACAATCTATAACTAGTTATTTTCCAAAAGGAACATAAAACCCTAGCCAACAAGATACTATTCAGCAACAGAGACACACACAAACAATTAAGCAGCAGACGTTTCCTCTCTTCTCCTTAGTACATTCATGGTTGTTAAACTTTTATCTGTTGATGCCTTTCTAAACTTCCAAATACTAACCAACCAGGAGGAACTGGGAGATTATGAGGGAAAATAACATCTCGACAAGAAGAAGATACAGCCTCCTCTACTAGGTCTTGTGAATGATGATTCTTCTTCCTCCTACTCCTACTCCTCGTCCTCTTCTTCTTATTATTATCATTACTCATCTCCTTGTTCATCTCCTCTTGCGCTACTTCTGATCGGCTAAGGATCTTAGAGCTGAAAGTACAAAGTTTATATTAGAAGACATACAAAACAAAACAATAACAATAACAATAACAATAACAATAATAATAGTAATAATAGCATGTCCTAGGCCAATGATCAAAAAGTTAGTACAAACCTCACTAGGATGTCACAAACACAAGAAGAATCGCGTGGCACACGAGCAAAGTGACTGTTGTTATCCTTATTATTCGCAGCAGCAACAAATGATCTAAGGCATTTTGTCTTGAGTGCATCGAATTCTTGGTCCTCGTGAGGGAAGCTGACAACATCAAGAGCTATATTCGTTTCCTTTAAAAGTTTTCCAATCTTTAGAATTTCCTCCGTCAAGTATCCATGACAAGGCCTAGAAAAGCATTCCAATATTATTGATTTAAAGGTGATGAAATAATATTTATTATAAGCATATATATAATAAAAGTAAGTAGGTGTGTACATACCCTGCAACAAACACAAGCATCCTTGTCTTCGTGCCTTCGGGAAGTCGTGCAAAGCCAACCTTAGAAGAACGGAGGCCCCCAAGTATGTCATACTGACCGCCCCAAGGAATGTGTTCTGAGCATAGAAAATAATACTAGTAATAATTTCATACATCAATATACAAATGCAGCAGAAGAGTAGCGAATAATAAATAATTAAATTTGCTAACCTAGTGTGTGAGTCAGAAAATGTTCAACATCGCTTGGATTTGGCCATTCAGAGGGACAATAGCCCATTGTCATTGTCGCTGCGCCCACTCTATTCTTGGAATTAGACTGTAACAAAAACCAATAATAAATATTACTATAAATGACTTTGTTTGAAATTAAAGTAGCTAGGGAGTTTAAGCTAAGAAAAAGACCTTTGATTTTAGCGCGGCAATAGAGTCTGATAGCCTCTAATTGAGTCTTAAACACATCACTATCCACTGGAACATTATCGGAATTGTCAATAAGGATCATTGTAACCTCAGCCGCCATGGTTGAAGATCGAGAAATCAAAAGTCCCTGCATGCATCATGAGATATAGTACATATATTTAATAACAAAACAACCTTAGTACGTGTAAATTTTGGATAATTACCTGTTAGCTGTTGAATTGGTTGATGTTTGTGTAAACGATTTATTGATCGATGTATGTGTGTAAATAAGAAAGAAAGAATCGTTTTTGTAGGTTGTGAGTGGTGTTAATGGGTAGGGTTTTTTAGTTCGGGCCGGGTCTATTTAGATTCCGTTAGAGGAGGCAATTTTGGTTAAATATGAGTTTTGAGTAAATTTCTAACAGGTGATGAGTAAATCCCAACGGGCTGCGTGGGTCTACCGGGTATTTTATTTTTTACTCTTTTTTCATCTTTTAATAAAAACGAGGTTTTATGCCCGCGCTTGCTGCGGGTTGTTTGGATACGGAGTTATTTAGACGGCATGATATACATTTTTGTGTGCGCAAACCGTTGTTGAAAAAAAAAGGAGTTACATAGTTTGGTTGACACTACTGTATATGCTGCAGTTATTTTACATATTGATGTTGCATGCACTATAAGGCTAACATGTTTTGATTTGAAGCTAACACTACTGTACATGCTGCAACTATTTTACATATTCATGTTGCCTGACCTATAAGGCTAACATATTTTGACTTGAAGGTGGGATGGTGCCCAAAAATTGGTTCAGATTGCGCCTTACTCCTTGTAGCTTCATGGGTGTTCCTGCTGTGGGCCTCTGGATTACATTCTTTTGTCTCTATCACCAAATGGGCCTTTGGATTACATTCCTTCTACTCCACCACCATCTTCAATCATAAGTTATCTCATTCCTTACAACTTTGTTAACCATCACACCATGGATTGTGCATGTTGCTACCACAACTTCCATCTCATCTCATCTCTAAGAGATGAACTCCACTACATGTTTGGCCACATTTAGTATCTTCTCTCTCAACCCAATGTGGAACCAACTCCTCTTGCCACCATGCTTTCTACACCTCCATATTCTTCTCCACCACCTTCTTCTCCACCTTCTAACTAAAAATCTCTACATGTTTAGTTATAAATAATCAATGATTATCTTTTGGGCCAAACATGTTCTAGGAAGTTAGGTTGTTCTAGAAATAGCTTGTAGTTTAATTATGTGATGTATGAATCATTATGTGATGTATGTTTTCGATTATGAATGCTTCTTAATAATGAACGTATTGTGTTTAACGAAATCTATGCTATTATGTTATGATACTTGTCATGGTTATGTTTAAAATGTGTGAAATTAAACAACCTTAAAATGGGAAATACTAAAATCACAATACATCTGCTCAAAACACGCCCACTGGCGATGGTCCCTTATACAGGGACGATCCTCAATATTTAAGGGACCGTCGGTGTATATACAGGACTAGGGGTGAGCAAAACCGACCGACGACCGAAAACCGACACAAACCGACCGAAACCGACTCCGACTGACACAAACCGAGCTATACTCGGGTCGGGACTCGGGCTGGGATTTCCATGAATTCGGGACTCGGGTCAGGTCGGGAGTCGGGACAAACCGACAACACACAAAGAAAACAACACACCCGAGTGAAACCGAGTCCAGGTTATCGGTTTCGGGATGAGTGGGGCTCGTTATCGGGTCGGGACTCGGTTAGAGAATTCCAGGTTATCGGTTTCGGGATGAGTCGGGGTCGGGACGGTTCGGTTTCGGCCCGATGCTCACCCCTATACAGGACCGTTCCCAGTCAGGCTTAAAATATGATGTTTCTAATCTGAACAATCTGAATTATCTGCTCTCTATCTGATTTCTCTGCTTTCATCCTCTCCTAATTCTTTCTTTCATTTCTAATATCTATCTCTAATCTTCTATAACTTCTATGCTTATAATCTCTTCTTCTTTCTATTCTAATCTCTCTCCTCTATCTTATTTCTCTCATCTTCCCTCTTATTTCTCATATAAATATGTGTATGTGCACTTGTACTCTAAATCGTTTTTGTAGCACGACACCATAGCTCGATTCCCAGGTGCCCTCATCTAGGGGGAGCACTAATCAAGGGGGAGCCATAACACCGTCGATTAATTTCTTTCCTCTCTACGCATCGACGATGCCTTTTTGATTCTACAAAAAAGGGGAGAAGTAAACGAAAATTTCATTAAAAATTTATTAACTCATAATTTTACCTAAAATGACTTTATATTTTGTAATCATCAAAAGGGGGAGATTGCTAATACAAATAATGTCAAAAACGTTATTTGTATTATTCGGTCTCTATACGTTTTGATAATCATAAAATATAAAAACACGTTACGTAAAACTACGTTTAATAAGTTTTTGATCGATCACCCCTTATTACTGTCAATCACAACAACATCAACAAAGAAGGTAGACCTAATTTTGTTAAAGTGATCTTGATGTACTATTTCTCATGATGCAGGGACTTTTGATTTCTCGATCTTTAACCATGGCGGCCGAGGTTAGTTAATAATCTCTAGCTCCTATTTATATCATTGGGGTCTTCTTCTTTTTCTTTTTTTTTAAAGAAAACGTAATTCGCAGGTTACAATGATCGTTATTGACAATTCCCTATATGTTCCAAAGGATAGTGTTGTGTTTAAGACTCAATTTGACGCTATCAAACTCTATTGTCTCGCTAAAACCAAGGTATCTTTTCTTTTTTTATCTGTTATGAGCCTCGAAACAAACCCATAATTACTCCCTTTATTGGTTTTTGTTACAGAGTAATCCGAAAATAGTGTTGGCGCAACGTTAGTGGGCTACGGTACCACTGCATTTTTATATAGACTCAATTTGCACACTAGGTTAGCAAATTTATTTATTATTCGCTATTATTGTTACTCTCCTGTTGCATGCGTATAATGATGTACGGAATTATTATTTTCTATGCTCAGAACACATTCCTGTGGGCGGTGAGATTGACCTACAATCTGCGATCCAGCATGCTATACTTGGTCTTATAGGACTTCCCGAAGACATGAAGAAAAGGATGCTTGTTTTTGTTGGAGCGTATGTACCTACTTTTATTATATATGCTTATAATAAATATTACAACAGCATTATATCAATATACATGTTTGCTCGTCTTCCAGTTCTGTATACATGAAAGATATATTGGAACGGATTGGAAAATGTTTAAATGAAAGGAATGTAGCTGTTGAAGTTCGACAAATACAAGACAGAAAGCCTTAAAGCATTTGTTGCTGTTGCGGATAAGGATAACAATAGTAACTTTGCTCATGTGTCATGTCATAAATCTTCTGTTCGTAAAATCCTAGTGAGGTTTATACCAACTCGATCAGTTTGCTTAATTGGACAGACTTGTGTTAATTACATGCTATTATTATTCTTGTTTTGTACGTCTTCAAATATGTACTTTGTACTATCCGGTCTAATATCCTTATAGCTCTTCAGAAGCTGAAGCGGTACCTTTAACAGAAGAGGAGATAAACAAGAGGAAGAATAAGAACAAGTGGAAGATGATTAACAAGAAGATGAAAAAGATGAATAAGAAGAAAATATTGGACGTGTAAACCAAATATAGTTTAGTTATAAAGTATAGGGGTCTTAGTGTCATTAGTTAAAGTAAAGTTTAGTAAGTATTGTGTCATTGTAAATAGATTAGGGGTGTAATGGGTCGAATTGAAAGTGTAAAACCGATCACAACGTTTCATCAGAAAGTGTGTCGGTTGGGTTAGTATATATATGGGTCAAACTCTTTGTAAACGTTAAGAATTCATATCGTAATAAAATTCCAGAATTATTTGTGTATCTTAAAGATCTTATAAACAAAGAAGTGCTAACAATTGGCATCAGAGCCTAAGGTTTAAATCGATTCGAGGGAGGCAGAAAGATTTGTGGTGTTTGTTCGAAGTTTGAAAAAAAAACAGAAGTCCGATCCTTGTTGCTGCTGTTCGGAAAAAAGAGACAGAAGAAAACATATTTTTTGAATTGCGGAACCGAACACAGTGAGATAAGTTTTTCAATTTCGAATTGTTTATTTAGTGTAGGAATTTAGAATTATTACGATTAGGAAAAGGTTAAGAATATTGTTTGGATTTGTTGGATAACCAGAAAAACTAGGGTATTGTTTCTTAGTAAATTGAAGCGATTGGTTTTTTTGATTTGTCTTGCAACCGAAAAAACAGAACACTATTTTTAGGATTTGTAAAACAATAGTTTTTCAAGTTGGAAAACAGGGAATTGTTTTAGTGGGTGTGAAAGCAGTAGTTTTTAAAACAGGGAATTGTTTCAACTTAGTATACAATAGTTTTAAGAACAGGATTATTGTTTTGGTGTTGTTAGGACAATAGGTTTTGAAAAACCAGGGGATTGTCTTGGGTGATAATAACAGGTTACGATAAGACCAGGGGATTGTTTTTGGAGCATTGTATTGGTGGAAAACAATAGGTTTTTGGGCAAGTAATAAGGGTGTTGTTTTGGTAAACAATAGGTTTTAGGAAAGAGACCAGGGTGTTGTTTTTAGCATAAACAATAGGTCTTGAAAAATTAGTGTATTGTTTGAAGTAAGCAATAGGTTTAAAACCAGGAGATTGCGGTTATTTAAGAGTAGTTGGTTAATAGGAACTAGGGTACTATTCTTGGAAGATACAGTAGGTAAACCGTTGGTTAACCAGGGCACTGTAGGTATTAGGAATGTTTGGTTTAGATTAAGATTGGAAAAGGAAAAAAGGAAAAGGAAGATGACAGGTAGTGGATCGAATGATAAAAATAAGGAAATCATAACCGTAAAGGAGACAGCAATGAATTTCCAGTATCCAATGTTAAACTCTACAAACTATACGATTTGGGCTGTAAAGATTAGGGCAATCTTTAATGTCCATGGAATTTGGGAAGTGATTGAACCAACGCAAGGAACCGAGGTCGATAAGAAGAAGGATAACTCGGCAATTGCAATGCTATATCAAGCAATTCCAGAAAGTTTGGTATTGCAAGTTGCTAACCTTAATTCAGCAAAGGAGATTTGGGATGCGTTGAAGATTCGACATGTTGGAGTTGACAGAGTTAAGGAAGCGCGTGTTCAGACCCTTGAATCAGAGTTTGAACAGTTGAAGATGAAAGACGGTGAGTCTTTAGATGTGTATGCCGGGAAGATTAGTGAAGTTGCATCACAAGCAAGCAATTTGGGGCATACAGTGGAAGATAAAAGAATGGTGCGAAAACTCTTGAGTTCAGTGCCAGAAAAGTTTATGCAGATAGTCGCAGCAATAGAGCAGTTCGCAGACTTGAATACTATGCCATTTCAAGAAGCCATTGGAAGATTGAAAGCTTTTGAAGAACGGACGAAAAAGGCAGTTAAGGAAGAAGATGGGTATAATAGCCTACTTTTCAGCAATGTAGATGAAAAGACCAAAGAACACAAATGTGAACATTGCGGTCATGTGAATTCAAGTCAAGAAAGAACCGAACGTGGCAGAGGCAAGAATTGGAAACCATGGAAGAAAAGGGATGGTGATCAAGACAAAATTCAGATAAGATGCTACAAGTGCAAAGAACTTGGACACTACAAAAGCGAATGTCCAAAGTGGGAAAAGGAGCATGAGGCAAGTTTGATCCAAGAGGATGATGAGCCAACACTGCTATGATAGGAAAACGGATCAAGAAAGGATGAAGACCTAACTTAAACTATATTTAGTTTAGGAGGGAGTATTGGACGTGTAAACCAAATATAGTTTAGTTATAAAGTATAGGGGTCTTAGTGTCATTAGTTAAAGTAAAGTTTAGTAAGTATTGTGTCATTGTAAATAGATTAGGGGTGTAATGGGTCGAATTGAAAGTGTAAAACCGATCACAACGTTTCATCAGAAAGTGTGACGGTTGGGTTAGTATATATATGGGTCAAACTCTTTGTAAACGTTAAGAATTCATATCGTAATAAAATTCCAGAATTATTTGTGTATCTTAAAGATCTTATAAACAAAGAAGTGCTAACAGAAAAATCATCATTCAGAAGTCTTAGAAAAGCATTCACAACACCTAGAAAGCTATAGTTAAGACAATATAGGAAGCACCTACTCCACGTTTACTTTAGTTAAATGGGTAAAGTCAGAAACTATGGTTTTTTGGGGTCTTTGGATTTTGTTTCTCCGTAGTTCCTCAGCTTTCTTCACAAGGGGGTCGGTTACTTTGGTTTCTTATTAATTGTGTTTGGTATACTCAGATGTTAGAGTAGCAATTTTCTTGGTCCGGCCTTATGGTTAGAATCATCATGTTCAGTTATGATAAGAGTCCATTGTTTCTTTGTTTGGTCAAAATTCTGGTAATGTTTCAGAATGTGGTCTTATGCTTTCCAACCACCTGATCTTGCTTATGCTGCGGTTAGATTTACGCTTCATTATAGTATCGACATTTTTATAAGGTATATCACTACAACAAAAAGGAGAACGGGCGACCAGCTTTTTTGCGGGGACGCTTTTGTCCCCGCGGAAAGTCGCTAAACGACAAAAAATTGCTGAGCTGGCGCAAAGTCTCGCTGACCAGTTATAAAATTTTCAACGCCACTTTTCCGCAGGGACATGTCCCCGCAGAAAGTCTTTAACATATTGGCCAAAGTTTGACCAAAATTAGAGCGCTTAATTCTTCCCGCGTTTTTTTTCCCGCTCTGCTTTCGGCGGGGACATGTCCCCGCAGAAAACAATGATGTATATTTTTAATTTTTCGCGGGGACATATCCCCGCTGAAAACGTTAAACATTTTGGCTCCAAAAAGATAAGTTCATTACCGCGAAAATTTATTGTCTTTTGGCGGGGACATGTCCCCGCCGAAAGTATTCCCGCCAAATTTTCCTTTTACCCCGCTAATTTTTTACTTATATATATCGTATAATGAATTTATCACAAAACACGTAAATTATCACAAAAAAACACACATAACAATGGATGGTTTAACGCCGGAACAGGAATGGTCAAAGGCTTTATCACACGAGCTCCTGTATAATGAAATTATACTTCATTGGGGCTGGGAAATTTTTGATGAATATGGTTCTTATGCGAACTGTGCACCGTGGCAGAGAGACAAGATTCTGGAATGGTTGAGGAGAAAGCCGTACTATAGAGAGTATTTAGAAGAGCTAGATGCTGCGGAAGCTCAAGCTGCTGCTGAAGCTCAAGCTGCTATCAAGGAAATGAGAGCAAGGAAGGGAAAAGATGGTGCGAGTTCCAGCAAAGCGGGAAGTAGCCGCAAAAAAAATAAATAAACGGGTTGTTTCGTTTGATCTGTTTCGTTTGGTTGTCGAGTTGTTTAGTTTGAGTTGTTTCGTTTGGTTGTCGAGTTGTTTAGTTTGAGTTGTTTCGTTTGGTTGTCGAGTTGTTTAGTTTGAGAACTCTTGCGTGTTTTAAATAAAATGTTTGCCTTAGTGTTTGTTAATTGTGATATTGTTTCTTCAAATAAGGTTATAAACCCAAACACCCTTTTGGTGCAGGAAATAAGCAATCCCAAACACCCCTGTTTGGACAGCATAAACCAAACGGCCCTTGTGGGCTGTTGTTAACAAAACAACATAAACCAAACGGACAACATAAACCAAACATCTCGGCTCGTTCGTTAAACATCTCGTGTATAACCATAACACCCCTGTTTGGATAGCATAAACCAAACGGCCCTGTTTAGACAACATAAACCAAACGGCCCCTTATGGTTGAATCTTGATGGACACTTAAATTTTCACAGCAACAACAACATCATCAGAAGTAATTTTATTAAACAGCATAAACCAAACGGCCATGTTTGGACAACAACAACAACAACAACAACAACAACAACAACAACATAAACCAAACGTCCCTGTTTGGAGAACAACATTACATATGAAGATTGTCCATGTCACCCAACAGCTCACGGAGTATTGCAGCCGACTGACATGCGTGGTCGGGGTCGTCGTGATTCGTTGCCATTTCAAGTCTTGCCTCCAGTACCCTTACTCTTGTCTCAAGCACCTGCTTTTGTGCCTCCAGCATGTTTATCCTAAGATCTTTTTCATTACAGTTTGAGCACCTTGTTGGTGCAGATCCAGAACCGTGAGATGTTGAAGCAGACGAGGTTACTCGTAACTGCTCATCAAAATCACTCTTCCACATAAAGTAACCACATCCATGATCTTTTTGTCTTGGCTGCCACATAAATAATGTAATTATATGATTTTTTGTATATTTACATAAATAAGAAATGTATAATTGTTCACCTTCGAAAGAGGACATGCATAATATTCCAATCCAAATGTATCTGGCTGATGTGATGTTCTTTTTTTTATATTTCCTGCTCCACAATTACACATAAAAGGATTATATCGATCCATCTCTGATTTTGCAATTGGTGTGAAGATAAGAGGTTTGGTGTTATCGGGTGGTGATGAGGGATGAAGGAGGTGATGTTGTTGCAGTTGTGGATTTAATTTGGTAGTAATGTGGGATGAGAGAGTGAGAGAATATAAAGAGGATTTTGGTAGTTGTGGATTTTGTTGCAGTTGTGGATAAGATATTTTTGATATTAAAGAGGATAAGGTATATCATTTATTGGCGGGGACATATCCCCGCCAAAAGAATTTACGAAAACGGTAAATTACATTTATTGGCGGGGACATCTCGGCTCGTTTGTTAAACATCTCGTGTACAACCGTATCATCTCGGCTCGTTCGTTAAACATCTCGTGTACAACCGTATCATCTCGGCTCGTTCGTTAAACATCTCGTGTACAACCGTATCATCTCGGCTCGTTCGTTAAACATCTCGTGTACAACCGTATCATCTCGGCTCGTTCGTTAAACATCTCGTGTACAACCATAACATCTCGGCTCGTTCGTTAAACATCTCGTGTACAACCGTATCATCTCGGCTCGTTCGTTAAACATCTCGTGTACAACCGTATCATCTCGGCTCGTTCGTTAAACATCTCGTGTACAACCATAACATCTCGGCTCGTTCGTTAAACATCTCGTGTACAACCGTATCATCTCGGCTCGTTCGTTAAACATCTCGTGTACAACCATAACATCTCGGCTCGTTCGTTAAACATCTCGTGTACAACCGTATCATCTCGGCTCGTTCGTTAAACATCTCGTGTACAACCATAACATCTCGGCTCGTTCGTTAAACATCTCGTGTACAACCGTATCATCTCGGCTCATTCGTTAAACATCTCGTGTACAACCGTATCATCTCGGCTCGTTCGTTAAACATCTCGTGTACAACCATAACATCTCGGTTCGTTCGTTAAACATCTCGTGTACAACCGTATCATCTCGGCTCGTTCGTTAAACATCTCGTGTACAACCATAACATCTCGGCTCGTTCGTTAAACATCTCGTGTACAACCGTATCATCTCGGCTCGTTCGTTAAACATCTCGTGTACAACCATAACATCTCGGCTCGTTCGTTAAACATCTCGTGTACAACCGTATCATCTCGGCTCGTTCGTTAAACATCTCGTGTACAACCATAACATCTCGGCTCGTTCGTTAAACATCTCGTGTACAACCGTATCATCTTGGCTCGTTCGTTAAACATCTCGTGTACAACCATAACATCTCGGCTCGTTCGTTAAACATCTCGTGTACAACCGTATCATCTCGGCTCGTTCGTTAAACATCTCGTGTACAACCGTATCATCTCGGCTCGTTCGTTAAACATCTCGTGTACAACCATAACATCTCGGCTCGTTCGTTAAACATCTCGTGTACAACCGTATCATCTCGGCTCGTTCGTTAAACATCTCGTGTACAACCATAACATCTCGGCTCGTTCGTTAAACATCTCGTGTACAACCGTATCATCTCGGCTCGTTCGTTAAACATCTCGTGTACAACCATAACATCTCGGCTCGTTCGTTAAACATCTCGTGTACAACCGTATCATCTCGGCTCGTTCGTTAAACATCTCGTGTACAACCATAACATCTCGGCTCGTTCGTTAAACATCTCGTGTACAACCGTATCATCTCGGCTCGTTCGTTAAACATCTCGTGTACAACCATAACATCTCGGCTCGTTCGTTAAACATCTCGTGTACAACCGTTCATCTCGGCTCGTTCGTTAAACATCTCGTGTACAACCATAACATCTCGGCTCGTTCGTTAAACATCTCGTGTACAACCGTATCATCTCGGCTCGTTCGTTAAACATCTCGTGTACAACCATAACATCTCGGCTCGTTCGTTAAACATCTCGTGTACAACCGTATCATCTCGGCTCGTTCGTTAAACATCTCGTGTACAACCATAACATCTCGGCTCGTTCGTTAAACATCTCGTGTACAACCGTATCATCTCGGCTCGTTCGTTAAACATCTCGTGTACAACCATAACATCTCGGCTCGTTCGTTAAACATCTCGTGTACAACCGTATCATCTCGGCTCGTTCGTTAAACATCTCGTGTACAACCATAACATCTCGGCTCGTTCGTTAAACATCTCGTGTACAACCGTATCATCTCGGCTCGTTCGTTAAACATCTCGTGTACAACCATAACATCTCGGCTCGTTCGTTAAACATCTCGTGTACAACCGTATCATCTCGGCTCGTTCGTTAAACATCTCGTGTACAACCGTATCATCTCGGCTCGTTCGTTAAACATCTCGTGTACAACCGTATCATCTCGGCTCGTTCGTTAAACATCTCGTGTACAACCATAACATCTCGGCTCGTTCGTTAAACATCTCGTGTACAACCGTATCATCTCGGCTCGTTCGTTAAACATCTCGTGTACAACCATAATATCTCGGCTCGTTCGTTAAACATCTCGTGTACAACCGTATCATCTCGGCTCGTTCGTTAAACATCTCGTGTACAACCATAACATCTCGGCTCGTTCGTTAAACATCTCGTGTACAACCGTATTATCTCGGCTCGTTCGTTAAACATCTCGTGTACAACCATAACATCTCGGCTCGTTCGTTAAACATCTCGTGTACAACCGTATCATCTCGGCTCGTTCGTTAAACATCTCGTGTACAACCATAACATCTCGGCTCGTTCGTTAAACATCTCGTGTACAACCGTATCATATCGGCTCGTTCGGTAAAAGTGACATAAATAATTTTAAAAAGTTTTAAATTAATAAAATATGATTTAGAAATTTTTTAGTTAAATTTAAAAGAATTAATATTCGTTAATTACCTTCTGCGGGGACATGTCCCCGCAGAAAGGTTTTACCAAAAAAATTAATTTTCCCTCTTATTATTTGCTTTATCCCGCCAGAGTTATTGGCGAAATTTTTTTACTTTCCGCGGGGACATGTCCCCGCAGAAAGTAAAAACTATAATTTATCCCTTTTTTAGATCAGATCTAACACTTAGGAAAAAAAAAAAAAAAAAAAAAAAAAAAAAAAAAAAAACACACTCGCACCATCTCCATTACCACAACACCACAGCACCATCTCGATCCACCACAACACCACCATCTCCATTACCACCACCACCACTACACTCGCACCACTGTGACATCTCTACCACCACCACCACCACACTCGCACCACTGTGCACATCTCCACCATCTCCTCCCCCTCTCCCGTTTAATTCTTTCCTCCCTCTTCTCTCCCGTTTAATTCTTTCCTCCCCCTCCTCTGCCGTTTAATTCTTTTCTCCTCCTCTCATTTTCGTTTAATTTCTTCCCGTTTAATTCTTTTGGTGAGTAATTTTAGCTTTTTTTATTTTTTTAATTTTCGTTATCTTTTTAATTTGTTATTTGTTTTTAATTTTTTGTCATTTGTTAATTTCTTGATTTATTTTTTTATTTTTTTTTATTTTTTTTTTATTTTTTTTTTATATGTTAATTTTTTGTTAATTTTTTTAGGTATACTTGCTGCTGAGAACGGAAGAGGAGACCCGAAGCCGAGACCCGAAGCCGAGAACCAAAAAGCCGAGACCAGGTTTATGTTAAATTTTTTTTTTGTACCGGGGACATGTCGCCGCCAAAAGTTTATAGTCATTAGTTTATGTTTATCAATTAGTATAAACTGATGCACTGCAACCCACAAGGGTGCTGTTGGTTTGCCCTCAGTTGGACAGAAAACCACCACAGGTGGTGTTTGTCGTTGTGGTTATTCGTTTGTGGGTGTCGTACCACAGCAACTAGCTAGGGCTGTTTGAATTAGTTTATTAGTTAGGTTGAGTTGTTTATCAGTTTATCAGTTACCTGCTGTCAAAAGTGGCTAGGGCTGTTTGAAAGTGGCTGTTTATCAGTTACCTGCTGTCGAAACTAGCTAGGGCTGTTTGAATTAGTTTATCAGTTAGGTTGAGTTGTGTGTTGATGCAAAAGTGGCAATGTGATTGTGTATGCTTAGAGACGAGTGAAAGTATGTTGTGCCGTTTAATTAGTATGACTATACAAGCCTTGTTAGAGCTAGCAAATTGAGATTTAAGAAACTTGTTTTGTATTACAAAAACTGATTATGTTGTTTCGAGTTATGCCTTTTTGGGGTACAAAGTTAAAAAGGAGCTTGATTTGTTAATTTTTTTTGCAATGTGTTAAGACCAGCTAGCCCAGTCTCTATCAGATATAGAAAGAATGCTAAAGGCTTCTGGGAGCATGTGGGCCCTCACGCTGCGTGGTACTCGAGCTTTGTCGGGACCTTGATACGGGACACCGTTCCACTGTATCACGATACGTGGGATGATGTTTCAGAGGCCTCGAAGGCACACGTAGATTCTCAGCTCAATGTAAGTTTTTTTTTATCTTTTATTTTTTTAATTATTGTGTTTATTTATTTTAATTGAGTTTATTTATTTAAATTTGTCTCTTTATTTAAATTTGTATATTTATTTTAATTATATTTTATTGCAGCATTACTTTGATCTCGCCCCTCACCTTGCCGGTCCACATGGAGAGAATATTGTGACTAGTATCGAAGCTTACTTGAGAAAGGTATACAATGACCAAAAATTCAAGCATAAGAAGAAACATTTTACAGACCAAGGTGGGCTCGATAAACTGGACGATATCAGGGCAAACCGTCCCGAGAACATGGCGGAAGATAAATGGGAGAAGCAGGTAAATTTCTGGATCGACACATACTTTGTTGTTGTTGTTATTATTATTATTATTATTATTATTATTATTATTATTATTATTATTATTATTATTATTTATAATAAGCTTTGTTGTTGTTATTATTATTATTATTATTATTATTATTATTATTATTTATAATAAGCAGATTCAGCATTGGATCGACCCGGATAAGTTAAAGATCGGGAAGATCAACAGTGAAAATAGGAAGAAAATGAAGACTACGACACTTCATGGATCTCATTCTTTGGCAGTCATAGCCGATAACTTTGTAAGACACTTTTTAATAATTTTATATATATATATATATATATATATATATATATATATATATATATATATATATATATATATATATATATATATATATATATATAGTGTTGGGTGAGTATTGATTGATTTTATTTATAAACAGTTGAGCATCCCTGACCCCGACTCTGAAGATACTCGAGACTATATAGACATGTATAGACACACTCATACGAGAGATGGCGCCTGGGAGTCTGAGGCCGCCGAATCCAGCTACGTAAGTATAATTTATTTCCAAAAACTCACCAACATTAATGCAATATAATAAATCACGACTTATATATTACTTTTCTTGTTTTTTTGTAACTAAACAGAATCAGATGGTCCAACTTCGGTCAGAGAGCACCTCCTCCGGGACGCGCATGACAGATACGGAGATCTTGAGCCAGGTTCTCGGTGGCAAACAGAGGGGACATATTCCTGGCGTAGGTCCCGTTTTACCAGGAGGTGGTCACAGGCCGACTCTGAGTGCCTCACGAGCTCGTCAGGAAGCCTCCTCGTCCACACTGCGCGATACCGTGGCGCGGCAAGGGGACACGCTGGAGATGCTTCTGAGTTGGGCGAGGAGACAGCCGGGCTTTCCTCAGGAGCTAACAGGATTGGCGGGGACATCAGGATCCCAGACTCCGACGCCGGGTGAGTCTAGACCTGCAGGGGAGGGTAGTGGGGAGCTGGGGGTAGTGGGGGTAATGGGGATGGTGGGGAGAATAGGGATTAGGCATGTATGGGTCGGATGGGTCACTTTATGTTTGTTTTGGGTTGTTGGACATATTGTGTAGATTTAGATTGATTATTATGTCTTAGGATTCCCACTAAACTGTTCCTCGCTAGCTTACTTTTTTGGGTTGTTGGACATTTTGTGTGGATCACGGTTTTTGAACCGTTTTTGGCGAATTAGGATTCATATGATTATGTTTAGCGAATTTGGATTGTTTAGGGCAGTTGGATTAATATTATTTTTAGTGAATTTTGTTTGAAATTGGTGTTGTTGTATATATGTTTAGCGAATTTGGTTTTAATATCGTGTTGTTGGCGAAATTGTTACTTTGGCGAATTTTGTGAAATGGGAACAGCAGGTTTTGGCATACAAACCTGCATTTGGTAGGTTTTTGCTGCACATATTTGCGGCAAAAACCTGGAATGACCCATTTTGCAGCAAAGGCCCATTTTGCAGCAATTTGCTGCAAAATGGGTCAGGCACTTTTTGCGGGGACATGTCCCCGCAAAAAGTAATAAAAGATTTATATAAAAACCTTTTTTACGGGGACTTGTCCCCGCAGAAAAGAATTTCGAAAATATAGAAAAGAGTTTCTGCGGGGACTAGTCGCCGCAGAAAACCATTTATAATTACGGAATTAATTAATTTTTACTTAATTTTTTTAGTTTTCTGCGGGGACATGTCCCCGCAGAAAGTTAATGCCACGTCGGACAATCTTTGACCGGCTAAAAAAGAGCTGGGACCCACACGTCCCCGCAGAAAGTGATATAAAGTCACCGCGTAATGTATTAGCGACGAGCTTGCCGCGGTGACCTATCTGCGGTGACTTGTCCCCGCGGAAAGTGTTTCTGCGGGGACATGTCCCCGCAAAAAGGCCAAATGTGTCCCCACAAAAAGTGTTCGATGTTGTAGTGTATATGCATAGTGATATTCCCAAAAACATGTGCAGGGTATGCAATTTGTTTTGTCATTGCGGTTATTATTCCCTTGTATAATTATGTTTCATAGTCAATATACTATGTCCTGCATACCCGGCTCAGGCGATATTGGGTATCGTTGTTGTTGTAGTCAATATACTATGTGTCTATGTCGTGGTTCCGTATAAATGTAGAGTGTTAAGGCAAGGAATTAGAAATTTATATTGACTTATGCAAATTAACCAATTCTTTCAGTGATACACCAAACAAGGAAATTTGCTTAAAATGTTTCCATATTTAATTAATAGACAATAATCATTCAGTATTTTAGCATATATTATTATAGTTGCAAATCCAATATGTTACTAAATTTTCAAAATCGTACAAATATGCAAATTTTGATGACAAGTCATATCCAAAAGTGTGACAAGTGCCACTGTATTAATCTAAATATTTGAGCACCTTTTAATAAACGTTTTTTAGTTCATGTACTCGAACGAGAATCTTAACATGGTTCGTTGTTAAACATTCTTTCCAGAGTAGTCTCATGAATTTTGGTGGCTCCGTGCGAAGCCTTTAAACACACACAAAAGGCATATGTACGAGTAGTGCATAACTAACTACACTGAAGCTTCATATTGTGTAGATATATAATAAAAGTGCACGAAAATTTGTTACCATCGTCACGTGAAGATGAAGGAGTTGATGAAGTTTACGTTTGTTAAGCCCCCGGTTAAGCTCACTCCCAATTGTATACTTGTCGACTGTATTGACGTAAGTTCTTATGAATGCTTCTAATACGTGCACTAGATATGTCTAGCAAAACCGTTACAGATTTGCTACTTCTCTATATCCCTAAAAATCGTCACTAATAATCGTACTCATAATCCGTTGGAAATTTGTCAGAGTTTCGTCAATCAATTCCTATGAAAAATTCTAACATGTACGCTAAGAAAAAATGAAAAATTCTAACATGTACCCTAAGAAAAATTCTAAATGTTGGTCAGTGTTCTTGTAGTGTTATGGTTAATTGATTTTTCCAACATGTATGCTGAGAAACTGTGTAAATTTTAGCTTCAAACCAGTAATAGCAATGAATAAGTACTATTTTTCATCTAATTTACTGTAGCAAAATATTATTTGGTGACCTAATGATAAACTTCGAATTATTTTGTTATTATGTGTAACAATATGAATATAGAACCTAGCAAAAGAATGTTCTAGGTGTTTATGTAAGCTAATTATTAATAAATCATTTAAAAAATAGTTTAGAATAATACGTGGAAGAGAAAGACTAAAGTCTAAAACTTGAAAAGGGGGTCCGTATCGGCATATATTTGTGGAAACATGCGGACCAGTTTCAAAAAACGTGTTGAATTTTTCTCACAACATACAACAATAACTTGCTTTTGGTAACAAGAATAAGTTCTTTTAGAAAATGTCTTTTATGCATCATAGTTTTCTTAAATAATGAATTACGTAACTTAACATAAAGTAGTAACATGTTTTAAACTTTACGAAGACAATAAGTATAGCAATATATACAAATTATCACATAAAATGCAAGCTATATAACGGTATTGCCATAAAACTACCACAAATAAGACGGGCATAACATGATGTATTGGGCGCAGGAGATGAACAAAGAACACGTAGAGGAGAAAAGGGAGCTGATTATTGCTCTAGTCAAAGACCGTAAAATTTCCGAAATTCCCAAAATATCCCAGGTCAATTCCTTACTATCAATTTTGACTCATTTGCACTCGTTTTGATATGCGTTTATTATATTTGAACATATACAAATGTACCATTTCATAATGCAGCCAACGAAAATAATTTGGGGTGATAAAGATCAAGTATTTCCTGTAGAATTGGGCTACAGACTGAAAAGGTTTGACTTTCTTCAGTAGTACATGTTTTGACTTTTAAAGTCAAAGAGGGCAAAAACGACTGATGGTTTTATATTTGATAAAAACGCAGGCATTTGGGTGATAATGCAGATATGGTGGTGATAAAAGGTACAGGACATGCTTATATTGTAGAAAAACCAAAGGAGTTTTATAAGAACCTAAAGTCCTTTTTAATCCCTCAAGTTCCTCCTATACCTTCATTAACCACACCACCCACTGCCGCCACTCCCACTATCACAAACGCCCCAACAAAAACCACGACCTTCATTCCCACAATAATGGCTCGGTCACTGTTGCTACCTAATTCTTAATGGTCTTAAAGTTTTGAACAGTAACTCTTAATGACTAGATATATTCTTGTAATCTAACAATCGAAGTATTTATTGTACTAATGCTGTATTATGTAGTAACTCTAATAGTATTATTAGAGTTCGATAGGTCAACCCAACCAGACATATGTTGACCAGTTTAGCTAATATCCTAAAGTACCAGATATACCCATTTTGTGGTTATAACTTCAGGCGAAACAAACTATGGTATAATATCAGCTGAATGTAAAGTAACCTAAAACAGAAGTTGCATGCAAGGGAAAAACAAGTAAAACTTTACAAAATCACATCACATGAGCTATGTGTATATACAAACGTATCAAGAGAATTCATGACAGAACGAAGTAGCAAGCATAGATGTATCGATGAATGAAACAAGTAAAGACGAACTCTGCAACAAATTTCTGGACGCTTAACATCTGTAACTGCGACTATAGAGTATAGACTATAGTTTCTTTACCTACTGAGTTTAAAACAGACCTTACCTACCTTAAGATTCTCCACTACTCTCCATCATCAGCCTTAATCTCTTGGTCCTTGATGTTCCTTTAAAAAAAACATGTGTTTTACAACACGCAGATTAAGCATATTGCTCTAAAAGCACTTATCTAATAGTTGTAAGCTAACAGTTCTATTTTCGCCAATGCAAGACAATTCTACTCGGGTGTGGGCAGGGGCAATACCTTCATCTTCTGCAGGATCTGGGGTCCAGAGAGTAAGATTGTCCCCAATCAGCCTCATTATCAGAGAACTGTCCTGGTAAGACTTTTGATCTAGGCTATCAAGTTCAGCAGCAGCGTCTTCAAATGCCTGTTTAGCCATGTTGCAAGCCCTACACAATTTCAAAATAATTTGTAAATTTAAATGAAACTTTGGCTGTGATTCAGGTTAGCATAGCCAGTACCAAGAGGAAACTATATCCTCCCTTGACTTTGACTTGTGTGGTTAAACAAACTACACTTGACTGTTAAATTTGATATCAATTTGTCTGCAAATTTACATCAGAACTTGAAGATTAACAGTAGGTATGACAGATTGACATACCTTTCAGTATTGGCCATTATCTCATAGTGGAAGACTGAGAAGTTCAAAGCCAAGCCAAGTCTGACTGGATTAGTAGGCGGAAGATCCGATTCAGCAATAGCAGCCTGAAACATGATAAATAAGCCAACTAATTAAAAATCAAAAAATATCTAAAAAATCCTAAAATTATAATAACCTCATAAGCTATTAAGCAAATCAACCCCACATCCCATAACTAAACACCCGATACAAACTCCACGTCATCAAAAAATAAAACTCAAGCAAATCCACCACTATAAATAGACAACTTTGACCACTTTCTTCCCATTTTCAAAAGACTCTCCCTCTCCCAACTTCCCTAACAAACTTCTTGTAACCGTGTTTTTCCAACTAACAATGGCGGACAGTGCTCGTCGTCTCGAACAAATTGATCGTTTCGGCGGTATAACTAATCCTTCACTTTTCGTTATTACTATTACTTATTCATATTTTATCGGTTATTATGTCAAATTATTGCTAATTTGACGGTTATTATGTTCTCATTTGTGAATTTAACGATTATTATGATGTCCGTACAGTTTTTTAAGCTTTCAAGATGATTATTACTTTATGTTAGCGTTATTTATTGCTAATTTAGGTTCTTGTTTATGATTTTAACGGTTAATATGTGATTTGAAGCATCGATGTGATTCTTAGGTTTTCGTTTGTGATTCATAATTGATCGGTATACATACATTTTACACTAGTTTAAGCTTTCGAGATGATTATTACTTTTATTTAGGCTCTAGTTTGTGATTTGAAGCTTCGATATGATTATTAGGTGATTTTGTATGTGATTATAAGTTTTATT
The DNA here is from genome assembly GCA_021014915.2 of Artemisia tridentata subsp. tridentata. Taxonomy (NCBI): domain Eukaryota; kingdom Viridiplantae; phylum Streptophyta; class Magnoliopsida; order Asterales; family Asteraceae; genus Artemisia; species Artemisia tridentata. The sequence continues at coordinate 499,417,955 of CP139509.1, read as the reverse complement.
GATCATTTTGTGAATTAACTATTATTATTGTGTCCATACAGTTTTTGGTTGATTTTGTTCATAGTTGATCACTATACAAGCGGATGATTATTATGTTTAGAGTTGTGATTTTCTGTTAATTTTGTTCACAATTGATCATTATGTGTACGGATGATATAACTTGAAGTTTCGTTATGATTACTTTTATTCTCTGTTAATTATAATCTCTGTATTTATGGCTCATATATGTTGAAAGCAATAGAGTCCATTGGGCAATTGGGTATGGAACTGACTAGAGAGGAGAAAAACTTCTTGTTTGTTGGATTTCAGGCTGGCGGTATGATGATTATATCGTTTTGTAAGTATTGAGAAGTTATTAGGTGTTAGACTTCTTGTCTGTTTGATTTAAGGCTTCATACGGATTAAAATTGATAATAACATCAATAGAGGGTTAACGCCTAACTTTAATTTTACACTTCTAATTGCATTTTGGTTATCCTAGATACAGAGCAAATATAGCAGCCAAAGGGAAATTAGCATACACTCATGAAATAATAATAATAATAATAATAATAATAATAAAAAAAAAAAAAAAAAAAAAAAAAAAAAAAAAAAAAAAAAAAACACTAAAGTGTTGCAACAAATAAGTGGCTCAGATCTGTATGCAGGGTTCAACTCACAAAATTATCCTTATTCCGTAATGGCTGCTAACTAACACGGTTGCATAGTAAGTATTTAAACTATGCCATCCGGTTGTTGCCCCGCCAGCTTACGGCCAAATCATTCAAGACAGTTTATTTGTGTCAGAATACATATATCATCATAGCCTTATAGCAAACATTATAAAGGAGACGGGGGTGTAACCGGATAAAAGGGTTTGCGAACCTGCCATGGCTGCAAACACGAACATGATCGTGATGCCCCGCCAAGATACAGACCGCTTTCACCCACCATGTTCCAGCTGCACATAGGCCATACAATCCTGATGACCTATAAAATAATAATAATAATAATAATAATAATAATAATAATAATAATAATAATAATAATAATTATAATAAAAATAAAAATGAAATTTTCAAGTCAAAAACTCTTTCATGGATTTTCAAAAATAATTGAAGAGTATAATCAAAATAGTCAGAGTCGAGACCTTTATAACAATGAACTAAATATTAGCACCAGAATTCGCCTGCATATCGTGTGAAAAGTAATTATAACCAAAACGTTACCTGAATATGAGAATTAATACGTGAAAAAGCAGTTTGGGAAAATCAATTTCAAGCTGCTCATTTTTCCTGTTACATATAATGGGATAAGCAATACAATATTTTTATCTCAAACATTTTCATAAAGGTTTTATAAGCAATCCAAATGCCCCCTCATAGTACAAAAACATTAGGAAAATACTGTTAAATAATATTTAACCTTAAACCACTTAACTTGCTGACTTGAAAACATTATTTTATCCATAGTGTTATTTATTTATTTATTTATTTTGTGAATATCAATGTATCTGGAACTATAATATTGAAGCACCATGTAGATATGAACAACTTCATACCTACTTATAACAATGACAAAATCACATGAATAAGCAGGCTTATAGTTCCAGCTACATTTATCTTAGTCTCCATTGGAATCAAGGAAATCGACAGTCTTTATTCTAAAACAACGATCTCAATCGTTTAAGATTAAATTGATAAATTCTACATTACATGTAATGTCAACCTTACATGCCACCTAAAGGTTAAACTTTCATACCCTATAATCAAGGCTCTTTTTTGAAGAACATACATGACATATCAGTTCTGTTTGAAACATTTCCCACGGGTTTACTACATGTCCTCACTTATTGTGTAAAGAAAATATTACTAACACTATAAATAGTACTTGATAATCAAGTCAAATATGAACTAAACTAATGATTTCTACATAAGTTCTCCAGCCATTAAATATGCACAAATATGATCTATTCAATCAACGTATTCTAATGCTGGATACTTTTTTTCAAGAAACAAAACACATAATTCTTGTAATCTCAAATTTCTATAAACCTATAAAAAAATCCCCAATTACAAACCCTAATCCAAAAATCAAGATCATAATAAACCCAAATCAAAAGCAAAATAAAAGAACTTACGCGAGGGAGCAGGAAGTAATAGTGAGGCTGCAAATCATTGGCAACTCATATATATATACCTTCTTTGAGCCATTTCATTTCATCGATCACTTTAAATCACCCTTCTTTTTTTCTGGGCATGAGTGAATGGATTTTAGATCCCTTCATAGGTATTTGTGGTACTGATTGGTGGAAGTAGAATGGTGTATGTGGGAGCGATTAAAGAAGAGGGAAGAGAGTTCTAGAGATATTGAGGAGGGGGGAGGGGGGAGGATTTATCAGGCATGATTTGTACTAATCACTTTGTTAATTGCGATGAACAGTGCATGAATAGTGAAAAACAGTTGTTTGTACAGTAGCCCCATATGTAAAACACCAAAACCAGCCACAAACTCATCGCCTAAGCACCCTTCTAATGACTTTGAAAGATATTTTTGGGTGCCATCCGGTACCCATGGTTTAATAGATAGAACGATGAACAGTGCATGAATAGTGAAAAACAGTTGTTTGTACAGTAGCCCCATATGTAAAACACCAAAAACAGCCACAAACTCATCGCCTAAGCACCCTTCTAATGACTTTGAAAGATATTTTTGGGTGCCATCCGGTACCCATGGTTTAATAGATAGAACGATGAACAGTGCATGAATAGTGAAAAACAGTTGTTTGTACAGTAGCCCCATATGTAAAACACCAAAAACAGCCACAAACTCATCGCCTAAGCACCCTTCTAATGACTTTGAAAGATATTTTTGGGTGCCATCCGGTACCCATGGTTTAATAGATAGAATAATGATGAACTCTTACGAAACAATATATAACAACACGATTCACATCTTGCAATTGATTAGTGCCATCATAGCAATGACGTACATCACATGAAAAGGGACAAGTTTTAGTAACTAAGTTATAAATAATAAGTTGTTCTCATTTATTCTTGTTTATTTTTAACACAAGTACACAATGATACATGAAGACTGCCATGTGAGGTAACACTTGTTAAAATAGTTGGTTTTGAGATTTTTAATGACTCCGTATTAGGGTATGTTTGGTAGCAAGTTTTAGGAGTGTTTTGAAACAACCGGCAATAAGCGGTTAGCGTTTTGCACAAAATGCTTGTTCGAAAACAAGCCACTCATATTCATACTTTTTCTAAACGCTCCATATTAAAATGCTACTAGAGAAGTAGTATTTACGAGCAACTAGCGTTTCCACTTATTAATTAATACTATACAACTATGTTACCAAACGCATTAACAAAACAAACAACTATTGCTTACTGCTACTGCTTTTTTGCTACCACTATTTTCGCCAAACATAGATATAGTAAAATTAATGGGCGGTTTAGTCAATTATCTACCTGTTGGGTTATGAAATTTAGATTTTATAATTGCTAAGTATATAACCTCCATATTTCCGTTTAATTATCATTTTATATCAAAATCAAAAACATATAATGAGCCTATGATCTTTGTTTGTTTGATATATTTTCTTCACTTTCTTTTTGTTACTTGATAGGGCATTAATGTCCATCAGCACATGTGACATTTTATATTTAATGAAAGCTACCACAACTACCCTCCGACAATAGCATCAAATTTCATTAGTATACGAAACTACCAAAGTCGTCGTGTCTTATTTGTAGGTATGATATTTTATTAGTTAGATAATACATTAATTCCCCACTACGCCAGCGTGGGCCCGGTTCAGACAACATAGTCTGAGTACGTGATGGATGAGGGCCTGCCGATGTGGCGGGTGCGACTTCAATCCAAAAAATGAAAGTCGCCTTCCAAAAAAAGATAATACATTAATTAGTAGCAAATTTGTTTCTTATTCAATAAAGAAAGATATGGTAGTTTGTATTTTTGGAAACAAAATTAGAAAAACGAATAAAAATTAAACAATTTTTAATTTAAAGTGAAATCTATATTATATATAAAGTGAAAATAAATTTTTCCTAAAACTTAAACGATTTAAAAATTAAATAATGTTGTCGGATTAAAATACATTTACTTGTAAAAGGAAATGAAATCTATTAGGGTGATGGCAACCCATCTAGTGTTCAAAATCTCATCACTCACTATCAACTAATCCCTTTATGCCACATCATTCACTTACTTTTTTCATCACTCACCCATATTTTTGTAGACAACACCATCACTCACTACATCCTATCACTCACTTCATTTTTTTTTTTTTTTTTTTTTTAAACAAAACTAAAATTCCATTAAAATTAAAAAAACATTACATAATATTACAAAAAAACATAAAATAACATTACATAATACTAAAAAACTAAATTTCATAATACTAAAAAACTAAAAAAAAAAAAAAAATCATTGTCTTCATCGTGGGGATTGATGAATTTGTAAACCCAAAAAGAATTTTAATTCTCCCATCATGGACATTTCGAATTTACTTTTCATGAGATTTTCAAAATGTTTTGAATGTGTCGGATTAGTGGACCCAAAAATTATGTCGTCCACATAAATCTGAACAATCAAAATGTCATTTTTGTATTTTCTTGTAAACAAGGTCGGATCAATTGTTCTTTTGGTGAAATTATTATGAAGTAGGAAAGATGATAACTCGTCATACCACGCCCGTGGGGCTTGTTTCAAACCATAGATTGCCTTCTTAAGCTTGTAGACGTATTCCGGATGATCTTTGTCAACGAAACCGTCTGGTTGACTCACATACACTTCTTCTTTCAGAGTTCCATTCAAGAACACCGTCTTGATGTCCATCTGATAAACCGTGATGTTCTTGTGAGCGACATAAGCTAAGAAAATCCTGACTGCTTCAAGCCTTGCAACCGGTGCGAATGACTCTTCAAAATCTATCCCTTCTTCTTGTCTGAATCCCTTTGCCACCAGACGAGCCTTGTTGCGAATCACAGTCATTTCTTCATCCTTTTTGTTTTTCCATAACCACTTAAGATCAATGACTAGTTTGTCAATTGGTCTTGGAACTAAATCCCAGGTGTCATGGATTTGAAATTGAAGAAGTTCTTCCTGCATCGCTTCAATCCAGGCATTATCTGCCATTGCTTCCCAAATGTTCTTAGGTTCTATGAGACTGACTGAGCAGACATAGATGCACATGTCGCAATCGGTGTGAAGCTGTTTTCTCGTCTGAATTGGTCTTGAGGGTTCACCAATAACCTGTTCAATCGGATGGTCTTTTGTCCACTGTAATGTTGAAGGGTACCTTGGACTGTTTGAATGTATGTTAGACGGTTCATGTAATCTGGAAGATGATTCACCAGATTCCGTTCCAAACGGGTTTTCAAAGATTTCTTCATCTAACACAGCATTATTTTGTTCTTGCTCATCAATTCTTGGTAGAACAATTTCAATGAATGGAGTTTTAGGAGTAAATGATGTTGATGACGTGGACGGAGATGGTGCGTCAGCTTCAAATGTTGTAGATGCATCTTGATTTTGTGGAGGTGGTGGTGGTTGTTGATGTTGAGTGGTTGCAGCGGAATGTTGGTTAGATGCATTTTTCGAAGCGCCACCATAGTATTCATCGTACATGAACTCGAAGAAATTATCCAGTTCCTGAGTTGTGGGTTGTTCTGAATGAATTGATTGAGCTCCTTGAGGTGCGAGTCCCGAACTGATATGTCCGGAAGTCATCGAGTTAAGCGCGGGTTCTAGAGCGAGTCTCTCAGAAGCCATTTGTGAAATTTCATCAAACTTCACATTCATCGTCTCCATGATCTTTTTCGTTCTCCTGTTATACACCCTGAATGCCCTCGAGTTTTCAGAATAACCAATGAAGATTCCAATATCACCCTTAGCCTTCAACTTTCCCAGATCTTCCCTGTCATTTGTTGGATAGCATAAAGCGCCAAATACATGAAGATAAGAAATATCCGGTTTTCGGTTGTTTATAAGTTCATATGGGGTTTTATTGAATCTTGGATGGATTAGGGATCGGTTTTGAGTAAAACAAGCAGTTGAAATAGCATCAGCCCATAAGAATAATGGAGCACAGGAATAAATCAGCATAGTGCGAGCAGCTTCTACAAGGGTTCTATTCCTTCTTTCAACTACCCCATTCTGCTGTGGAGTTCTAACAGCTGATGTCTGGTGAGTAATACCAGTTTCTTCAAAGAATGTTCTTAACTCCTGATTGAAAAATTCCGTGCCGTTATCCGTTCGTACTATCCTAACTGGAGCTTGAAGTAGAACTTGAATCCGCTTCAGAAAGGCGATGATGGTGCTTGGTGCTTCATCTTTAGATCTCAAAAACTTTACCCATGTATATCTTGAATAGTCGTCAACAATTACAAGAATATACTTCTTCCCATTTATGCTTTGAACTCTCATCGGGCCACATAAGTCCATATGCAACAAATGCAACCTATCAACCGAACTAGGTACGGGTTTAGGTTTAAATGTTGCTCTTTTGCTCTTTCCCTGCTCACATGATGGACATAGGTGTTCTTTGGTGTATTTGAATTTAGGAAGACCGGAGACGATGTTGTCTTTGGCAAGCTTGTTGATCGTGTCAAAGTTCAGATGGGACAAACGTTTGTGCCATAACCAGGATTTTGTTTCACCTGCCCTGGTCATGAGACAAATCGGAGATGAAGAGGCCATTTGGTTTATGTCAATTGCATAGAGATTGGTGCCACGATTCCCAATTAAGAGATCATTCCCCACCAAATTCCTAACAAAGCAAGTGTTTCTCCTAAAAGCAACCTCTAAATCTGCATCACAAAACTGTCCAACAGAGAACAGATTGTGTCCCAACCCTTCGACATAGTAGACCCGTGTGATCAAGTAATTCCCAAACTGAAGATCACCATAACCCAGAATAGCTGCAACGTGATCATTCCCAAACCGTACAGTCCCCATGAACTGCCATACAAAGTTGATCAGCAGCTTCAGATTCCCGGTCATGTGCTTGGAGCAACCCGAGTCTACGATCCAAAGACATATCTCGATAACCTGCCATGAACAGAAAACAATTGCATTTGGAAACCGTATTTCATTTGGTTCCATGGGTTAGGGGTAACACATGAACCACATACACAAAGATGGTTTAATTTTGTTCTAGGGGAACAACTTTTTGTTTGCCATTCTTACGTGTAAACTTTCTACCAGTTGGTTTCCATGCACACAGCTTAAGATAGTCCCTAGGCAATAGAGTACTAGATATGGTCCTAGATACAGCAATGAGACTGTTAAGGTATCTAGTCTTAGCACTAGTTCGTGTAGGAACATTTTTCTGTTCAGGCTTATCATTCACATTATTAGAAGCAATAGCATCACAAGCATTTTCAGACAAAGATTTTTCTTGCATTAAACAAACAGATTCATTACATGCATTCAAAACACTGGTCTGTTCATTACATCCAGATGATATTTGTTCCTTATTTGAAAGCTTTAAATTCCTAGGGTGTTCTTCTACTTCCTTGCATTCACTTTCAGAGACAGGCGATACTCTAGATTTCTTGATAGTGCTCCTAGGCTTTCGCTTGCTCCTAGTGGTGCTTTCTAATCCTGTAGAAGGTAAGGCACACTCATTAGAATTTATGATGTTTTCCTGAGATGTTGTAGCATTTCTAGATCCATTTGGATTATCGTTCTTACTTTTGTCTAACGCCCTAGATGTTTTAGGTTTAGAGGTAGACGCAGTAGTGGGACTAATCCTATAAAGGCCAGGTGCTATTACATTAGTGTTCTTGACAACAGCTTTCTCTTTTTGTTTCTCATTAGGCAATGGGGTTAATGGTGCAATACCCGTAGTTTCCTCACCCTGCCTTTTTTGACTTGCAAGCTGAGACTTCAAAAGATTGATTTGATCTTGCATATTTTTGTAAGAACGCTCATACGACAATTTGTCATACTTGCATTCTTCCTTTTTTGTATCAAGTTGTTAAAAATATGTGCAATTTTGTTTTTCAAGTTTCAAAAGCGCCTTTTCATATTTTTCAACAATTTGAGAAGTCTCAGCTCGAAGTGTTTCATCATCCTCAACAGAATATGTTTGGAAAATAATAGACATGATATCGGTCGATAGAGCTTCGAAAGAGAGAGAGTCATTTTGATGTTCCAAAACTTTTATGTGTTCCAAGTATTCATTTGCTTCCTTCACTAAGGATTTGTGGTCCTTAACAAATTCTGCTGACTCTTTCAAAAGATTATTTTCCACATTTTGAACAACCGCATAGATTGCAGCAACATGTGGATTAATTTCCTCTTCAAAAATCTTTTTCAATGCATCCTGAACACCCGGAAACCATTCAAACTTGTTATTGTTAATTTTGGAAGCCACAATACGTTGAAGTTTCTCAATTCTCTGTTTAAGATCGACCAAATATAGTCTAGCTGCACTTGAATCATAAGTGTTTTTAGATGCCATTTGTTCGATGTTAGGCAGATGTTTTGAAACTGCTTTTTGTTTTGTGAAGACCACTGGTCTTTGAAAAAACAATTGTGACTCTTTTTTAATAAGATGAACACCATAATCTTTATTAAGCTTGTTATAATCAATTGGTTTAATTTCTGGGTTCATTTGTCTCATTTTGACTCGTCTCTTTTCAGTACGCTCAATCGTTTCATCCGAATCATAAATTTCAATCGGATCATGTTTATCATTTAGCACACTACCATCATATAACACATTCTGTACACTCTGAGCTTTCTTGAGATAATAAGGGTTTACACAACCGATAGCCGTTTTCTTTAGTGTATGTAAAATCGGGTTTTTGTCATTTATTAACAAATTAATCGTTTGTGCAGAATGACCCGTTTTTACAAGTAAATCTTCCAACTTTCCAATGGTTTCCTTTTTGTCATTGATCTCATTAAGAAGATCCTTTTCACGTTTTGAAAACCTTTCATTCAACTCCTTCTTTTCTTTTTCGAGATTGGAATAAGTTGATTTTTGTTTTGAAAGCTGGTTGGTTAGGTCAGAAATTTCCTTGTTTAGAGATTTGATTTGGTTATTCAAATTAACATCTAAAGTGTTAAATTTGATTTGTAAACGTTTTTCTCTTAACTCAGACTCTTTTAAGCTAACATCAAGTTCCGACTGTTTTTTGTTATGAAAATCATAAGCTCTTGCATTCACCTTATACCTCTCAAGCTCAGTGGTCAATTTTTCATTCGCGGCCTTAACATCGCGATTGACCTTTTTGACCTTTTCAATTTCAACACTACAATTTTGCAATAATGATTCAAACATAGCACGTGTTTCCTCATCATTATCAGTATGCTGTGACTCGAATTCTTCATTAGGATCCATATCTGGAGTTTCCAAATTAGTATTACTACAACTTGGTTCGTCCATGTATGTATCATAAATGAGATTAGGAGTCTCAGGATGCTGTTCATTTTGAGGTGACATATCAAACATTTCATTATTGTGACATGTAGCATATGGTTGTACCTCAGAAACCGCATTAGTGTCAAAAGCAGGAGGTGCTTCTGAGTCTGCGTCGTACTTTGCCTCCTGGAGATTTGCCATAAAAATGCAGTTTGCATCGATGTCCTCTTGATCTTCTGAAGCATCCATAATGGCCATGAAGTCATTCTCTTCTGCACTCAACTGAAGTCCAACCGTTTCCTTGTTTGCCAACATTAATGCTTTCTGCAAGTAAGCTGGATCCCTCTTATTCGGCTTGTCTGGACAGTTCCTAGCCATGTGACCAATACCCTGACAGTTGAAGCACTTCATCACATTTCCCTGATTTCTATTCCCAGCTCCCTGAGCAACATTCCCAAACTGATTCCCAGCATTCTGTACCCTTTGATTACCAACAGCATTACCCATCTGATTCCCTGCAAACTGACCCATCTGATTACCAACATACTGCCCTGCATTCTGATTACCCATCTGAAATCTTGGAGCATATCCCTGCTGATTCCCATATCCCCCAACCATCTGTCCTTGCTGTCCCATGTTGAAACTCGGCTGTGCAATCTGCTTGTTGCGAGTGTTCGATGAGATTCGTTGATTGTTGTTGGTGGGTGTGGAGTAACGTCCTTGGAATGCTTTTGATAGGTAAGCAAAAGCTTGAGTCAAAGCAGCAGTTGACTCATCCTGATCGTCTTGATCTGGGTGTTGTGGGTATTGTTGTTGTGGGTAGAATGGTGATTGTGGAATATACTGTTGTTGCATGAATTGCTGAGTGGATGATGATGATGATGGTTGTGCACTGACTGTTGCGGGTGTAGGTGATTGGACTATGAGTGCAAGAGGATCTTGTTGTTTTGCTTGTTTCTCTTTTCTGACTTCATTTGCCTCTGCTTGGTTTTGTTTGAGAAAGTCATAGAGTTGATCGTAGTTCACATCATGAAGATTCTTAGTTTGGTTGACAATAGTAACATATCGTCCCCATTCTTCTGGAAGGTTGTTGATGAACTTGATGTTTTGAACAATTTGTTTAGGTGCCAAATTGTTTCTGATCAACTCATTCATTAGAGTACAAAACCGTGTGTAGTAAGATTCAATCTGTTTAGCTGGTGTTGCTGTGAACTTCTCCCATTCTGTCAGAAGCTTGTTTTCCATTTCTTGAATGCCAATTTCTGTACCATGACAAAGACGTCTAACTCGATCCCACATTTCTTTAGCAGTTTGACAGCTATCTACAGCACAGAATATTTCTTGTGATAAACCAAGTTGGATTAGATGCATTGCTAGGTGATCAGCTTCAATTTGTTTCCAATCTGCTTCAGTGTAATCCGATTCCTCTTTGGTTTTGTACGTTGGTTCGACGGGAGGTTCTGCAGTAGGGTTTCCAGCTGTTTCTTCAATCTTACCAGGCTTGAATGGACCTTCTTTTACGGAGTTAACCAAGAGTATACCTTGTCCATTAGGTTTGGATCTCATATATCGAAGCATACGACTCGTCCATGGAAGGTAACCACCTTTTTCCAACATTGGAGGTCGGTTTTCTGAACCTGCGGCATGAATGTCTTGTTGTGTAGTCATCTTTAAAATATTGTGTATGATAAAGTGGATTTAGGATCTTTGCAACAAAGTAGGAGATGTTGTTGATGACGGTTAAACTTGATTGTTGTTGTTGTGAAGCTTTGTTAAGGTGGAAATTTTGGTTTGGAAACTTAAAACCTCAATAACTTCATTTTGGAGCGTTTTCAGGCCTCGAAACTTGGGTTGAATGAATAAATTTATTCAACGTGTCCTTCTCCTCGGTCTCACGGTCGTTTTGACAGGTCGTGGACTGAAAACGGAGTTACGGTTCAAAAGTTATAACCTTTTGAAGTTTTGAAGTAAAAATACAACTTTGAAATCGTTATACACAAGTACGAGGGCCAAAACTGCCAATTCTGGAAGTTCCCAAAGGCTGCTAGAAAGTACAGGGACTGAAAATGACAACTCTGAAAACTGCTCAAAATCCTTTGTTGTCCGATATCGCAGTTGCTGATGTGTCCGATATCGCAATTGCCAAAAATATCTCGGACATACTTGAATTGGCTGAAATGCGATAAGTCTGTTCAGTCCTGAAATGCGATAAGCTGAACTGCGATATGTCAAATGCGATGGTCAACTGCGATAGGTCGCCAAATGCGATAAGTCGCCAAATGCGATAGAATTGTCAACAACGATAAGCCAATAGCGACACCTATCGCAATTCTAATACAAGAAATGCGATAATTCTACGAATTGCGATAACCTCGCTGCTTTTCTTCAATTGCGATAAAACGCAACTTTTGACAAAATCTCACCCACTTTTTGTACTATAGCTACTATCCCATGCAACTCCCCATACTTTGTCAGTGGACTTTCTTACCAACTAGACACCAACTCTACTAACTTTGCATGTTCCAATAATTCACTTTTTCTTAAAATAATCAAAACAATTCTTATACAAGAATTGTTAATGATTCATATGAACAAAGAAGTGAATAATAGACCAGAACCAAGATTCCACAAGCTTAAACAAGTGAAAAAGGTTGGAATAACCACAGAATCTTTTGAAGTCCCACTTCGTATCAACACAAAACAAACACAGTTACCTTATATTTTGTATAGATCGATTTAGAAGAAGAAAAAAAACATAAGTTGTAATTTTTCTAGTGAAAGAAAAATAACAAAGGATGTTTTTTACTCTTTATGATCATACAAAAATAAAGATGATCCTACCTTGAAACCTTGCTCTATGTATACCACTTGTAACACCTCGATCTTCACTTTGGATGAACACCGAGTGCTTCCACTATGTCACACAAACACAAGCTTCTTTGATGACTCTCACTAACACATTTATAGCACAAGAGTAGTATGGATCATAGGTTAATTTTCAAGTCAAATGTATATTAATCTTCAAAGAGAAAAGTAAGATACAAAGACTTGGGTGTTACACTCTCTCACACACACACTCTTTTTCTTATCTAATAATGAGGCACTTTGAAACTAAGGATGTGTGTGTGTGTATATACGAATTCACAGCCAACCAAATGGGTATTTGGTGGGCTTGACTTTGGACTTCATGTGGGCTTTGTATCTTGCACTACACTTATACAATTTAAACACTTATTGTTCTAATGCTACAAGCCCACTTTACAACATATTACATGACACACTTAAGTCTAATTGCCAAAATGACCATAACTTCAAAGTAGCATAAATTCAATGCTAACAGAAAGGAATGGCTCTGAGTGTTTTTCTAGGGGTATCTTACTCTAAAAGTGAGAGTAACAAAGGGTTTATACGGGGGTTAACTAACCAGTGTAGTTAGTTAATATCACATAACATATAAAGGCTATTTGGGTGTAATCCTAGAAATTTACCAATTTAGACAAGTCATTTCAATTATATAGATAATACTTATTATGGTGGTCTCGAATAGTATATAAGCCAAGTTCTAAAGTTTACAAGTCACCGGCACACTCATAGATTTGTGAATTTTGATAAGTTCACAATTTTTGAAAATAAAGTTATGTAATTTAGACTTTAAACAAGAACATGCTATAAAATTTTTAATTTTGATATATTAAGCGCATTTTAAGCACATTTTAAAAAAGTTTAGGACAAGTAAGTGTTCTAATTCTCCAATCCCCCCACTTAAGTTAAACAACGTCCTCGTTGTTTGTATCAAAGATTAAAAACTGGAAAATAAAAGAATTAGAACAGAAAAACTCCCCTGAGATTTGCTCGGTATGATCCTCCATTATTCGTATAAGAGCAAAAATCAACTTTCTTGTGGATGAGAACGTTTAAGCTTCAAAAATGATGTATCCACAAGAATGCAGGAATCTATAATACCATTAAGACTTTAACACACCTGAGTTAAGAAGGTTTAAACTTGCATAATACATTAGTAGTTAGTAAAAATAAAACTAAAAAAAAAATTAAAATGAAAATCATCAGGTCAGTCGATACGCCGTATCTTATGGAAGAAGATACGCCGTATCGAGCCTGGAATAAATACGAATCAGAATAAAAGATGCGTCGCATCCTTAACCAGGGATGCGCCGCATTAAAATACTGACAGAAAGTTTTAAAGTCAAAAATAAAAATGCAGAAAATTAAATAAGATATGATATAACCAGTGCAGGCGATGCGTCGCATCTTAGGATTGAGATGCGCCGTATCTTCTGCGGGTCTGAAAGACTCGACACAGAACAGAAAAGTAAAAAATTTCTTCCGGGTTGTCTCCCGGTCAGCACTTGTCTTTATTCCAGAGTCTTCAACTTAGACTCACGTTCAGCTCCTTATTTTGTTCTTATTACGTGCCATCCTTCTTCTTTCATCCGAAAGATGTTCCCGTATAGCTCCGCAACATTTTCTTCCGTTCGACTTAATCTAATATATTTTTTAGTCTTTGTCGCAACATATTCCTCATCAGGTCCCAAAGAATATTTGATGACTTTAATTTTTTCAGAAATTATCATGGGTGGGTCATTATAAGGGATCCCAAGTAGTCGACACTTTCTCTTGATGAATTCTTCTTCGTCTTTATCAACAAACTTGAAATAAGGATCCTTATTCAAATAGTCATCAAGTTCATCAATCAATTCTTCTCGCGACTCATCGTTAAAGGATTGATAATAATCTTGAATCTCATCCCACTCTTTTTTCAATTCCCATTGTAAGCGTCGACTAAGCTTTGTGTAATCATCAAATTGTCCATGCACCCATTCCCAGAAAGTAGTTTCCGATGCTCCCTTAAGTTCTTTTAAGCAGTTGATTCTACCTTTTTCTTGCAAAGCCTCTGCTTTACGTGGGCAGTCTTCAACTTTTTCATACCAATCATCGTCTTCAAAGTATACATCGTTTCCAACCCGTTTCATTCCAATTATACTTCCCCCATTGCAGGTTCCATCATTCTTCCAATCACAGGTTGGCCATTCACTACTTCCATCCTTGAAATGGAAAGTGTTACAAGTGTGATTAATATGCTCAAATTCCCATGGTTTATCCCAAACCCATGGTATTTGGTCATTCCATTCGTAGTACCAGGTGTTTTTGAACTCATCATAAGTTTTGAATCCTGGTAGATCTCCAGTTAGCACATCAGCGTCGATTTGAAGAAGGTAATTAAATTCTTTGAACTGTTCGCACAAGGGTGTCTCATAATTGAGCAGATCAATGTCTATGCTGAATAATTCTTCAATGCCTTCCTTTATTGATGAATTGTCATCTGACGTTCCATTGTTGCTCTCTACTTCCTCATCTTCCCCTCTCATCCAATATACCCATAACACATCTTTAGTAGCTCGGTCCATGCTCTTATGGTTATTGTACTTACTAGCTAACCAATTTGAAAAATCAACATTGTTAGGATCGTGGTTAACGTCAAAGCTAGTGTTACCAATCATGTTCCTTCTTATCTCCATGAACTCATTAAATTGTCCTTTAAAACTTCGTGTCAACCATGAGGTCACAATCCGTTTGACTTCATTCATAGGAGCAAATTTGGGATCGGCGTATTTAAGTTCAAGCCACTCTTCTAAAGAGATATCCATCAACCTTACCAACTTTCCATGAAATAGTATCTCCGATTCAGCATTCATTCTTTCGTTATCCAGATAGCTCTTATCAAATCCCCAATACTGTTCGGAATAAGGCATATAAGAAGTTTGTATAGGTTGTACTTCATAGCTTTTGTTGCTCGATTTGTTGACTGCATTTGCTGAGTTCATGTATTCAATTTGGAATTTCCCATCTTTTTCTTCGATAGTAGTCCAAGTTAATCCTTTAGATTCAATGATGGGCCATAAGAGTAACAATTCATCTTCAGTGTAGCTCATTAGTAAATCATAAGAGAATATCCCATCTTCAATATTGCATAAGCGTTTGAATTCCTTATAAGTAGCTTCAAGAGGGGTCTCCCAAGAGAATAAATCGGCATCAATCATGAGCACATTGAAGTTGACATATTCAAAAACTTCCACTTCGAATGAATCCGAAAGCAAGAGTTCCTTAGCAAGATATCCGTTCACTGACATGTCTTCCATAGCAAAACCTGTCATCATAGGTAAAATCGTCAGTAGGATTTGTTCGCTAAAAGAGAAATTAATGAATTTAGAAACGGATATAAAAATAACTGATATCTGCAGATGATGCGCCGTATCCAGAAAGTTGGATACGCCGTATCTTATTTCGTTAAAATTTAATTAGACTTTTATTCAGAAAATAGATACGCCAGGACGAAGGCTGCAGTAACAAAGCATGCCAGCTCGAAGAACAGAACAAAGAATGTCATGGACAAGATCGGACCTGATACTAGCTTTCTTAAGTTTTACACATAAGACTTATTTCTTTAAAGCACTTAGTTGTTTTTCAATTTCATGTAACGCATTCTTCTCGCTTGGGAAAGAAGCATTAATGGTAGGTGTCTTAGTGTTCATTTCTTAAAATGATGTAATCCTCCCTACCCACTTAATGATATAACACATTTCCCTCAAAATCTCTTGTTTCGTTTTATACAACAAAGATTTGCTCAGCCAAGTACTTTACAAGTTTCAATGTCGAAGGATGAAGCAAGACACATGTCTTGTACAAAAAAAAAAAAAAAAAAAAAAAAAAAAAAAAAAAAAAAAAAAAAAAACATCCATTCCAGTTCACATTAACTTTCCTATAAAGTCTTAGGGTATTATAAGCCCTCTGCAACTTAAGGATAAAGACGGAGTGGGTCACGACCCTCTGTCGCAGTCAAATTATACGATTGCTGAAAATCTTGGTCCAAAATACACGCAATAAGGTACTAAACTTTTGTAAATAAGCGTAAGAGAAGACAAACATGATAACAAAAGCGGGATGCAATCCGCTACATTGGCATTCATAAGGCCACATCTAGTCATAGCCAACATCCACATAATAATACTTGTCTAAATTCTGGGTCTGAGCCCAGAAACACAAAAGATCAATTGTTCAAACACAAAGGCACATGCCTTAAACCATAGGAAATTGTTTGAAAAAGGGTACATGCCACCCTTAAGGGACCAAATTATTGCCAACAAGGCAACCTTCAAGCATTTTTTGAGGATTTTTGATCCTCCTGGTGAGGCAGAGACATGGACTTCACAGGTGAGGTTCTCCTGGTTGGAGACGGAGGCTGTATCTTCTTTGGCTTCTTAGAAAGGAGATTCTCGATGGAGGCTGAAGGATCTTTGGTTGCTTCAGCAAGGAAGGGGTACTCTGCAGTTGTGAACGCGTTACCAGCTTCATCATATTCCCGCACAGAATTCGGACGGTAGTAGGGTACCTCCGACAGCACAACTGGTTTTTTGGTTTCAGCAATCTCCTCCAAAGTTGTACATTTACCATGGAATATGGCCGCATTCACTAGCTTCCCCACAACCTCTCCCACCTCATCACTATGGTACAACTCCATAGTAACGTAAGGGATAACCATTAGATACAACTTCAGCCCTATCCTTTCTCAAACTTTGGCATTCAAGCTTCAACTTATCAACCTCTTGACAACGCTTGACATCCTGCTCCACTAACCTGGCCCTCTCAATCTCCAAACCATTACATTTAGACTCCAGGGCACTCACCTGGGCCTTATAACCAACAACCTTAGCCTCCTCCACCTTTAGTTTGCCACACTCAGCTTGCGATGTCTTTAACCGTTCTTCAAGACCATCAATCTTTGCTCGAAGGGCCTCATATCGGGGATGTTTCTCAACATCTGCCATAGCTGCGTCACACCAGGCCTCCAACTCAGCATATTTCTTTTCTTTATCCTCCACCCTGGTAACAACAACGGCAACCTCCTCCTTAGCCTCTTTGACCTTGTTGATTAACTCCCTTGTACGGAAGTTCAAATGGTTATCCAGCATAGCCTGCCTAGTATAGCTTTTATCATGAAGATCACACAGCTTCTCAATAGACATCTCGCTCAAAGATCTCCTCCAGGAAATAGGGGTGACATTTTCAACCAGCAATCCACAAGAAAGGGCATTCGGCAATTCCTTGGTGTTTGGCAACCCTACATAAAACATCATCATAAGACACATACTACATTGAGAAGAAGAGAATCAGGAATGCTTTACTTACCATGGAGGTCGTCGTCATCATCAATTTCCTCAGTGGAATACATAATGGCTTTCCCCCGGGACTTCTCAGTTTTCTGCTTCGTGGTTCTAGAAGTAGGAGTCGGAATGTTCAATTTCCTCTTGGGAGCAGCTTTTGCAGCCTTCGCACTGGTACCCTTCCTGGTCCGAACTCTATCAGCAATGCCTGAAGACCCAACGACCTTCAGCTGGTCACTCCTGGAAGGAGTATCATCAGAGTCACCAACATCCTCCACAAGCTGGGGGGCTTCCGCAGTATTAAGAGGCTTGATCGGGGGAAGTACAGCAAGAGGTTTAGGTGGGGAGACATCAACATCATTGTTATTCACAGAAAGAGAGGGGGAACCGACTCCATAGCTTGAATCTTTGGGTTCTTTTGGGATAAAGCTTACTTCCTTGGCACCTCCAGATACAACGAAATTCCTGAAAGCCATTCCTGCATCAACAATGGAAAAAGGAGATGAATATCAGTAGATAAGTTATTTATTCTAAGAAAACAAGAATTCTACATAATTTGTCCTTCACAAATAATTTCAGGTGATGACGAAGACCCGTCCCAGCTGTCACTCAAGCCAGCCATGTACAAAATAGGCTCTGGAAACGTCTGGACATTAGCAGGGTGACGTGCAAGACGCTGGTACAAAGGGTCGCTCCTTATCTCATAGGGAAGAGGGTCCTTGTACCTCTTTTCATCATACATGTTTGCTTCATCCAACAATGCTGGATACTCAGGAGGTATGATTGTACTTTCAACATAGAAAAACTGTCCTTTCCAATTCCTAATATTTGAAAAGGGTTTCGTCACAAGAACAGGCACGTCATGTTCACCCCTTTTGGCAATGGTCACCCAATCTCCGCCAGGATAGAGATTCACAAAACCCCTAAGCACTTCTAGTGTGGGTTCATATCCGTATGCTTTACACATTACGATCTAAGTGGTCAACTTAGCAAGACCAAAAGGCTTTAACCTAGAAATATGCACCTGATAGTATTGTAGAAACTCTAAAATCAAGGGATGAATAGGTATCCTAAGATTTGATTGAGTGAACGCATGCACATACAAACCCAAAAACCCTTTTGGAGCATCGAAAATATTTTGTTTCTTACTGGGGAGCATGATTTTGTACTCCGAGGGTATAGGGTAATCGTGCAGAAACTCAGATAAGGCTTGTTTTGACAAGGTACAGGTTTGCTGCCTAATAATTCTCTTAGCGGCCATGCTCATATTAAAAGAATAAAAGATCAAGGAAGAGTGATCGGAATTTTACCTTTTTCGTTCCAACGGAAGCACAAGATTGCAAAGCAATGTGTGTATTTTGGGCGGAGGTAAAATGAGCTAGGGTTTTACTATTTTGGGTTTATATACCCAGACAGTTTTAATCCTAAACACACACGTGTACACTTAACTTCGAGGATCTTGCGGATCTCGAAGGGGCATTTAAATTTTGAAATGATGTTTGCTGATAGCGATTTAATAGCCGTTTGATTTATAGATCAAGTGGAAGGATAATCATTAGCCCGCATTAAATGCGCGGTTTAGTTACTCATTTATTTTATTTTTGCACGAGAGTGTGCTTTAATAGATATAATGCATGTTGATTTTTTGAGTCGTAAGCAATATATTCTCGTACGTATATATCACTTTCGACTGGGGGCTTGATGATGTACCCTTCGAACAGGTCGAAGGACTCCCCTTCGAGCCTGTAGAAAGCCCTCCTTTCGGAGGCCCAAGTTAACCTCCTAACATGTTTCATTGGCGTAAAACCATTCGCCTGCGAACTGATTACCATGTGGGAATCCACCAACCGAAGCCCTAAGCCCTTCGGGGTATTCCTCTCGAAGGAACTAGCACGGAGAGCTACCCTAACCTGGTCAAACCCACGTCTCCTCTTCCCCTTGGCTTTCCCGCCAAAACTGAGATCGTGGGCTACAAAGCCCTAGCGGTTACCACAAATCATGAGACGCCCCCATGATCTCCGAAACAAGTGCAACCGCCCACTAAGGCCTATTTCTCCCCTATAAATAGCTTAGTCGGGCAAAAACAATGTAAGTTAACTTCATTCTCGCAAATTACAACCTACTTATCATATCACACATACTTACTCGCACGCCGGAGGTGGTTCGCAGGGTCCAACCCCTGCGCAATCACTTAACGTAGTGTCTTGGTATTTCTTATTTCAGGTTAAAAACAAGCTTGGCGCAACTTCAACACCCCATAATTCCTTTGATCACCATCGAAGGCCTGGTAGTGCATCTTTTTGTACGATCAGGAACCATATTTAATATGCGAACAACACTTTCAAGAGCATAGTCCCAAAAGGATAAGGGAAGAGTTGTTTGATTAAACATATATCGTACCATATCAAGTAATGTACGATTTCTCCTTTCAGATACACCATTTTGCTGTGGAGTATAAGGAGAAGTGAGTTATTGGACAATACCACACTCAGCTAGATAATCCTTAAACTCTTGGCTTAAATACTCACCACCACGATCGGATCGAAGGGCCTTAATCTTCTTTCCGAGTTGTAATTCTACTTCATTCTTAAAAACCTTGAATGTCTCAAAGACTTCATGTTTGTGTTTAAGTAAATAAACACAACCATAACGACTATAGTCATCCATGAAGGTTAAGAAGTAGGTAGCACCTCGTTTAGACACGTGTCTAAGTGGACCACACACATCTGTGTGTATCAATCCAAGTAGATCTGAATCCTTTTCCATATTGCTATGAAAAGATTTCTTTGTCATCTTCTCAGATATGCAAGATTCGCATTTGTCAAATGAATAATCTTTGACATTTTGTAAAAGCCCATCGTGTTGCAGCCTTTCCATGCGTTTCTTGCCTATATGAGCAAGACGACAGTGCCATAAATAAGATGAATCCAAGTTAGACTTGATTCTCTTATTTCCGATGCTATACACAGAATTATTTCCGTTGGATGCATGATTTTCCATATCAATTTCAAACACACCATTTAATGGAATTGCATTAAAGTAAAAAACAGAATTTAAAGAAACCGAAATTCCATTATTATTAAAAATATGCTCAAAACCATTATCCAACAATAAAGAAACTGAAATGACACCTCTAACAATAGAAGGTGCGTAATGACAATTGTTCAATACTAAAATTAAACCCGAAGGTAACAGTAAATCAAAAGTCCCTATGGCCTCCACTGCTGCACGTATACCGTTGCCGACATACAAGTAGCATTCCCCATAGTTCAATTTCTTAGCTCCTCTAAGCCCCTGCGATGTATTACAAATGTGAGTACCACATCCTGTATCATATATCCAGGCATTTTGCTTACGAGGAAATGAAAATAATTCAACCATAAAAATACCTGAAGTGTTGGCGCCCTGCCCAGCCTTGGCATTCTTATTCTTGCGACACTCCTCAAGCAGCAATGGACAGTCCCTCTTCCAATGTCCAGGAGTGTTACAGTGGTGACAAGCAACCGTATCCTTTTTAGGATAATCCTTCTTTGGAGGAGGATTTTGCTTCTTGGGCTTCTGCTGATGGATCACGACTTGTTTTCCTTTGTCAGCTTTCCCTTTGCCCTTCTTGTTCACTTTGTGCGGTTTACCGGGCTTAGCAACCCTACCACCTCTAATTGCCATCACAGCAGGTGTAGGAGCTTTCTTAGCGAGTCCTTTCTCATAATCTATGAGCATTGCATGCAAGTCAGTAAATGTCTTCCCCTTGCAATGCATGTTGAAGTTGCGCACAAAATCACCATACAATTCCTCATTGAGGGATTTATTGATGAGGCCAACTTTAACATCTTCTACATACCCGCATCCAAGTGCATCCAATTGGTCAAGATAACCTTTCATTTCTAGCACATGGTTACTTACGGGTTTGGTTGCTTCCTGCTTGCACTTTTCTATAGAGTCAAGTACATCATACAACTCAGCCATGGGAGGTTTCTCAAACATGCGTTTGAGTTCATCCATCATATCCTTCGGACCATGATTCTCAAACTGTTTTACCAGCTGAGGATCCATCCCCGAAAGCATGAGACAAGCCGCATCATTGTGCTTGTCATAAGCTTCATTGTACTCTCTAAGTCTTTCATTAGCAGAGTTTGCAGGAGGAGCAACCGGAAGAGGCTCACTAAGACAATCATAACGTTTGGCTATCCTAAGGACAAGTCTTAGATTACGACACCAATCGTTAAATTTTTTAGTCCCAGTCAATTTCTCCTTTTCAATCATCATTTTGAAAGCGAAGGTAATGTTTGGAGTGTTTCCGGGTTGGGCCATTTCTACAGAAAAAGTTCAAAAATTAGTATTTTTGATAATTAAACTTTTCAAGAAAATTAAACACCCATTGGTTAAATAACCATTTAATTTTCATTGAAAACTAGGATCCCAATTGACGTCGTTTCATTACATCAGCTGAGGCTGCTAGCAATGAAAGTACTCAATAAGGTACGGGTTCACCCAATTGCCAATATCCAATTGCAATTCCTAGAAATCATGGGACTTACATTATATTTGCCAACCTCGGTTGCAAAATGTAAGCATGTTTCATCCCCAAATCTTTATGCCTTGACGCCGTTTCATTACATCAGCTGAGGCTGCTAGTAATGAAAGTGCTCAATTAAGTTAACCAATTTAGAAACGTGTAAATTGACGCAATTTTATCACATCAGCTGAGGCTGCTAGCAATGAAAGTGCTCAATTTACCCCTTTTGACTACCATTCTTTGAAAACCATTACATCAGCTGAGGCTGCTAGCAATGGTGGAATGTCATCTTAGGTGTTTCCGTATTAATTGGTCGGCATATTACTTAAATTTAAAGGGTATTAAATTTTTGATGTGTGAAATCAAAAAAATATGTACAAAGATGTCATGCATTCATCTTTGTATCATATGTTTTCTACAAAAACTTAGTTTACTCATTCGTAAGCTTAAATCATCAAAGTTTTTAATTGAGGCATTGAGTAACTTACAACTTTGCCTTAAGATACTTCGTATGTATCATGGTGTACTTGGTAAGTCTAAAATTGACGCACAGGCGAGCGGAGGAGCAAACGTTTACCCTAAGGTAATTAAAAACGCGCCCCTTTAAGGTCACAATTTAATGCGTACCAACCTTATACCCACTTTATAGTTTGTCAATTTTAGGTCCGCCGCTTCGACCACTTAGTACAGTCGCATCAATCAACTAAAACTTATGATTTTCTTGCTTAAAACAATTTATGTAGTAAATTATTAATTGCTAGTCTCGCCTGGGAGCAAATTACCGTGCGAAGCGAACCACTGTCGGCACATAAGACTTGACAATTAAATGGTTTACTACAAAGGTTTCATAGTTATTAGGTTCATTTATTTTTTATTGAAAAAATTACCCTCTTTGTTGTTACAATCCATCATAATTAAACACAAAGAACAAGTAATTAAAAAAAATAAATAAACACTCAATAACACATATATGATCATTAACAATATCATATAGCCACATGCAAACCTTTTTGATAAATCATATTAATTATCTATGTGAATTTTATTGTATCTAATCAATAAAACTCCCATTGGTTTTCGAGCTCATTGTACCCAATGGACCACAGACGCCAAATGAATTTGGCCGCGTAAGTTTTGATTAATTAGATACCACATTGCACATAACCAAATTTAATTAATATATAGGGTCTTCCCTAATTTAAGATCTATCTTAAAAATCATGTGGCAATTAAAACAACAAACATTCCATGACAAAATATGCAAGATTTTGTCATGGATCCCATATTGCACATATAATCATGTAATCACATATTATCATGTCAATATATCATGTACGCAATCTAATTAATTAATGACATCACATAAGGTATTCATTAATTAATCCCTAAAAATTGCATGCAATCCTAGGGTTTCTACAAGTTTTCTACAAAAACTAAAAACCCTAAATCTTTTAATATGGGTGTCGACCCAATTAGGGTTTACAAAAAAAAAAAAAAAAAAAAAAAAAAAAAAAAAAAAAAAACAAACCCTAGATTATAAATTGCATGTATCTAATCAAGATTCAATTTTTAAGGTTTTTATGTAATCAATTACATGTTAAAAAGGGCTCATGATGCGACTGTTGGAATATGTGAATCATACAAATACTATAAACACATAAACATCAAGATCACGCAGCGGAATGGATCTATATAACATGTAAATTAATTAACAAAAACTAAATAGACGCGTACCTTATTTGATTCCTAGCAAGAACAAGGAATCACGTGCTTCCAAGAACAAAATAATAAACCCTAGGGGAGGGCTTATATGGATCGAACCAAACACAAACACACAAGCTAAAATAAGCTTGTTACCCGTTCTTGTACACACGTAATGCTAGCGTTCCAATGGGAAAAGCTAGGTTCAAGAATCACAAAACAAACCAAACACTTGATAAGTTAAACCTTGATCGGCAATACCTAATGGTATTAAAAAGAGGCCGATCGGTTTTGTACTTAGAGGAGGAGAAGAAGAGAAATTTGGCTTGTAGGGGATTCAAGATTAGGGAATAACCAATACAATGGGATTGTATTTATAGGCAAACCCTTTCTTTTCCTCCAAGCCACCAAAACCGGCCACCCTAGCCCAAGGGGAGGGTTCGGCCGACTTCTACCCCAAGAAAGGGATTCTAGATCCTTCTTTCCTATTTTGCACATTTAGTCCTTTAACGGTCGTTATCTCTAACTTCGTTAAGTACTAACTGTCGTTAAGTGTTATTTTGTGAAATGAATAAATATAAATATAAAATATATATTTAATTTATTCAAACCATTTGAACTCTCACGTATTGTGTGCAATCCCGAGTCTCGGGTTCGAAACCGGACATACGTATATTAATATTTATACATAAACTCTAACAACTGTAACTAAAAACTGTTCAGATAACTTAATAAACACCAAAATGACAAACGAAACCTAAATTAGCTTCAAATTATATCATCTGTAGTACACATAATGATCGTCATGGACACTGTAACTGAAAACTGTGCGGACAACATAATCACAACTAAATTAAAATCACATACGTAAACCTAATTTGATACTTGTAACAACTAATAATCATCTCAAAGCTTCAAACTACATCATCCGTACGTATAGTGATCAATTATGAACAGAACAACCGTTAATATCACAAACTAGAACACAATAAGCGTCAAATTAGCAATAATTATGAACAAATTTAACTGAAAACAGTACGAACAACACAGTAACCATTAAAATCACAACCGTAAACCTAATAATTGTATCGAAGCTTACAACTACATCATCCACTCGTATAGTGTTCAAATTTGAAAAAAAAACTAACAAAAAACTGTAGGAACATCATAATCACCGTTAAAATTAGAGGTGGCAAAACGGGCGGGAACGGGCATGGGCTATAACGGGCACGGGCTTAAACATCTCCTCACTGAAGACCAAGACCTCAGAAATCAAGGGCATGGTCTCCACCATCCTGACACTTCTTCAGTCTTATCCAGCTTAGCCTGCTCCTAAATCAACAGATGCTTCCACTGAAGCTCCAGCATCTATTGAGGGGGAGACGATGGAAGATAGTCAGATTCCTGATGAAAACCAAGTTATCACTGAAGCAATGCCTCTTCAAAGCTTTATGCCAACAACGGCGACTACTTCAGCAATGGTCATCTCATCAGTACCTCCTCCAGCTCCTATTCTTACTAAGGCAACCTCAACAGCCACAGCGTTCCCTGAATCCTCCTTCAGTACACCCCCACCAATTGACAAAGGGAAGGGAGTCATGGAAACTGAAGACTCACCTCCTAAACTTGTTAAGGCACCAAGAGAAGTGCGTCTTGATCCTGATGCACCAGTACTTATAGAAATCATCTTGCACAATGGGAAAGTTTTCAGAGGAACAAATGAAGAAGTGGCTGTTGTCTTGGAACAAGAGGATAGAATCAAGGCTGAAATGCTCAGTAAGCCCGTCATTGCTGAAGTAGCCAAGGAGGTAATCAGGGAGACTGATCAATCTATCAGGGGAGAACAGTTTCTTCAACTTCAAGCTGACATGATCAAGAAACATAATGAAAAGGTCAAGCTGATCAACAACAAGAAGAAAAGAAACTATGAAAGGTATGTCTGGACCATGAAAAAGACTAAGGGTGAAGGTCCCATCACTAACATGATTATTCATGCAAACACTGATCCTCTTTCCATAACTGTTCAAATAGGGCCAAGAGTGAATGAGAAGAATGCTCCCTTCAAGTTCTCAGCATATGGGATCAAGGAATGGGACATGATGGGACCCATCCTGAAGAAGAAGAAGAAGAACAAGTGCGTCCCTGACCTTCTGGCTGCCCTGACAAACAAATATGAGGAACTGGAGAGGGTAGCCAAGAGTTTAGGAATTGACCATCAGAAGGCACTTGCGTCTCAGGGCCTAACAATCCCTGAACCAACTCAGAGCACAGGGAGGAAAAGGAAAGCAATAGGTCAGGAACTTGAACAATTCATTGCTGCACTACACTGCAACAGAGTTCCCCCTGAAGGTGTCAAGTTCATTCTCAACAAGGTGATCAAGAACCCTGAGTTTGGAATCTTCTTCATAGATGAGTTTGGTCAACAAGCCTTTTAGAGAGTCAGTGACACTCACCTGGTGAAAACCACAACCCTACTGGCCTACAAACTGATGGCACTTCATGTGAAGAGTCCTGAGAATGATGAATGCATTAAGCTGATAGAGAAGATGATGAGTAAGAGACCTGACAAGCAGGTGTTGGTGTCCAAGAAAGCTAAACTAGAGCTCATGGGAATTAAGGAAGTCTAAGTACTTAACCCTGAGCATTTTGTATTAGATGATAGGACTGATGTAATTTTGATGAATAAGATGATGGCCCGTGTTTATTAAATCAGTTTCCTTTAATTGCTTTATAGTATCTTCAGTGTAAGAAGAAGCACAATTGCTCACTTACACTGATCAAACACTTAGGCTATATTTATCTCCAAATAGGGGGAGATTGTTGGGTCCATTCAGTACCCAAGCTTCCTTAAACAAGGATTTGAATATAAATTAACCTAAGTGTCGTATATCCTTAAACATTCTCAAGTCACTGAGTGAACAATCACTCAGTGAGTTATCTTCAAGATGCCTAGGACGAGTCTAAGAAGAAGGATTCTCCAAACATGAGGTCTCATTTTTTCTCTTAATTCAAGTAGTTTTTTCCAACCCCAACTAGCTTTTGTATCAACAGGAACCTCCCACACACTTCTTCCCTTTAACCTATGCACATTCACCCATTTTACCCACAAGGAATCCTTTTTCTTAGCAATATTCCATAGGTGTTTACACATTAGTACAGAATTCCACTGATCAAATGGCTTCAAACCCAGACCTCCATTTTCCTTTGGTTTGCATGCATTCTTCCATGCTATTTTTGTTTGTTAAATTGTTCATTACCATTGAATCTGCAGATTTGAGATTGATAATTAATATTCACAAATTTTGATTTCAGCATGTCATATGTATACTTGTTTCAAACCCACTTTGAATATTGACCTGCTATTCTACTGTACAATATCTTATTCAGTTAATCCACTTCTTTTATAAATACCGTGTAACTTTATCTTCCGGTCCATGAATGACTACTATTTCGACATGAATTGGCTAAAAAATGCTCATATCCGCATAATAAATTATGTGACATCACCCATCCAATAAGACAGTCCTTTATTGATCAATCCTTGACCGAAGTATGCCACATTATGTAATGCCCCTCAAAGCCGAATGCAATGGACTAACTGGATATCTTTCCGGGGTTCAACTAAAAACCATTGTGGAAGGATACTAGCAGCCCACCAATTTAGACTTATATGAGCGTCAAATGTCTTATCTGATACCGATGTTGGACGGGTTTAAATTTTACACCAGTCGCATGTTTTTTAGTACAAGAAAAACTGAAAAACCAAGTTTATTTGGCAAGCATACAATAAATGAGCAACAATTCTATGTATATCCTCGTTAGGCATAGACTCATAGCTTTAATCCTTAAAAAAATTACTGAATTAAGTAAGGAGAATCCTTCTGATTCAGGCATTTGTTTTTTACAAAAATTTCTATTCAGAAATGTACAACTGACTGTACAAGGGAGTGTAAAATGAACCCAACAGACCACATGCTTATGCACTTTGGTTTCAAGTGATTGTGTCTATTCATTGCTCAAATGGTGGTATGGATTTGGATGAATCCTCTTTGAATCAGCTGCCCATTAGTCCCTTGAAAAATATCTTGTCAGTGAACCACGATCTTCTCAAAACCAATATCGATTTGCATGTGACTTTAAAGAAAAGTCGGTAATGGTGGTATCTTTAGATTCTGGGACGACATTTGGTTTGGTGATACTCGCTTAAAGACTACTTTTGCTAGACTTTACTAGCTGGAATCCAACAAAATCTGTCTCATCAATGAGAGTTGTAGTCTGCTCAACGGTTCTATTTACTTGGGATTGGACGCACAATCTGAGATTGGATCAACTGGAAACTCTTATGGGTCTTGTACAACACCACTTCCCTTCTCTTATTGATGATCACTGGACTTCACATTTCACCATTCCAACATGTACTTGGTATTTGTGATGAGAAAATATATCGACTCTATATCTCTACTCACGGGTGGTAATCAGACTAGATGGTAGAAATCAGCAGATTTGAAGAGACCAACAATGCTGCATTCAAGAGAAAGGTGAGTGATGAGATTGTTGAAGATGATGTCCATCCTGATTTCCTGTGAACTTCATCGTCTTGATTCATACTGCTAGATACATATCCTTTTTTCAAAAAATATAAACCTCATTTGGAATTGAAACCATGTCAAAGTTGTTTGACCAAAAAAGTCAACCACTACAAAAGTGTTAAATATCCATCTATACATTGCTGTTGTGAGCTGATAGTATCGTATAACGTTTGCTTTATTTCTTTTTTCAAATGTGGTCATTTTTGAGCTTTAAAAGTGTTCAAACTTTTCCTATGGAATATACAGTTATGTATATTTCTAACCTGCAATGATTATGTTGGTACACTATATAAGCGTTTTTAATCACATCAGGTAAAGTGGACCTGAAAAAATTAGAACTCAAGTGACAACTATGGCTATTCTGTGTCTGGGTACAGTTAAGAATATACACAGACCCTGTAATGGTCAATTCAGGATAAAACTTGCTATGGTACTATTTCTTACAACCCATCAAATAAGATAGCCCATTATTATAATTGCAAACGACTTCAGGTTAAACGTTTGACCACATTTCCTGCAGGTTCTTTCAACTTACATAGGAATCCAGGCAGTGTTCACGAAATCATTGAAAGAAAACGACAGTATTTAACAAAGTTGTACAGCAAAAATGACCATAACAAAATCACTAAGTATCACAGATTTTTACAAACCTCTCTTGCATTGTGAGCAAAAAGGTTCCAAAATGCAATTTGAAAATATATTTATTCTTGAGCCGATGGTTCTTCTACGAAAGTGCTGATCTAAATAGAACCAGTACATCACATCATCCTCAAAAATTACAATATTATTTCTGTAAGATGGCAAGGGGATGAGTTTTTAAACCATGACCTCCTAAACTAAACTCTAGATGAAGTATCGAATATCCAAGGACTTCACATCCACCATTTCCTTGTCCTAGAACTCTTCCCCGCAAATATTGCACATGACGAGAGCACATTAAAATTATCTCATTTTTGTTTTAAAACTCGTAATGAAAATTTCAACATTCTATTCTCGGTGTGTTTTAGCCGTTTTGGCCAGATTTTGGTCGACAGAATCCCCAATTTCATTTTTATATCGTATGGTATTTAAGACATCCTGTTGATCATCCGACATCCCGGTCACATGTTGTAAATTTTACTACACAGACGGAGTAAAATTTTGTATTGGTCAAAGGGAGTGCAAGACCCGGTTATAAACGGCTAAGACCCAGATATATCCAGCCAAAACCCGGCCATTCCGGCCAAAACCTGGAAATTCCGGCCAAGACCCGGATATATCTGGCCAAGACCCGGACATTCCGGCCAAACCCGGCCAAAACCCGGATATTCCGGCCAAGACCCGCCATTTCGGCCTAGACCCGGCTATTCCGGCTAAGACCCGGATAAACCCGGCTAGAACCAGCTATTCCGGCCAGGATCCGGCTATTCCGGCCAAGACCCTGCTATATCCGGCCAAGTTCCGGCTAGAACCGGCTATTATGGCCAAGACCCGGGTATCTCCGATTAGATCCGGCCAAGACCTAGCTATATGTGTAATATTTTATGGCCAAAGATCTCAGACAACGCAGTTCCAATCAGTATGCTTCGTACTCCGTTCAACCTCGATCTCTTTATTCCCTTGGGTTTCATTTTCATCTATTAACAACTCCTATTGCTGTTCGGCGAATTGGCGAGACATATTGAAATTCTGAACGAATTTACTAACATCTTTGGCCATAAAGGCCTGCGAAAATACTTTTCCGACCGATTGTATCTTGTTGCAGACATTTGTTGTTGTTTTTCTTCCTTTGCTTCACCTAAAAAAGATATCCAATTAGTCCATTGCATTCGGCTTTGAGGGGCGTTACATAAACAATGTGACATACTTCGGTCAAGGATTGATCAATAAAGGACTGTTTTATTGGATGGGAGATGTCACAGGAACTGTTTGCAGGTGTGACAACCCACCTTTAGCAGCAAGGATTTATCATCACTGGGCTCCCCCCAGAATACGGATACAGTATTGGCACTTGGCAGGTAGTTAAATGCTGCTATTGCAGTGAAAGGCGATTTATGTTAGATGATACCGACTGCCCACAGCAAGGTGGAAGTGAAACTGGTTCAGAAACAGTGGATCAACTTTTGTTCATAGTGTTAAAGCATGGAGAATTTGGTGTGAGATGGTAGTATCTTGGTCAGTCTGGGATCGATTAATAATCTGTTTCTGATATGTCTGATGTTTTTTGGGATAAGGCTAAGAAAAATGTGATTTTTCCAGTGTTGATCAATATAGGTGTTGCCTAGGAATGCTAATGTGTTTAAAGGAAATAATGGTGTTTTAAAAAAAGATAACTGAATTGGAAGCCATATTTGACTGAAAGCAACAAAGAAAAACCAGTATAGTTCTTACTTGTTTTCAGCGAATTAATAATAGTATGCGAGTCCAAGGAAGCTGTGGCGTGTGTGGATAAAGCAATTGATTCTCCATATTGGCTGAGAATGATCGAGTTGATAATAATAGAAGGCGGACAAATGTGGAGGCAGATGTTGCTGAGAACATATATAGTGCAGGTTAGAGGAGGTGTTAAAACTTCTATAAATCCATCAATTTAACCAACTCAAAAGGTATGTACATTTCTCTTTTGTTGTGTATTTGAAAAGTTCTTGTGTATGTGCATAAGATGTTTGATAAATGTCTAATTGAAATTATTAAAATTTATCATATTTTCTTTTGGATTGTCACTCTTTAAGTGGTACCGTTAATATAATAAGATGTATCCTGCACTTAGATGCCCTTTTTTAGATGTTTTTTATTTTGATATTTGCTAAAGTAGGATTGGGTCAAATGCGAGTTGTTTGGCTTTGTTAACTGATTTGTGAAACGTATAAATGTAAGTTTTGGAAGTTTTCGATGTTAACTGATCATGCCAAATGCATTAGGTGTGGAGGGATTTTTGGGCACAAAGTTTATATATATACTCATCGGTGTTTGCAGGCATGGATCCCTTTTTGGGCACTATAAGGGCTTGTGATGTTGAAAATATTGGAGGAAGAACCTGATGTGAAACAACAAATGGAAAATCACTTTGGTATTAATAGCATAAATGTGTAAGTACCTACAACAAATGTTTATCTATGGGTGCTTTTGGATTATTGCTTAGATGTCAATGCCAGGGTTTTCGTCGATTAATCTTTTATCTATAAAGAAAAGACGTTGAGTTGATGCTAGATATAGTTGAAACTGTTAAGGTTGGTTGCCTAATATGGCTGGTGGTGACTAGCAACTCTCACCGTGTTTCTTTTTATCTAATTTTTTAGTTTTAGTCAACATATTTAGAAACTATATTTTGTTATCTGATATAAGTTCTAAGTATATTTATTTACATGAATGAATGTATACAACATAAGGTGATATTCTCATAGCAGTATATTTATTTGCATGAATGAATGTATACAACATAACAAACATAATATAATAAAGATGAAAGAGTGCGACTACAAAAAAGACTTCTACTTATAGATATCTTTAGAAAATTAAGTCTAAAATAAACATACTAGGTGCATTTTATGATAACAAATTTTGGATTAGTCTTTATGGTTTTGGATGGGATTCTTTACCTGAAACTTAGTATAGATAGGAGTGGCTATGCTATTTCAGTCAATACTATAGAGAATCCAACTTTGTGATTATGTATATGACTATATGTATAATGTATTTAGCCAATTCGAAATTGTTAAAATAATCCATCACTTATTTCTAATTGTAATTTTTTGTTCATCACCATTACTAATATCTTTGTAATGTCACACTTTAGTTGCATAATAGCTTATTCTAACTTAGGAAAAAAGGCTATTGATTATTCTAAAATAGTTTGGGTGAGCTTATTTTAAAAGAATTATAGCTTTTTTGGAGGGAACTAGCTAAGCTAAAAGCTTTAATCTATTGTATTTGGGATTTTTAGAATGTATAAGCTTACTTCCTAAAAGGGTGTTTGGATAGGCTTATTTAAGGTTATCAATGGTGCTTTTTTTAGAATGCTTAATCCTATAAGCTTCTTTTTCTAACATGAGTTTGTTCAATGTCGAAGTCTATGTTTTTTGTTTATTTAGTGTCCCACCAACTGTTATAGTACAATTTGTTAGTCAATACTACTGATCCTAGCTGTCATTTTGATGGGGGTCCATCAATCACAAATTTAAAGCTCTTGATGAAGTCATGTCTTTTACTAATAAAAATCCCAAACACTCCACGTAATCACATCCAAGCTTTTTCTAATTTTCTTATGTGAGTTACTAATAACGTAATCTTGTGATTATGTTTCATTTCATGACATGTTTCTTTATTCATCTTTTTCAGGGCAAGGCACAAGGGGTAGTACATGCTTAATGTTTTTTTCTTAGCAATTGGTTTCAGATATCTCTTGCAAGAACTAAAGCTTTTAAGTAAGCGTCTTATGTCTCTATTTATCACAAATCTTCTATACACAAGACTACACCGCTGGTCACTTTTGTATTTTGTATCTCTTTATTTAGAGTAAAATATCCTTCGATTACAAACAGGTACCAGCAACACGAGAACCATAAAACACACTAGAAGAATTTGATACAGAGGATTTTTGTGAAGATCCTGAAGAAATTCTAATGATCAATCTTAACATCGAAGCATTTACTCAGAACCTACCGACTTACATGGAAAATAATATGGAACTTGCAGAAGGTGACATGTCAAAGGCTGTGTAGATCGTATGCTCGAGGCTTGTTAGACCTCATATCTAGGAATTGACACAATAATAATGAACAAGAACAATGATAGTATGCAGCGGAAACGATTCATTATTATTAATCAAGGTTTGTCGAATGATTACAAACCCTAGGTGTCCATTAGAGGACTCGACACCTAGACACACACACACCTTTTAATGACTACATTGGGAAGACCTGTGTTTAAAACAATATGCCTCTAATTTCTTTATATAATAGAGATTAGGGTTACAAAGACTTTAACAAATAACATAAATAGTCCTTCATCTTTGTCTTCATAAGTCTCCTCTATCTTTCATCTTTTGTCAATATCAACTCATATATTTAATTCCTAACAATCTTCCCCTAGTTGATATGACAAAACCATGTATATGAAAGATGTTGTCTTCCTCGTCTTCCCCTTAAGTCATGCATACCATCAAGGATCTTCAAGCTGCAAACCTTCAAAATATGAATATTCTTCTTCCCCTTTTTGTCATATTCAAATAGGGAACAAAAATATGCAACCTTGATCTTCATAATCACGAACCAGTACCATACCTCCAATCTAGTCTTCTAATGTCTTGAATTACCATTATGAACACCAAAACGCTTACTTATTAAATTAACGCAAGACATAAAAATCCCAAATCTTCAGTATGAATACCAACGAATAATCATGAAAACCTTCACCTTGATGTAGCACAATCTCGATGTATTGAAGAAGAAAACTAATCATTACCAATTCGATGCTGAAGTAGAATAAACCAACCTTGTGTCCTATAGCTTGTACTAAATATGACTTCGAACATATATACTTAACGTATAAGGAGATAGGTCAGTCTCTTGACAATAAACACTAAGCACTACAATGTAACTCCTTCAAGTGTTTGTTAATTCTTAATCTCTTGAACGAACGAACAAGTTATCTTTAAAGTGTGTTTGCTTCACTTTAAGATATAATAAGACACGAACTTGAAAAATTCCACTTCACCGTCAAATAAGCAATAACTAATCAACTTCACCAATAAATACGAGTCATAAATCTGTACGAACAAAAATCAAATCATCATCTTGTGTGTGTGTTTCTTCCCCTGTGTGTGTGCTATGGAACCAATGAGTTCCAAATCAATAACCAATGCTTCCCCTTACTTTGAGAAGCCCATGCTCTATCAGTACCAACCAGCAGTATAAACTGTTCATCCTCCAAAGCTAGCAGTACAAACTGTTCAACGAACAGTACTAATTTCGAAGACCAAGCAGTACTAACTGGTGAAGCCAGCAGTACAAACTGCTACATATAAACCAATGAACAATACTAACTGTTGTTGAGCAGTACTAACTGTTAGTCACAGCAGTACCAACTGCTACGTATAAATCAAGGGCAGTACTAAGTTTTCAACACAGCAGTTGAAACTGATAGAGCAATAACCATCAGATCAGTAAGCACATAAGTCGACCACTCGTAATATTCAATGTCGTCTGACAGCCAATAAACTTAATGATTAACTATATAATATTCACATATAATGTTGATACATAATTGGTATAATTCTTTTAATAGTTTATATATGTGTGTGCGTGCAGCTATAGGATCTTATAGACTATTACAACTTCTCTACTTCAAGAGACTAGATAGGACGGGTGAAGAGTTTTAAGACTTCAAGAGACTAGATAGGACAAATATAAAATTACCTTTTAATTTGATATCCCACATCAGATACTTTCGATGGATTTTTTTTCGACTTTTTTGTGGGTTAAGGATTTACGGTTAGTGTTTAGGTTTTTAGGGGTTATGGTTTAGGGTTTAGGCCTTTTAGGGTTAAGGGTTTAGGTTTCTTAGGTTTAGCGGTTAGGTTTTAGGTTTCTTAGGGTTTAGCGGTTAGGGTTTTTAATGGTGTGTTTGCTGCACACTCCTGTTTCACACCATTAAACCCTAGGAAACCTAAAACCCAAGTGATGATGATATAGTTATAAAGAAGACTGCACCAAACACACCATTAAAATATTTGTTGGTGTTAATTTATATGGTATTTCAATCTAAAAAATACTATAAAAGCCAAGATTCATAAGTTAGGGTTTCTTACTATAACCCTTTAATAACAATTAAAGGATATACAAACACAAATAAAAAAAACTTATAATACTTGAGTAGATCTCAATCGGTTGGATGAAGTAACAAAGCGAATATTTTGTGAAACCAACTTGTGAGGACAAATAATTAATCTGACATAAGAAGGCGTGAGATTTTCATTTTACATGTCTCGAGGTGTTTGACAAGAAAGAAAGTTATGGGAATGTATATGAGTATTTTCAAAGTTATTTTAGGATAAAAAATAATGACACGTCTATAAATATCAAGGTTGCAAAAATCGTGAATCGGTAGTCGGGCGGTCGACCACCTTGTAGCTTGTAATCGGTCTAGGCGGGATTAATCGGTGATTAATCGGATTGGAATTACTGACAAATTTTAGTTATTTCCGACAAGTTTTGTGTATTTCCAGTGAGTTTTAAGTATTTTCGGCAATGTATTTTCTAAAAAACAACTTGTAATAGATTTAACAGTTACTATAAGTGATCAAAATAAGTTTACAGTGAGTTTTGGGTACTTCCGGCAAGATTTATAGGTTTCTAGCAAGTTTGACCACCATTGACCGCCGTTGATCGTCGTTGACCACGGTTGACCTATTTGTTTGACCCAGTAACGTAAATCGGCAAGGTCGGTGGCCTTGTAGCACCTAATCGACGATTAATCGGCCTTGTAGACCTTTTTTTGCAACACTGATAAATATCAAAAGTATTTTAACTGTTTAAACAAAATATTAGAAGTGTTCATTGGGCAATTCGGTTCGGTTAGTTTGAAGATTTAACATTTAAACTATTCATCGCGGGGCGGGTAATTTATTTTACTACACCAAACCGAACCGCACTAAGCGGGTAACCGGACATGCGGGTACCTGCGGTTCGATTCACGGTTAACTATTTTATACGTTTAAATGAGTTTAACCGTATGAATAATAACATGATCTAAAAGGTAAAATGTAATTTAGTATATTAAATAATATTAAATAGATTAAAGTCATATTAAAGTTATTTCGTCACAATAATTATGCTCAAATAAACATATATAACACCTTGACAAGAAACATTTGTTTGACATTTATAGCTTACATTTACATTAAATATTTAGCAATAATATTTTCTATTTATACATCTAACATGTTATTTTTTATATAATATTACAAATCGACCTCTTATATAAACACTGTCAACGGTTTTTTAAGGCCCCGTGAATTTCACGGGTCAATAAACTAGTGTATAATATTACGAGTACATGACTAACTACATAGTCCGTAATTCTTCATACCCTAAAAGTCATAGATCTTTGTCGTTTTCCAATAGCTTTTATTTACTTACTTAATCGCTAGTTTAAGTTCTGTTGAGTGAGCTCACTTGGGACAAATCTAACAATTTTCATCACTTGTGAAATGTGTGAACCGAATATGTGTTAAGTTTATGGATATAAATTAATATATGTATGACCAGTTTCGAATACGAGACTTTGGGATTGCACACATTACGTATGAGTTTCAATGTTTTAATAATTAATATAATAAGTTATGTTTAATTATTAAAATTCACAATAAACGACTAAAGAACGTTAAGTAATTAACGGAATTGACTAACGGTCAGTAAATGTCAACGGGATACGAAAAAAGGAAACAAGCCAAGAGAAGGTTCTAGAAACCCTGTCTTGGGCTTGTTTATGGCCAAACAATGGAATCCCACATCGGAAACCATTGTAAACTTGATCTCAACCATAAGGGTATAAATACATCCCTATGTATTCATCCTTTGGTACATTTGATTCAATAGAAGGCCAAACTTCTTCTCTTCTTCCCTTGGTCAACGAGTGAAACCCCAAGTAAGGGATTTACGAGTGACTTTGAGTTTAACAAAGGTGTTTGGTTAATCTATTGTGATCAAGAACCTAGCTTTTCTCATTGAAACACTTGTAATACGTGTGTACAAGAACGAAGTACAAGCATACTTTTGCTTGTGATCTTTTACCCATTCGACTAAGTATTAGTCGAGTTCACTAAACCCTAATTTAGGGTTTTACTAGTTCTTGGTTGATCGATTTCTTGTTTAGCTAGAAATCAAAGGTACGCATATTCTTTTATTTTGGTTAATTAAATTACAAGTATTAGATCCTATATTCCGCTGCATGCTTTGATGTTTATGTTTATGTTTCATATAATTGTTATGATGTTAATATAAAATCCAACAGTGGCATCAAGAGCCGTTAATACTGTGTAATTAATTACCGAAACACATAAAAATGAATTGTTTATTGATTATTGCATACTTTGGGGTTTCTAAGTTTTTTTTAACCTTTATTTTTTTTTGGTCGTAAGTACTGTTCATCCGAAAGTACTGTTCGTCGAAAGTTACTGTTCATCCGAAAAGTTACCATCGATTTTTTTTTTTTTTTTTTTTTTTTTTTTTTTTTTTTAAATTATAAAAACCCTAGGATGTATGCAATATTTTTTATGTGTTTAATTAATGAATATTTGTGATATGTCATTAATTGATGTGCGTAACTTAGACTTGATTATTGTATATAATAAGTGCTATGTGGGAATCCATGACGAAAACATGCATATTTTGTCATGGATTATATTGGACTTGTAGTAATTGTTACGTGCTTTTTTGATTACATGCTTTTATTAGGCGATTTATACAAATTAATTAGGGTTTTTAGTAATAAATTGTATTGACAAGTTAAAGTTACTAAAAAGTTAATTAATTATGTAATTAGGGAAGACCCCATTTAATTCGTCACAATCAATTATGTGTGTTATTGTATATATTTATCGTAGGACTTACGCAACCAAGTAATTGGTGTATATGGTCCATTGGTACCTAGCTCGAAAACCAATGGGAGTCCTAGGATCAATATATACATGTTAATTGATTTATTTAGCATGTCCATTACTTATGTCGTTTATTTTTTTGTTAATTGCTATTTGTTTATATATGTTGTGACATGTATAGTAACAACAAAATGAATCTACTTGTCACACCATTTTTTTTAGGGGATAATCTTTAAAAATTTACGCAACTTTACGCGAAAATCGGTTTCGCGTAACGAACAAAAAATTTGTAAAAAATAAGTAAAAAAGTTTCATAAATGACTCTATTTAGGAATCATGACCATTTTACCCTTCCATGTTACATAAATGGTCCCTGTCGTTACGCTAAATTGCGTCCAACGTCCAAATCATTTTTTCAAAATTTTTTTTTCGAAATTAATTTTTTTAGAAAAATTATTTTGTTTTTCGAAATTAATTTTTTTTCCCGAAATTTTTTTTACAAAAATTAATTTTTTTACAAAAATTAATTTTTTTCCGAAATTAATTTTTTTAGAAAAAAAATTTTTTCCGAAATTTTTTTTTGAAAAATTAATTTCTAAAAAAAATTATTTTTTCTAAAAAAAATAATTTCGGGAAAAAAAATTATTTTTCTAAAAAAAAATTCGGAAAAAAAATTAATTTCGAAAACAAAAATGATTTTTCTAAAAAAATTAATTTAAAAAAAAATTAAAGAAATGATTTCACGAAAAAAAAATTTATAATTTTTTTTTTCAGAAAAAATTTCAGAAAAAAAAAATTATTTCGAAAAAAAAGTTGGAAAAAAAAATTGAAAAAATGATTTGGACGTTGGACGCAATTTAGCGTAACGACAGGGACAATTTATGTAATTTAGTGTAAGGACGGTGACTGCAATTTTCAAATAAGCGAGGGTAAAATGGTCATTGCAGAATTTTTTTTTTGTCTTTATTACTTAAATAGAGTCATTTATGAAACTTTTTTACCCACTTTTTGTTCGTTATACGAAACCGATTTTCACGTAAAGTTGCGTACGTTTTTAAAGATTATCCCTTTTTTTTTAATTTAATTTAGTTCTTAATTATTATAGTCTTATGTTAAATTAAATCAGTGGTTAATACGATATAGATTAATTTTTGAAGCCATACTTAATTTATAATTTTTATGTTACGTTAAGTAAAATCGTTGTTGTGCCCTTGCCAGTGGGAGTAGTATATCAAGCTCTTATCGTTCAAAGGAAAAAAAATATATACATTGTTATTATCTAAGTAAATAATCAAATGGGTATACCACAACATATATATCATTTGTATATTATCATTGTTGCGAATTTTAGCGAATGCCTAAATTGTTGTCAAGTTATTTGTATCCCTTAATGTGCACCCGCGTTGCTGCGTGTTTTTTCATCTTTTTTCTCTAATCTATACTACACTAGCTTATAGACTCGTGGAATCCACGAGATTTTAGAGGGGTTTTGCATAAAAAAAAAAGTACGTGAATAAAATAAGAAAGAACTACGAACGTAAACGCTATGAAATTTTCTTGTAACGGAATAATAAGTTATAAGTGAATGATAATATAAAATACAATGCTTGTAAATATCTGTATAATAAACGTTCATTACCTCTTGGTCTTCAATATGTTTGTCTTCAAAAGCAAATGTATGTAGTGACCATTTTAACACTTCAACAAAAAGTCAATTACGTGAACACCTAATAAGTTTAAAAAATATGTAAGTAAAGGCGGTTTGGGATTTATAATAAGTGTAAATAAGAAAAATGTCATAAAACATGTAATAGTTTTTGATAGGTTACCATCTGCATCTGAAACAATAACCTTCAAACCTTTTTTGCTTTTAACACGTTAAAGAGCCGCATATAGCTGTCCATGTGTGAAAACAGGACGTGGCAGATACAATCCTACTTTTGAAAGCGATTGCCCTTAGCTCTTGTTTATTGTCATGGCGAATGACACCGAAATGCACAAACATACCATACAGCACGGACTCGAAGACCAATCTTTAAAGTTACTCTTCTACAAATGGGACTTTCATATAGATGTACATTTGTCTATTATTCATCTTTCTTGATTCAATTCTAGATTATGGCTTGAAAAGGTTTGCATTTGAAATTTTTTGAAATATTAAAGCCAGTTTAATAATCGGTCATGCAATGCTTGTGAGAAATAGAGTAGCAACGTACTTTTTATTCTCATTAATTGATATGGCATACTTATGTTCAATCATATAATTTTTCACCTAAAATATATGTGCTCTCTTTTCAACTATGGGCTATTTAAGCTAAAGGTTTGTAAACAAAAAATTGTTTGCACATGAGATCAAGCGTTCAATAGAGTAATAATCATAAATTCATAGCTTCAACTCTAAAAAAATCCCCTTACCTGATAGTTGAGACCATCTTAAAGGTTAATAGTCGTAAATAGTATGCACGTAAATGCTATCAAACACCCCGATATCATGAGAGAAATTAAAAAGACAAGAAATAATGGGGCACTAAAACATTTAATACGGTAGTTTAATAGATTAAGTTAAAAAGTTTTTAATCTTCACAAAAATACTGATATTCATCCTCACATGAACAAACATAGTCAAGGAACATTTCTTCGCCTGAATATCTCTTTTGCATTGCTTACTTTTAGCCACCTTCATTGAAACCCATTTAAGGAGCATCACCTTTTATGAGGTTAGCCTACAGGGATACATACAAAACATGTGAAACATACGAAAATGTCCATATTACAACAATAAAACACAAGTTAACTAAAAAAAAGTATTCCATTAATTTACTACTAGGACAACAAACCATCAATTTTTTACTCTTGAGAAGTACAACTATTTCAGAAACCTCGAGTGATGCTTCCGCTCAAAGAGCGATATTGTACACAAAATACTTCTACTTATTATTATTATTATTATTATTATTTTATTATTATTATTATTATTATATTATTATTATTATTATTATTATTATTATTATTATTATTATTATTATTATTATTATTATTATTATTATTATTATTATTATTATTATTATTATTATTATTATTATTATTATTAAACTGTGTGAATACCCATACAACTTATTCTTGTTAATGCTAAAAAAATGGCACAATTGTTTTACAAATGTAAGCCCATTAGATACCCATTTATCCTAATGTTGGAGCACACAACGTGTAGGACCTTAAAAGTTTCAAAAAACACATCTCTGAGGTCTGCAATACCATGACTTGACCGCGGCTCGTTAGTCAAGTTTTATGAAAATGGCACATCTTTATGCAAATGGTCAAGTCTTTATGCAAATGGTCAAGTTTTATTGTAGACTTCACCATAGAAAAATAGAAAAACAAATATTTGAAGTCTGCAATACCATGACTTGACCGCGAGCTTGTTAGTCAACTCACCGCGGGCTCGTTAGTCAAGTTTTATGCAAATAGAAAAATAGCACAAGTAGCAAGGGACAATAAAATACCATTTGCATACCAGCACAAGCTAATTCTCTGAAGTCGTTACTATTAAGAAAAATACCATCAACTCACCCAGTTGTTCCTATATGTCCGTATATACCAACACACTGCAAAGATGCCAAGTGGGAAAAAATGTATGTAGGATGACCTTATTTCATCACTAAACAGTTTTTGGCCCATTGCCTAATCTGCCAAACACACCCACCTTTCCATCTCAACCTATGCTACGCGAAGAAAAAGAGAACTGTAATTGGAATGTTATTCATAATCTTTAAAGAACTTAGTATCCATGACATGGGGATACTCACAAATAAGTCAAAAATAAAGATGATAATCATGGTCTTTTTGCATACCTATAACTTAATAGAGGTTATCTTAAGTTTGAGGATACCACAAAACAACAAAATTTGAAAACCAAAATAAAGTCAAAACTGGTTTTTTTAGTGTAACAAAAGTATAAAGAATTTACATACCACATTAGTTGTCCACCTCAGCTCTGATTTCCTTCTAGAGTTTTTCCTTGTACTCCTCGAAAGTACCCTTGAATTCCTCAACAACACCATTATGCACTTCCCATATTGACTCTTTTCTTCATCTTAACATAACATGTTTATTTTTTAATAAAACATACTAATATGTATGCTACAAACTAAAGTAACAACCAAAATGTCAAACCGTTTAATTAATATGGACTAATCAAAGATACTACTTTATTTTATCAGCAATCTATTGAGTGCTGGTGGTAAGTGGTCTAAAACAACTTATTCCTTCAAAGACAAAAAATGCATAAACAGGATTTGCTTAAACACATAAGTAGTAGGTAATAATAATTATTCTACTCGAGCACTAAACACTGGTACAGATATAGGATTTCGTCACACAAAAAATGTGTGACGATATGCATATAGTCACACACGTTTATTTTGTGTGTGTCACCAAAGGTCGCGCCACCGTAGGTGGCATATGGTGACGTTGTTTAGTTCGTGGCCGTTTTCATTGAAAAAGAGTGACCAAAACCCAAATATGTGTGACAAATTAAGCACAAGTTTTGTTGGATTAATCAGTATCAGTGACCGTAAACACTTTATAGTCACACAAATGTTTTTTGAGAGTAACTATTGTTCGTCCTTTGGCCACATAAATATATAATATATGTGACATTTGAGATGATTTATTCAAGTAAATGTGTATTTTGTGTTACTATTTCCCGTCCTGTGGCCACATGAATATATAATAAATGTGACGTTTGTGATGATTTAGTCACACAACGTATGTTGTTTTTTTGGAGTTAGTCATATACAATTTAAAAAACAATAGCCAAAAGTGTTAATAAGTGTGACCATATGCTGTTTAAAGTGAAGAAATGTGTATTTTGTGTGACTATTGTTCATCCAATGGCCACTTGAATTTTATTTTTGTGTGGCCTTTTGTAATATTTAGTCACACAAAGCATGTTTGTTTTGGGTATTTAGTCACATACAATTAAGCAAAAAGTGGCCAAAAGTGTTAATAAGTGTGACCATATGCTGTTTAAAGTGAAGAAATGTGTATTTTGTGTGACTATTGTTCATCCAATTGCCACTTGAATTTTATTTTTGTGTGGCCTTTTGTAATATTTAGTTACACAAAGCATGTTTGTTTTGGGTATTTATTCACATACAATTAAGCAGAAAGTGGCCAAAAGTGTTAACAAGTGTGGCCATATGCTGTTTAAAGTGAAGAAATGTGTATTTTGTGTGACTATTGTTCATCCAATGGCCACTTGAATTTTATGTTTGTGTGGCCTTTTGTAGTATTTAGTCATACAAAGCATGTATGTTTTGGGTATTTAGTCACATACAATTAAACAAAAAGTGGCCAAAAGTGTTAATGAGTGTGACCATATGCTGTTTAAAGTGAAGAAATGTGTATTTTGTGTGACTATTATTCATCGAATGGCCACTTGAATTTTATGTTTGTGTGGCCTTTTGTAATATTTATTCACACATCAAATTAAACAAAGAGTGACCAATAATGTTGATAAGCGTGACCATATTATATGAGTGTATCTTTTAGTCATAGGGTTACTACTGGTAGTACTAAGTTAGTACTGTTGGAGCAGAGTTGCTACTGCTAGTACTAAGTTAGTCCTGCTGAAGCAGAGTTACTGCTGCTTGTACTATGCTAGTGCTACTGGAATGAGTGTATATATAAAACAAAATTAAAAACAAAAAGAAATTTCAAATTGAATAAAACTCGAATGTATATAACTGAACCAAATATAAAATTGTAATGTCGTACATAATCAAATTCTCAAGTACCATAATTTAAAGACATATGAATCTTCGCCGGCCTAGCTTGCAGTTGCTTTATGTCTTTAATAGATACATAGCGCTTCGATGGTACTTTTGGTCCACAATTGTTGTCAGTAATCTTTTGCATCGTATTTGTTGGTGTAACCTGTAGTAAACAAAAGACGCTTGTATCAAACATTGAATTAAATATGAAGAATTATATATATGTAGGTTGGAAAAACACATGTGTGTACCTCCTCTTCAACAATAACTTGATCCTTTGGCCATGCAATGAAACCACCTATGCCCTCCTTAACTATTTTTAACCCATTATTTGCTGCGTCTGGTATGCATGCTGCATCCACTAACGATGAATCAATTGACACTCTGTAGCAATCAGTTGGGAGTGGTTGGTTATGCAGCATTTGCTTTCCATGAGACTTGTATACGGTACCCAAAGCAACGATATTTGATTTCTTTAAAATCCACAGTTTGCACTTAAATGGCTAAAAAAAAGAATTTTTGAATGTATATATCAGAAATTATTTAAACAAAAGAATAACAAGAAACATGTTGAAATACATATTGTTGGCATTGCTTGTGTTGGAGACACATTTTGTTGCGATTGGGAATCTGGAGACCCGCTTTTTCGTGACTTAGGCATTTTCTTAGGTCCGACAGTTTTAGCAGGTTCTTATATGTATATATAAAACACGTTACATTATTTAAACAAAAGAATAACAAGAAACATGTTGAAATACATACTG
This sequence comes from Artemisia tridentata subsp. tridentata, assembly GCA_021014915.2. Taxonomy (NCBI): domain Eukaryota; kingdom Viridiplantae; phylum Streptophyta; class Magnoliopsida; order Asterales; family Asteraceae; genus Artemisia; species Artemisia tridentata. The sequence continues at coordinate 499,373,470 of CP139509.1, read as the reverse complement.
TTGGTACTCCTTGTGTTGGAGACACATTTCCTTGCGATTGGGAATCTGTAGACCCGTTTCGTCGTGACTTAGGCGTTTTCTTAGGTCTGACAGTTTTAGCAGGTTCCTATACGTATATATAAAACACGGTACATTAGTCATGTATGTAAAATTCAAAAATCAAAGGGGGATGTTTTATTACTTACCATTGTTTCCATTACCTTTTCCAAAGTTACAAGCCCATTAGACTTTTCCAAAGTTACAAGCCCACCTCATTAGCGCTGCTATCTATATTGTCAATGGCCATTGGAGTCACCTGCAATATAAATTAAGAAATACATTGACTCATCAGTTTATGTTCAATGCCTGCTATCATTAGCATCAGTGGTGTTAGCATTAGAAAATGAAATTGTTAACAACATAAAAAATGGCTTACATCTGAGGCTACTGGCAATTGAGATGACACATTTAACTGCACCCCTTGTTGACTCAACTGTGCCATCAGTTGAGTAAGTAGTCCCTTTGTTTCTTTCATCTCATTGGACAATTTCTTGACCAGTACATCTTTTTCGGTCATCTCATTGGACAATTTCTTGACCAATAAATCTTTTTCTTGACGCTCGCGTCTCTCATTATCAAGTTGAGTTTGAGGTAACTCAAGTCTTTCATCGTTTTCTTGTCTGCTTCGAGGAAGACCAAAATACCTCTTGTATGTAACTCCACTTCCCACTCCTCTTGCATAACCTCCCTTTTCCTTACCAAACACAACTGTCATGGCATTAGTGCCATTATCAAGACTCAAGGTTCCTTCCTTGATCTGGTCATCAGCTTCTTTCTGCAAAAAAAATATGGGAAATGTTGGGATTAAAAGTCTTCTTGATGTTGTTAGAGTAACTGCTGCTCATATTTGTGTTAATGCTGCTCAACTGGAGTTAGTGCTACTCATGAACTTCAATGAAAAATATGCCAATTGTTTACTACTGCTAGTACACAGTTACTGCTGTTAGTACGCAGTTAATACTGCTGTTATACAAGTTACTACTGCTAGTATACAGTTAATGCTGTTGGTATATAAGCATAATAATAGAATTTGCAGTCAAACTTATAAGTTTTTCTCCCACTGATCTAATCTCATCATCTGGATATTCCCCGTCTTTGTTTACCCTTCCTTTCAACCACATTGTACCACGCGGGGGTTCTTCATCTGCTTCAATTTCTTTATTTTCGATCTAATAAACATCAAATGCATACACATGTAAAGTTAAACCAAGATAATCGAAAATATGAGGGTATTAAATGCAAATGTGCAAATTGTGTAATGTAAACAGATTCATTTCTCAAACTGATCGTCTCTCAATTTGTAAAACAAACATTATGTAATCTTACCATTTTCTCTTTGACATATACATATCCACCTCGTCCCATTTTATGCTGATAAATATTTTTGGAACGCGCCATCTTAGCTTTATCTGATTTATCCTAAAAACACAAAATCATAAGGCGTTTAGATGCGGTAATGCTGCAAACTGAAAATTATGAAATGACATATAGACTTAAATAAAGATGACTAATTAAAACCTTGTATGCATCGGTGGTCGTGTAGTTTACAAACTCGACCCAGTCTTCTGATGTCACAAATGCACCATACTTGGTCGTGTATTTAGGTTGGCCAAAATGTATTTTTCTCTGAGCCTCATTCTGAAATTCCTTAGCAGTTGACCAAGATGAGTCATTATCAATTTTCTGAATGTCACGTCAACATCAAAATATCGCTGCAAAGATTAACACAATGTTGTTAATTAGTTGCACATAATGTAACTGCATAGATAAACTTATGTAGTACTGGGTTACAAAATAGTATATATGTACCGTGATTTCAGCCCATAGTTTATCTCTTGATTCTTTATTCACCTTCTTCCAGGAAAGAATCTTCAAACCTATGTGCTCACGAACCAGATCTCCTAAAAAACTTGAAAACAGTGCTCTGTGTTCCACCAGGTTGGTCATATCACAGGCGAAACTTAAATAGTCTGGTTATGCCCCTCTTAGCTAGTATCCTATCTGATTGGTTAGTTCCAGACGCATCTAGACCTTCATCATGCTTTTCGGATTCATATTCTAAGTTGTTATCACAATGTTCATTATCAGCAGGAAGCAAAAGATGATTATCAACAATGGGTTGAATTTCCATGACTCTTGAGCAACAATGGGTAAAAGAAAATGATTCTGGCTTGGAGAGTAATGGTGATAGAAGATTTATTTTTGTGTTTTCTTTGCAGTCTTTTTTTTAGGAGAGAAAAGATTGTATATTAAGAATATAAATCGTTATTCTTGGTAACTGCTTGTAATTAGGTGATTTAAAAATTTTGGATCAAAATTTTGGCTCCAAGTTCTAATTTGAAATTAACAATTGAATTATTCAAAAAATTTACCTTTGAACCTGTTAATTAAAGCATAAACTTGAATAAATCAAAATTTTGGCTCCAAATGTTATATATCATTATCTTAATCGCAAATGTACCATCTAACTGTGCAACCATCACATCAAGAACACAAATTGCTTCCATTTAACAAACCAAAATACTTACATAATTACCAGTTATTGTACCCTTGATAATTACATTTACAAAACACAAATTGCTACCATTTTCTTTTTTGAACATTGAAGACTTTTTATTCATATATTGAAAACCAAAACCAGCAATTTGCTAGGGAATACAGAAAGGAGAATATTGAAAACATAATACAGTACATACATAAGGGAAAATCAGTATCCAAATTAAATGTCACAATTGAACCAAATACCATTTATAAAACGCAAAAGCTGTTAATGTATATCCTAAACCCCTAAACCATCTTCCTCTTGCCTTTCCCATGGCTGCTAGAAGGTGCTCCAAAACCTATAGGATTCTTCTTACATGGCATTCCCAAGACAATATCCTGAGTAAATTTCTTTTTGTGTACCTTTTCAACTGGTATTTGAACTTGCACAGGGAGAGCCAGGATAGGAGCTTAAGATGGGAGTTCCTCTAGAGGTTCAATGGCATGGATAGGTTCCATTTCCTAAGTATCAGTACTTACATCAGAAGGTTGCTCTAGATAATACCAAGCAAGGAGGCCAGGAAGGATGCTGAGAGCACCATCATTTGATTCTGAACTGCTTGAATCAGAAGAAATTTGTATGACATCTACAAATAACAACTGTTAGATCAGTTTTATTGATTCAAATGTTAAACTATATCACAATCAAAGGAAAACCTTTTGATGGTTTACCATTGTAGAAGAATCCATTGTGTTCTCATATTTGGTCCTCTTTTGTGGTATCCCAAACAATGAAGCAATGTTGCACAAACTAGGCTGCATTTCAAGTCTCATTGGTGGCCAACTAGGCTGCAATTGAAGTCTCAATTGGACCTCTCAGTGTACTCACAAACATTGGACCTCTCAGGGTACTTACAAACAGTTCAAAAGCCTGTATTTTTAGTCTCAATGGACATCTCAGTGTACTCTAATAGGCTACATTTGGACCTCTCATTGGTGGCCTAGCACAAACAAGTCTGCTAGGTACTCTCATTACTGGCCAATGACAAACTAGGCACATTCCAATCCTCTCATTGATTTAGACCTCTCAGTGTACTCACAAACAGGCAACAAAAAATACTCAGATACAAAACACTTAATTAGACATAGCATAACAACCATTATGTATAAGAAAATTAGAGTATGGAAAACAAAAAAAAAACAGAGCATACATTAGACATAGCATAATAACCATTATAAAATACAAAACAACCCCATTTTACATTAGAATCGGTAACAACCACTAACATCACCATTTATAGATCAAAAGCCTTATACTAATTATTGTACAATCAATCATCAACTGATATGTGAAAACATTAAAAAACATACCTTTGTTGTTATTTGGATTCATTGTTTGCGTGTTTGTGTTTGACAGAAGAATGTGTGTTTTGATTAGGGTTTATTGATTATTGTGTGTGTTAACAAATGATCGGGTAAAGGGATTAGTTGCCGGTTGACTATTCAATTTGTGGTTTGGTTTAACTATAACTGACGTGGCAAGATTTGTAAAATAAGGAAAAAAAAAAGGCTAATGGTACTGACGTGGCGGTGAAAACCGGCTATAGCCGGTAACTAGGGATGGCAACGGTTCGGGTTTGGGGTGGGTTTTAGTGTACCCGTACCCGAACCCATTTATAATATACCCGTACCCGCCCCATATCCCACCAGATACCCGATTAATATTATCCATCGATTTTTGGGTTTCCCCGCGGGTATCGGTTATCCGTAATTGAATATTATATGGACAAAAATGGCTGTATTAAGATTAAGTCACACAAAAATCCACCGACAAAACAAAAGAAAATACTCTAAGAGCATTTCCAATGGTTAACGCACCAAGTGCGTTAAACATTAACTTTCACTGCGTTAAGGTGTGTTAACCATTAGAAGTGTGTGCGTTAAGGGTGCGATAACGCACATGCGTTAACCCCTTAACGCCACGTTAAGGTGAGATATATTTAAAAAAAAATCATTTCTACCCCCTCCAGAGTACTATGTATCCGTTGTGTTTAAAAAAAAATTACAAAACACCCTTTGGTTCTTAAGCAGGATAATCAAATTTAAATTCAAAATTCAAAAATCAACTACAAGCGGGATAATATAATTTCAAATTCAAATTTCAGGGTGCCTATATATACAACACCACCAGAGTTGTTTATCCCACAACTCACACACAGATTCTCAACAATGTCTCGCAAAGATTTCTCCCAACAATTCCCAACTCACCGTGACTTCTCCCAACAATTTTCCGAACAACACGACTTTACCCAGCAATTTCCAAATGAACCAGTGAACACTCCACCGGAAGATATCTTTCCGGTGTTCACACTAGAAAATGAACCGACCAACAATCCACCAGTTGTTGAACAACAACCAAATCCACCGGTTGTTGAACAACAACTAAATCCGTTTGGACTGAGTGAGGATGAACTCTGAATTCGGGAGCAAGATCTCGAAGTGAGGAGAGAAATAGAACAACGCAAACTAGAAAAGGAAGCTGCTCATATGGAGTGGGAGAGAAACTGGTTTGATATTATGGAAGGAAATTATTATGATGGGTAATTTAGGTCCTCTTTGAGTGAGGACGGTTGGGTTTCAGATGATTCATTTTCTTAATTTGTAGTTTTAGTTTCTATTAATCGTACTATGTATTGTGTTTTAAGTTTAATGTTTAATGTAATTTGTGTTTTAACTTTAATGATTAATGTAATTCGTGTTTAAAATTTGTGTTAGTTGTTAAATGAAGTATTAATTATAGTTTAGGGGTTTATTTTGAAAATAGCTGAGTTAAAGGTGAGTTAAGGGTGAGTTATGATTGCGGGTGTTTTTTTTAGTTAAAGGTGAAAAGGTTAAAGCTGACTTGGCAGTGTGTTAAACTTTAACACTGAGTGACCATTGGGAATGCTCTAATATATTCAAAATTTTTAAAAGTTAACGAAAATGATTATCGTATCAAACGATTTAACGCAGCGTATCGCAACGCAACATACTCGGCACGATATTTACCAAAAAAGTCAAATGCGCAAGAGTTTTCAAAAGTTAATCATTCTCATTTCCAAAAACAATATCATTTTAGCCTTTTAAAAGGGTTTGGTATCATCATTCGTGTAACGGTAGAGAACACGGACTCACGAGTACTCACTCCATTTATCGATCAAAAGACTTTATTGAAAATCAATTTCCCGAGTAATTTATAATAGAACGAGTATTTATACAAACCCTAAACCCTAAACCCTGAACGCTAAACCAATTCGTAACTCAAACAATAACCAAACGAATAGTCCAATAAATCCAAATATGTTAGTCTACGGGTAGCATGTCTCGAATAGTCCAATAGCCCTCGTGTGTTCCGTTTTTATCCCAAATGTCTCACAAGGTTTTCAAAATCGGGATCCTACTTAGGATCGATTTCGTCTTTGCAAGATCGAGATTGTAAGATCGGATCGGGATCTTAAGATCCTACTATAATGTCATTTTGTTAATAGTTTTTTTTAATATTATACAAATCTATAAATTAATATATATCATAAACACAAATTATGTAAATATTTCATAGAAATGTAATATTATACAAATCCTAAGATCAGGATCGGGATCCTGACAACCATGGTCTCACGTACACTTCTAATTTCCTTACTTCGTTATTAACCAAATTTAATAACAAATATCTTTACAGCTTTTAATTTAACAATTGTTTTTATTTCTTTCTTTTATTTTGTCCAAGTCGAGTCAATATCAAGTCGCAACAAATGAGTTACTATTTCCTTTCGAGTCACGGTCAAACATTTATTCCCTCGGGTCAATAATAATGAACCCGATCCCAAATCATTCCAAACATTCCCTCGGTTTCATTTTGTCGAGACAAACCATACTCAACAAGTCAATTAGTCAATCCAACACCAAATACAATTCCAAATCAACTATGCTAGTCAATCCAAACCAAACACAAACCAAATCGGACCAATATTATCCATCAGTTTAGTTTTGGCGCATTTCCATGGTCCCTTTTCCCGCCTAAAGTATTGGGAACCGTTCATATACCTCTCCAGTCTATTTATACCTATCGATTGGGAAACCGTTCATATACAACTCCTTTGATATTTTAATTAGATATTATATTTCAAATTTCAATGGCTTCATCCTCTTCAACTCTTGATTTAAACAAAACCAAACGCCCAAGGGATGATTCTCCTCCTCCAATCCCTGAAAAGTTAAAGAAATTTTTTGACATATCCCAAGATATTTGGGAGAAATGTCATTCTGGCAAATATGGAACTGAAAAAACATTGATAGATCTTTACAACAAGCGTATAAAGAGGCTGGAAGAAAAGAACAAGGAAGATTTAAAGATCATTTTGGAGCATCAGAAGAAAGTAGATGATCGGAACAAAGAAATAGAAGATACAAGAGAGAAAATAGTTGGTGTTTACAAAAGTATTGAAGATAGTTTATATATTTCTTAATGTATCTTTTGTATAGTTTATATATTTCTTAATGTATCTTTTGTATCATTATCTTATTTTGACTATGTTAATGTATATTTATACCAGTTTATGATATTTGAATGCAGTTATTATTATTAGTTTATGATATCTGTGTTTCCCCTGATGTTAAAGAGGTGTTTGGTTTCTTGGATAATAGCAGTCTTTTTTAAAAATCTACTCTTTAATAGTTAGAAGACTATTAACACTCAAACAACAAACTGGGTCGTAATGCAAGAACAACAATATCACCAAAACTGATTAAGTGTCTACCTTTACACTTAATCCCTTCCAAATGTATGAGTGAAGTATGGTTTTAAAAGAAAATTGAGTTCATACTTCTGAGAAAAAGTTTTTGCACAAAGTTTGTACTGTTAGGCAAAAAATTGTACTGCTAGCGTAAAACTTTGTACTGCTGGGTATCCGTTAGTACTGTTTGGGAGTGCAGGGTACGTTTGTGTCACTTTTTACTTAAAGGGTATAAATCCCCAATTGCGGCACACAATCATATTCACGTACACATTACTCTCTCTCTTCCACGGCCTAAACGAATTTTAATCGTCATATTGCAAAACCCCCAAATCAAATCATAATGTCGAACCTAACTTTTTCCGAACCTCATAATAATGTTGCCTTTTTAGAAAAATCCAATGAGTCTGTAGATTTTACTGAGATCATTGATTTTCTTAATGCAAGCTATATTAAGTTTGCATTAACAGTAAAACCTACTATATATACTTCTAACATTAGCCGTTTTGGTCGTCTGCTAAGGTCAAAACTATTAATGGGGAAGTACAAATCCATGCCCTTATAGATGAGCAGAGGATTCTCATTACAGAGGCGTCTATTCGAAGAGATCTTCTCCTAGATGATGCTAACGGAGTTGAGAATCTTTCAAATACTACAATCTTTGAAAAACTTTCACTGATGGGCTATGAGAGAAAATCAGATGCTTTAAAAATTTATAAAGGTAATTTTTCTCCTCAGTGGAAAATCTTAATTCATATTGTCCTAGTGTGTCTAAGTCCAAAGACCATTGCGTGGAATGAATTTAGTAGTAATTAGTAATTTAGCTTCTGCTATAATTTGTTTGGCTGAAAATAAACAAATATTTAATTTTTACAAAATTAAATTTTGATAGTATGGTTAAGAACTTAGATAGTTCTTCAGGTAAATATTTTCTATATCAAAGGTTTTTGCAACTCTTTTTGGACAACCGATTTGAAAATAAGAAAAGTCACAAAAGAGTTTATTCCACTCCCTGCCTTACCAAAAAGGTTTTTGCTAATATGAGGAAGGATGAAAAAGATTTTTCAGGGACAGTGACACCTTTGTTTCCAACAATGGTGGCTCTAGCCCAAACCCAAATGGATGAAGGTTTAGCAATCCCAGCTGGTACTCATCACACACCCACAATTTTGGCAACATCTCATCAACAACAACAAAAGACCTATAAACATAGGAATCACACCAAGAACACTGAGCTACCTCAGGCTAGTGGTTCTATAACAACTGTTACACATGAGGCTATCACTAGTGGGGAGAGTGACATGTTGGCAAGGGCTGCCACTACTGTGTCTAGCTTAGAAGCAACACAAGACAGTGGTAACATCATTAAGACCCGAACCAAGACAACTTCTAATGAGTCAGGTCCTCATGGAACTGATTCAGGTGAAGGACCCAATCACATGGAAACAATGGGGGTTCAGATGTTCATCCTAGGGGTGAGATGATCTGCCTCTCGGGCTAGGTAACACAAGCCGAAGTGGTGAGGATAGTATGCAACTTTTGAATGAATTGAAGGATACCTTTACCAAGCTGTCTGCATAAATTGTTGATCTGCAAACACCAGCTGCTTCTCAAGATGGAGTCATCAAAGCTCAAAATGGAGTCATCAAAGCTCAAGGTGGGGAAATAAAGGCTTTGAAGACAAGGGTTAGGTATTTAGAAGGAGTCAAAGGATCAAGAATTCCCAAACACAAGGTTAAATCTTCTGAAGCTTCTAAGGATGCTCCCAAACAGGGAGGGGGAATGAAGGCAAAGTTTCAGGGGAGGCTAAAGAGGGTGAAAGTATTGGTGTAGAGAGTGATCCAATTGAATTTTTAGTTGCTGATAACCAAGGGAATCAAGTGGTGATTGATAGCTATTTGGTCAAGGTTACAACTGCTGATAGTGCTACTGATCAGGGTATTAGTGCTGCTAGTGATCCAGTTATTGCTGCTAGTGAGCCAGTTACAGCTGGTAGTACAAAAGCTAGTACTGCTACACCAGAGGATACAACTGCTGTTAGTGTACTTGCTAAGCTGAAGACATCAAAGCCAGTAACCAAAGGTGTTGTGATACAAGAGCTATCATCAAAGCCAAAAGCTAAACAATCAACTCCACAGGTACAAGGCAAAGGTAAAGGGATTCTTACTGAAGAGCCTGCGGAGAAACCATTATCAAAAGAAGAGCAATTAAAACTTGATGCTGAAGTTGCCAAGAAATTAGCAAAAGAGTATGAAGAAGAAAATCAGATAATTTTGGAACAAAAGAGAATACAAGAAGAAAAAGATGCTAAAAATGCAGGGTTAATAGCTTCATGGGATGAGGAAAGGGCTCAGGTTGATGCTGATTTTGAGCTTGCTAAGAAACTAAATCAAGAAGAGCAAGATCAGTACTCAATAGATGAAAAATACAAGATTCTGAAAGAACTTATTGATGCAAGAAAGAAGTTCTATACAACACAAAGATATGCAGCTAAGAAGACGAGTGAGCTAAAAGCAGAGAAAGAACAGAGCAGAGAACAAGAACAAACTGTGCAAGCTGTTGCTAAAGAACAAATACAAGCTCACACTGAACTTGCAGTTGTCTATGTAGGAAAACCTGAAGGAGAAGCCATGGATGTAGAACCTTTAAGTGTTAAACAACCCATTTTTGATTATAAGTCTGGATCTCATGGGAAAACAGTTTATTATGATATTAAGAGGCATGATGGTTCTTCTAGAAGGTTTGTAAGCTTTCTTCAAATGGTTTATAATTTTGATAGAGAAGATATGATAGCTCTATGGAAATTACTTAAAGAAAGATTTGGTAATAAGACACCAGAACAAGCTTATGATTGAGCAGTCTGGAATTACTTGAAGGTAATGTTTGAACCAAATCCTGAGGATGAATGTTGGAGAAGACTAAAGCACAATATTGTTAAAGAATGGAAACTTTTTCAAGGATGTAAAGTACATGCTTTAACTGTAAATGAGTTGGTGATCTACACGCTTGTAGAAAAGGATTACCCTTTAAAATTTTTCAAAGAAATTCTAGATCAGATGTTGTGTGGGAAGAAAAGACTCCAGCTTCAGTTTACTTATGATGAAATGGCATATCAACTGCTCAAGAAGATGGAAAAGTATCTAGGACCCAAGGACAAGAAATAGAATTAAGACTGCTAGAGTTAGAGTTAAGACTGCTAGAATGTATAGTTAGTACTGCTTATGAGATAAACATGTATAGTTGAAAAACACATTGTGGAGTGTTTAGAATAACCCAGTTTGACTTATAAAGTCAACACATACAAAAAAAAGTAGTAACCATACTGCATTGTTAATAACATATCAGTAAATTACATTTACACTGAAAGACAACATAGCATTTCTTGCAGGTGATTCACTTGGTTAATTGACTAGCAGGTGAATCACTTGGTTTATGAGTTGGAGGTTCTTCATTAGGTGTTTGACTTGCAGATTCTTCACTTGGTTTTTGAGTAGCAGGTTCCTCACTTGGTGCTTGACTTGGGCATACTCCACTTGCTGTTTGAGTTGCAGTTGGTTCAGTTTCTTCATCACCACTGCCCAAGTAAGCACCAACTCTTGTAGATGCATTAATATATAAGCCAATTACATATCCACTACTATCTGTTGTAGTTGTGTTTTCCCTTGTAACACCACCTCTACCAATATAAGATGGGGTTCCCCTTCTTTCAAGGCACACTGGACAAACATACCACATGAAATCCGTATAAGGGGGACGCCTTGCAAAAAAGGTCAATCCAGCCTTGTTTTCACTTTCAACCCAACAGTCAATGCAGATCATTTGAAAACCATTTTATGCATCCATGGTGAAAAGCAATTGATATGATAAAGAGTTGATGATAACTGGGGTATTATATAATGCAGGAAAAAAAAAAGGATATAATATGCTACAATGTGGTTGTTGAACAACTAGATTGGATTAAAAGACAACATAAATGCGCAACTAGATAGGATTAAAGACAACATAAATGCTTACAATAGAGCCAAAACATTGAGATTTTGAAAATTTTGACTATTGCATACTAGGACCATTTAGGACAAAGTTTTTGTTAAAATAATAAAAGATAGTCACATGAATATTTCATAATGTGACTATTTTGAATGTATTGGTCACATATAATATGTAGGGTATTCACTATGCAAGAAACACTAGTTAGAGGCTTGTTTATGGATCGATTTATCAAGAACTTAGAGAGATAAAGGAAGAGATTGGGAGCCTTTGTAGAGAGAGAAACAAATGATATTAGATTAGTGAGAAAGGTCCAACCCTTCCCATGTGTGGGAAGGGATATATATACTACTACATATTATGTCCCTAGCGGACTGTGGAGCGAGCTGACAGTGGGGAAAGCCCCGACCCACTCCACAAATATAGATACGACTAATACTAATACTAATACTAATAATACTAAGATAATATAAATAAGCCTACAAGCTATAGAAATGCTAATTAGATGCTCGGGGTGACCGAGCCTTCATCTGAATATTTATATTCCTAACAATCTCCCCCTAAGGGAGGTCACCCCGGAAATAATAATTTGAATTCTAGCATTCTTTCTTCTGAACTTGTCTTTATAGCTCGTACTCATTGAATCTTCTATGTCATAGATAGTTGTGCAAACAACAGTGATCTGAAGATGACTTCTCTTTTGTCTTGGATGAACATTGAGTTATCTTTGAAAGTATCATCCCACTTGAGTCTCCAAGTCATCTTTCTGTAGTAATACTCCATGTGATGAAATATACTTAGAGTCGACATGCTCACACGATATGGTGTCATGATCTTCAGCATCAGAGTTAGCAGAAGCTGTGTTGAAGGTCTTTTAGGGTGATCATGACTTCTTTGATGATGATGTGGTGTGAACAAGTGGTGGTGGATTGGCATCTTTTCTGCAACCAGCTACAACAGCAACCAGCTACAGCATTCCACAGCAACATCCGCCAGAAATTCCTGCATACGACAGTTAGCAATAATTCGACCGGTGCTTACAAGTTTGGACTTCGAGATCGTCAACAGCATAGTGTGAAGACTCTCTCTAATCCTTACCAAGACCGTTCCTAAACGAAAACCCACAGAGGGCTTTTTAAGATTTTACCGTAGTAAATCAACGATTAGGTGAGTCGCTGGAGATCACTCCACGACTGTAGACCGGTTGAAACCGCCGCGACCACTAAGCGTAATCCACGAGGAATTACCTAAGTGACCTGCTTTCAGGGCTGCTTGATGTTGACCCTGGCAGGAGTTTCCATTCAATCATTGAGAATTACATAAGTAAATTCTCTCATGAATGTTCTGGCAGATTGCCAAGATCTGCGTAGGACTCATGAAATTACAACTGGAGTCCTTAATGTTGAACAACCAGTGTAGAAATGATTCGTGTCCCTATGAGATCTTATTATGCATCTCGTGGCTCTAGACTCTATTGTGCGTTTTGATTTGGTGATCGGAGGCTGGAGAGGACTGCCACCTTTTCAATATCATCTAACTCGGAGTGAGAAAGACGATAGGAATGTATTGAACTCCGTGACAATTGAAACAAGAATCCTTTGAGGGACCTTGAGTGGCTAGGGAGGGTTGTGCAGCGTATCACTGGGTCCATGATACTTTGTCTTCAATGCCAGCAATCAACTAAGTGATTCTGACAGCATATGTATTGACCCGGTTTCTGCCTAAGATGTAAGGAGGGCTAATTCTTTTCACCCTTTATCTTTACAATTCTTTTTCATTCTTCAACCCCTTCAGTGCTTACCGAGACTTCATAACTAACACCTTGTTGGGTTTGTTCCAGTGTTAGCTCCATCTCAGTCGGCACTCTTCCCTCATTCACTTTTCTCCTTTTAAATCATACCTAAGGACTTCTACACTATCTAGTGGATTGTCCCTGGGTAGATCCCTCCGGCTCTGGCGGGATCGTGGGAACTTGAGCCTAACCTAACCATCCTTATAGCTCCATGCATTAATTAAAATGGTCGGTCTTTGGTGTACTTCCACGATTGCCATAAACCAAATCTTTGAAAAATTTCTCAAAGTGTTCATGATTCTGAAACACATTTTTGTAAACACTTGAGAATTTTATATTTTTCAAATGCTCCCCCTCAACATGTGCTCGGTTGATTGTTTTATAAATTTGCACATGTCTGGTGAAGCTCGCACTTTTGAATTGATTGATTTTCCAAGAACATGATCATCGCGAGACACGCTTACATCACTAGAAAACTAGCTTGAAATTATTACCCGTCCAGATCACATTCAAGGAAGATCGCTCGACATCGGTACATTCTACTCAGACACGTCCTTTGCGAGACACGCTTACATCACCAGATAAACTGGCTTGAAATTATTACCCGTCCAGGACATATCCTTTCGACTACTGACTTTAGCTATCGTCAATTCATTTGTTATGTCTGAGTCACACTCGCATGAGATGCCCAATCCTTTTTGTTTTGTTAAAACCATTTGCTCCCCCTCAATATGTGCATTGATATAAGAAAGATTTTCGCACATATGGAAGAGCTTGCGTTTATGATCAAAACATTTTGCTCCCCAAAACATTTTGCTCCCCCTCAATATGTGCCTTGATATACAAAATGTTTTTAGCACATACGGGAGAGCATACATTAACTTTCAAATCATCACATTTTATCAGAATTTCCTATTTAAATCACATTCTCTCCCCCGATCAAAAATTTCAAACCATTTGAGATTTGTGATCTCAATTGATTTAAATACATTTAGAAAAATTTGGGAGAAAATGTGGTCAGGTTTAAATGTATTCTGATTTTGGAGCATACTATGCTCCCCTTGAAACAGCGAGAGAGTGTCACTGTTGATGTTTGCACAAATTTGGCAAGGTGTCGGAAATTTGAACAAATATGCTCCCCCTCAATTAATGACCCGTTTTCCGTTAAGAGAGCTTTAGTCATTCAATTGAGTGACAGACATTTGTGAAAATTTAGTTCAATTTACCACCTTGTGTAACATCAAGACTCTCTTGAATAATCAAACAAGATAGAGAATCTTGATGAAAAGAAGACTTCTCTTCTTATATACGAAGTGATGCACTGAAACGTACATCAAGTCGGAGAAACATGGATATAAAGTAATCCATGCCCAGGTGAACATCACCCGGTTGGAGGAACAGCTGTCTTTTTGGCGACATGCTTTCCCCATTGTGTAGCACGGGTTGCAGTATGAAGTACCTGCAAGCCATTAAGACATGTTTTAACTGATTAGTATAACTTCTGCTCGAGCTTCATTTAAAAATCCGTGCCATTGTTGAATGACATTTCTAGATCCGTAAATGTTATCGATAAACAGAAGACATGCCTAGGTAGGACTATTTTTGTATTTTCTGATTTTTCGATTTTTATGGTTTTTATAGATTTTATATTTTTGTATTTTTCTTTTTGATTTAAGACATATACAACTATGTACAAGGATACAAGAAGACAATCCTTTACTCCTCCTTTTCATCCTGAAGACACTTGAGGGTTTCAGGAGTCATGCTTTTCATGCCAAGGCGTGGGAGAATAAACTGAAACCTTTCTCTTGGGAGGGCCTTGGTGAAGATGTCAGCTAGCTGAAATTCTGTCCTCACAAAGTATAGTTCCACAATTCCCTTTTCCACTTGTTCCCTGATGAAGTGATGCCTGATGTCGATGTGTTTTGACCTGGAGTGCTGAACATTGTTACAACAAAGGGCAATGGCGCTTTTGTTGTCACAATATAGGGGAATTTTGTTGTATGAGAATCCATAGTCCGAAAGCTGTGACCGCATCCAAAGGATTTGAGCACAGCAAGCAGACATAGCAATGTACTCAGCTTCAGTAGATGATATGGAAGTACTCATCTGCTTCTTAGAAGACCAACTAACCAACTTTTCCCCTAAAAACTGAGCTCCTCCTGAAGTACTTCGACGAGTGTCTTGACATCCCGCATGATCAGCATCCGCGTAAGCCGTTAACTCCATTGCCGTGTCCTTAGGATACCAGAGACCCATATGAACCGTGCCTTGAAGATATCGAAATATCCTTTTCACTGCTTCAACATGCTTCTTGGTTGGTCTGGATTGATACCGAGCACACATACACACAGCAAACAGAAGATCTGGTCTGCTAGCCGTGATGTACATCAAAGATCCAATCATGCTTCGATACTGTGTTATATCTACTGGAATCCCTGAAGGATCTTCATCCAGCTTCGTTCTATCAACCATGGGAGTGTCAACAGGTTCACTTGAATAGAATCCAAATTTTTTCAAGATCTCGTTGGCGTATTTGGATTGATTGATGAATATGCCTCCGGGACTCTGAGATACTTGTAGTCCTAAGAAGAATGACATTTGTCCCATCATGGACATTTGGAATTTGGAATTCATCTCCTTTGAAAAACTATCACATTCACTAGGATCAGTTGAAGCAAAGATAATATCATCTACATATATCTGAACTAGCAGTAGATGGTTTCTTGACTTCCTGGTGAATAGTGTGGGATCAACAACACCCTTGGAGAATCTGTTCGCTAGGAGGAACTTGGACAATGTATCGTACCATGCCCTTGGCGCCTGTTTTAGCCCATAAAGAGCCTTCTTCAAGCGGTAAACATGAGTAGGGTGTTCAGCATCCACGAATCCCTCAGGTTGACTCACATAAACTTCTTCCTTTAAGTCACCATTCAAGAAAGCTGTTTTGACATCCATCTGGTAGACTATCATATTACGACTCACAGCATTTGCCAGGAAGATTCTTATAGCTTCAATTCTAGCAACCGGAGCAAACGATTCTTCAAAATCAATGCCCTCTTCTTGTCTAAACCCTTTAGCAACTAGCCGTGCCTTGTTCTTTAGGACATCACCATACTCGTCAAGCTTCACTTTGAAGATCCACTTTAAAGCAATTATCATTGCACGCTCCGGAGGAGGCACTAATTCCCATACTTCAAGTCGATCAAATTCATGGATTTCATCCTGCATAGCCTGGAACCAGCAATCTTTAGTCATTGCTTCTTTGGCATCTTTTGGTTCGACTTTAGACAGTACTGAATTGAAGAAGCACCATAGTGCATCAGTGGCTAGTTGATTACGGGTGGATACTGGACGTGAGGGATTTCCTATGATGTTGTCGATTGGATGATCACTGGTCCATTTCCTGAGATGGTCGTGAGGTTGATGGTTATGAACAGAAGTAGCAGTGCTGTGTACCTCAGGTAAGGATGTGTCTGATGAATGTTCTGGAGCAAATATGTTTTCAAAAGGAGCCTCCTCAACAGGAGCAAAAGGATTAACTTCCAAAGAATTATTATCTGAAGATTCTTGCATTACTGGAGAAGTTTGAGTGTTTGATGACGAAGGCGATTGACTGGCAGCAGGAGCATTGTGACTGACTGATACTGTAGCTGCAGGACCTTCTGAACCTTGTGGGGCTTGAACCTCATTCATAGGAATTATAGCTGGTTCACTTGGGATGTTTCCATTCATCGGCTCAAAGTATTCATCAAACATAGGATCGAATAACTTCTTCAACTCCTCACATGTAGGTGGCACATAGGAATCTGCAGGCGTGGAATTCTGTACAAGTCCTGAACTAATGGGTCCAGGAGACAAAAGGTGAAGATCTGGTCCAGAACTGATTTGTCCTGAAACAGGTAGCTCACTCAGCTCATCGAACGTAACATGAATGGTTTCCATGATTTTACGGGTTCTTTTATTGTAGATTCGATACCCTTTACTATCTGGTGCGTATCCAACGAAAATACCTATATCTGCTTTAGCTCTTAACTTTCCCAAGTCTTGACTATCGTTAGTTGGATAGCAGAGTGCACCAAACACACGTAGAAAGGAAAGATCTGGTTTCTTGTTATGAATTAACTCGAAGGGAGTCTTCTCATGAACTGGATGAATTAGGGATCGGTTTTGAGTGTAACATGCTGTTGCAATAGCCTCTGCCCAGAGAAACATCGGGGTCTTTGAAAATATAAGCATAGTTCTTGCAGCCTCCACCAGAGTACGGTTCCTTCGTTCAACCACCCCGTTCTGTTGAGGGGTGCGAGGGATACTTTTCTGATGCGTGATGCCAATACTTTCATAGAAATTACGGAGTTGTTGGTTAACAAACTCCGTACCATTATCTGTGCGGATGATTCTGACAGTTTTATCGAGCCTTACTTGCAGCTGTTTTATCAGTTTAATGATAACCTCAGGAGTTTCGTCCTTGGTTCTCAAAAACTTTACCCATGTGAACCGAGAATAGTCATCTACTACTACCAGAACGTACTTCTTTCCATTAATGGTTTGTATTCTCATTGGACCGCACAAGTCCATGTGGAGGGTATGAAGAGCTTCCAAGTTGGTGTTGATGGTTTTAGGTTTGTGGGTTTGTTTCTTGCTTTTGCCCAGTTGACATGCAGAGCAGAGATGGTCTTTCTCATACTTCAGTCTGGGCATCCCTCTAACAAGATCTTTACGGGAAAGATTGTTTATGGTACCGAAGTTCAAATGGTTCAAACGATGATGCCACAGCCATGATTTTGTTTTAGAGGCTTTAGAGAGCAAGCATATGGGAGAGGACTTCAACATTTCTTCAATTGAAATGGTGTATAGATTGGTGCCCCGACTGCCCTTGAGGAGATCTAAGCCATCCAATTCTCTGACGAAACATGTATGCTTTCTGAAAGCCACTTCCAGATCTGAATCACAAAATTGACCCACAGAAAACAGATTGTGTCCCAGTCCTTCCACATAATATACCCTTGAGATTACACTGTTACCAAACACATAATCTCCATAACCCATAATAGCTCCAAAATGGTCGTTCCCAAATCTAACTGTCCCGATAAACTTTTTCACGAAGTTCTTGAGCCGTGAGCGATCCCCAGTCATATGTTTTGAGCAGCCTGAGTCCAAATACCACAGGACGATTTGTACGACCTGCATTTGAAACCAGACAACAATGGATAACTGAAAAATGTGGATCCCCAAGTGCAATTGGGTTCCATTTGGTCAGCACATACAAATTCAGGAGCCACAGATTTCACATATTCTACTGTCTTTACTGAGGAGACAGAACTAGAGACAGGACAAGACCTAGATGGAAGGCATTGTGATTCTAAAGGCAAGATTCTACCAGTTGGTCTCCATTCCTTATTCATCACAATTTTATGCATATTCATTTTAGATAATGATCTGTGTTTTCCTAAATTGAACTTCCTTCCAGTGGGTCTCCATTCCTTAACATTCTCCATTTTATGCTTATTCATTTTAGGTAACGTGCACTGTTTTCCTAAATTGAATTTCCTTCCAGTGGGTCTCCATTGATAGCCTACGCTAGCAAATGTTTTTCCTGTTGCTTTCCAAACCTTTTTGCATGTTTCAGTTATCCTACCATTCTTAACATGGGATGATGCAGAAGACATCAGAAAAGACACAACACATTCATCATGATTAGCAGAAATTAAACAATTGTCGCATGTTTTACAGATAGCATTAGAATTCGAATTAATTACAGTACTTTTGATACTAGAATCAACACGATTCATCCTACTCATTGTAAACTTATTGTTCCTAGGTTGGACTTCTACATTCTTCAAGTGATCATTCTTAGCTGGCGCAGTCATATCCTTTCTTTCATTTCCTCTAGACCTTGACCCGCTAGCTTGGGTGACACTTTTTACTCCTGTAGAAGCATCGAAGGTAACATTAGTTTGTTTTTCAGTCACATGCCTTCCTGTTAATGATGTGTTGGGTTCTGATGTTTTGGGTGGTAGATCAAAGGCTACATGCTTGTTCACAACATTGGATGATGATGCAACAAATCTATCTCTATGGCCTCTAAACTTAGGAATTGAGCCTATGGCATATTCTAAGTTTTCCTGAATTCTTTTCGTGAGTTTGCATGCATAGACAACTGCTTGATCAAGTGGCTTATCATTTCTATCCTCTTCAACTACCTCACGAAGTGTGTCAAGGCCCTCTCTAAGATGATCGAGATATGTTTGATGGGCAAGGCTGTTATTTCTAAGCTTAAACGGAATACGCCCAACATCAACATCATACTTTTTACTAACATTAGCCTTTGGTGCATCACAATTACAAGTGGTGCATGGCATTTTACCTTTCACCCGAGCCTTCAGACTCTCAATTTCATTTGTCAAAGAAGTTATTTGATCATTGTGATTGCTTCTTGTAACTTTAATAGAATCATATAACTCTTTGAAATGTTGTTTAACCTTTGAATTTTCTTCTCGATAACACTCATTTTCATAATGTAACTTATTTATGGTGTTTTGATATTGAAAATTCTGAGAATCTGAAGACGAAGGTTTATTGGTGCCATATACTTCACACTTGTTGGATTTCAGTTGGGCAATTTGGGCCCTCAGCAGTCGAATCGTGTTCGTGTGAGCTTGAATTGTATCATCTCGTTTGCTTAATTCAAAATAAGTATCAAATTCAGGAGCATCCAAGGATGTCTTGTCATTCGATATCTTATGTTTCTCATTTAAATGTTGATATTTCAATTGTAAATTAAGGTGTTCAACTTCCAATTTTGAAAAACGTTTAACCATGTTATCATGGTCATCATTTTGAATTTTTTCAAGCAATTTTAAATTCTCCCCCTCAAGCTCAACAACACGATTCTGAGTGACATTCAACGCAATAGCATACTCATTAAATTGACAAGCAGACAATGCAGAATCAGAAACAGTGTAAAATACATCTTGTGCAATACATCTAGCAATCAAGTTGTCGTTAGTAATGAGTATGTTTTTTCTTTCAATCTCTCGACTCTTAAGCTCTATTGCATATTCATTCACCTCTTTTTCCATGTCTTTAAATACTACTTCCATTTCTTTTATTTCGACTTTAAGGGCAGTTTGCAACCCTTCAAAATGTTCTTTAAGTAGTTTAAAGAATGGCATGACCTCAGTTAAGTAACACCTTTTTGCATGTTCAAAACACCTTTCCCCCTCAGTAATGCCGGTTGGTGTGATTCTCTTCTTACATGTTTTATCAAAATCAGCAAATAGTTGCCAAAGCACATATAAGCTAATATAGGTTTTGCATTCAGTGGGAAGAGACAAAGGCACCAGATTCCTAGGTGTATTGGGAGGATACACCGTTATGGACGCAACTTTTCTAATGAGGGGGGTGTTGGCCTTAAGTTTATCTTCCTTAAGTTTTTCACTATCTTGTTTCCAAAATATTTGTTCAGGTGTTAACTTCTTTTGAGGAGCAAACACAGTCAAACGATTTTCCTCATAATAATCATGGGGTTTGATTATTATTCGTCTGGCTATGCACTCGGGATCCCTCATTTTCGCATTCATTTTTTTCTTCGTTTTATCACTTAACTCATCCTCTTCGTCAGTGTAGATATGCTCAGGTTGGTCATGAATAGGCTTAATCATCACATTACCATCATATAGGGCTGGTTGAAGTACTTGCATGCCCTTAAGGATGGTTGAATTTGGTTCACCTATCATGATTTTACTATGCTTATCACTCAACTTTCTGTGCTTATGAATCATTTGAGCAGTTTGTATGGTTTGATCTTGTGTGTACAACTTATCTTCAAGCTTATTTTTTAATGTCTTGAGTTTAGAGAAATCATTTAAAAGAGTTGTTTCTTTTTGTTTGAATTCTTGCTTAAGTGTGGTTATACACTTTTGTGCTTCCTGTTTCTGTTTGACAGACTGTTCTAGCTGACTTTTCAAAGAACTTAACTCTATTTTTAATGTTTCTTCTCGCACTCTAGACTCTTTAATAAGTGTACTCATTTGACCTTCTAATTTCTGCTCACGATCATTAAGCTCAAACTTAGCACGCTGTTCATACATAGCAACTTGTTCTTTATAGATGTTAAGTCTAGTGATCAAGTTATTATCAGGGACAGGCAATTGGTTCTCATGGTACACACATGCATTATTTACATTACTCGCATTATCTAAGGCACATACATTACTCATAGCACACACATCATTATTGACAAAGGATTCACCATTTGATACATCAGGAGAGTTGTTGCTATTCAAATACTGTTCATATGAAACAATATTGCTATTTTCCATATCAACATCATTTGAGTCAGAAACAACTGCCTGATGTACTTCTTCGGGAATCTGTTGTCCCTCGACAATATTATATGTGTCATAAATTTTTAGTACCTCAGATATCACGGATGCATTAGAAGGACTAGCTTGACGAGATGAGGCTAGGGAAGACAAGTTAGCCATGAAGATGGTTTGAGCAGTAGGTTCATCATCCACATCAGAGTCAAATGCATCACAGTCATCTGCCTTGAAGATGTTAGGATCATTAAGTGCTAGATCCTGAACAGGTTTCTCATCCACATCTTCATCAAAAGTATTTCCTCCATCTCCTGCCAAGAACAATAACTCTTCCTCATCCAATACAGCTCCATTCTCTTGAGCTTGCATTAACAGCATCTTGTCTTTGAAGTAGTCTGAGTTCTGAGGACGTTTCGGCTGATTGCAGTTTCTAGCAATGTGTCCAAGCCCCCCACAGTTGTAACACTTGATCTGTTTTCCTTGCCCCTGATTGGCATTCCCTGCTCTATTCTGCACATAACCTCGACCCATGTTTCTACCAGCTCTCCCTTGCACATTCTGAACCACAATTTTCCCATCCTCCACCATTGCTAGATTGCGTGGGTTGGAAGAATTCCTTAACTGATTGTTGGTCTGAGGGAGTGATGCTTGAAACTGTTGAACCAGTAGAGATACTTGATTGGTGAGGTTGTCAATCATTTTGTCGGTCTGAGAGTAGCCTGAGTCAAGTTGTGAACTCATAGCAGGTACTTGTGAGTGTAGTTGGTGATAGCTTGGATTGGATGATGATTGGATTGTTGGTTGTATGTTTGTCATGAATGCCAGTGGATCATTTGTAGTTGAAGGATTCAACTTTTCTCTCAGCACCCGATCATAGAGAGCATGCTTCTCATGTTGTTGTAGGTAAGCATACAGCTGTTCATAGTTAGTATCCCTTAAACCTTTGTTGAGTTTGACGGCAGTAACAAATCTGTCCCATTCAGGAGTCATGTTGTTCACAAACTTTGAGTTAAGTTGGATGTTGGGCATAGTCATTCTGATCATCCTCATATCATTCACCAACTTATGAAATCTTACATAGTAATCTGTGATATTCTCTCCTGGGTTCATTTTGAAATGCTCGAACTCATCATACAGCTGTGACTCACGATCTTCCTTTGTGAGTTCTGACCTTGCCAACAACATTTTAACGTTGTCCCACACAGCCTTGGCTTCAGTGTTAAAATTGATGAGCTTGTATACATCCTTTGGAAGACCTTGAATGACTATGTTTGAGGCTCTAATGTCAGCATCATACCTCTTCTTTTCTTCTTCATTAAGATCATTATAGTTTCTAGGTCTATCAATGCCCAAAGTTACAGTCCCATCTTCACCAGTTGTAACAACATCTCTGGTGGTGCCCATCTGATAGGGTCCTTCGTCAATTGACTTAAGAATATTAACACCATTTTCTTTTCCCAAGCAGTAAAGTCTTATTCGTTGTGCCCAAGACTCATAATCCGTCCTATCTAGCATAGGTGGACGAGTATCAGATCCTGCTGCTTGAATATCATCTGATGATGTACTTGATGTGGTAGCCATAGTAACTACGGGATTTTACAGATCTTGTGATTTAACCGAGAAATTGAATCTTTCGCGGGAATTTCTAAAATCACCAAGACACAAACCGCATACAAGTTTGAGAGACAAACCGAGTAGATTCAACAGATACAAACCGAGTCAACGAAGCTGAGACAAACCGAGTAGACACTAACCGAGTAAATTCTTCGGAGACAAACCGAGTCTACACAAGCCGAGTACACACAGATGGGACAAACCGAGTAGAATTCTTCAGGGACAAACCGAGTCTACACAAACCGAGTGCACGCAGTTGGGACAAACCGAGTAGGTACAAACCGAGTAAATTTCTCTGAGACAAACCGAGTCTACACAAACCGAGTATACGCAGCTGGGACAAACCGAGTAGACACAAACCGAGTAAATTTACACAAACCGAGTAAATTCTTCAGAGACAAACCGAGTCTACACAAACCGAGTATGCAAAGCAGGGACAAACCGAGTACGCGCAGTAGGGACAAACCGAGTAGGCACAAACTCCCAGGCACGTCACTATCACTGCCTTTTTTCCTTTTGCCTAAACGAGTAAAAAGGACAAACCGTGTCCAAGATTGACACAAACCGAGTCCAAAAGTCGACCAAAATGGACAAACCGCTGCCAAGAACAACCCAACTACAACCCACGAATTTTCTCAAAATCACCACACCGTTCTTAGATATGTGAATCCAAGCACTAAATACCACTCTAATACTATTCTTAAGCTAGAAGGTACAAAGAAAACCAACTTCTAAACACTAAACAAAGTACAATGATGAA
Organism: Artemisia tridentata subsp. tridentata; assembly: GCA_021014915.2. Classification (NCBI taxonomy): domain Eukaryota; kingdom Viridiplantae; phylum Streptophyta; class Magnoliopsida; order Asterales; family Asteraceae; genus Artemisia; species Artemisia tridentata. The sequence continues at coordinate 499,349,701 of CP139509.1, read as the reverse complement.
ATTTATGCTACTTGAACAAACCGAACTAAAACCTTAAAAACTACAAATCTAAACAAATCTAACCAAGAAAAAACTTAAAGAACTACACAAATCCAGTATAAAACAACCTCTAATCACTAAACAAAAACACAAAATGAACCGTATGCAACTAATCAAACCGAACAAGAAAAATCTTGAAAACTACAAACCGAACAAGAAAGATCTTGAAAACTACAAATCGACCCAAGTATAAACACCTCACAAACTACACAAATTCGTGAATACCAACTCTCATGGACCTAACCATGGCTCTTGATACCAATTGTAGGGTATTCACTATGCAAGAAACACTAGTTAGAGGCTTGTTTATGGATCGATTTATCAAGAACTTAGAGAGATAAAGGAAGAGATTGGGAGCCTTTGTAGAGAGAGAAACAAATGATATTAGATTAGTGAGAAAGGTCCAACCCTTCCCATGTGTGGGAAGGGATATATATACTACTACATATTATGTCCCTAGCGGACTGTGGAGCGAGCTGACAGTGGGGAAAGCCCCGACCCACTCCACAAATATAGATACGACTAATACTAATACTAATACTAATAATACTAAGATAATATAAATAAGCCTACAAGCTATAGAAATGCTAATTAGATGCTCGGGGTGACCGAGCCTTCATCTGAATATTTATATTCCTAAATTATACCCTTATAATGTGGCCATAAACATAATTTAGATACACACTTGTGATATGGTGTGACTATTGTATAGCTTATAGTCACATGATTGTGCTACAATTAAATGTGACCATACACATTAGGATTTGGCAGGCAAACACACACTAAACTTTAGACACACATATTAACTTACGTGACCATAGGTATCGAATTTTGGTTACACTTAATCATGTATGCCTATAGTTTAGTGTGACCATATATGACATTTGGTAACACTGTTCAAGTATGTGACATATATTTGTCACTTTTAAATGCATATCGTGACTAATGCTTCAAACTTACTTTTCAGTTGTCACACATTTCAAATTCATATGTGGCTAAATTTTCAACAAAAACTAGCAGTCACTTTTAAATAATATGTGACAAACTTGAGTATATGATTTAGCCACATACATAATTACTTCATGTGACCATATATGGATTTTGGTCACACTGTTCAATTGTGTGACATATATTTGTCACATATGTATATATATAGTGTGACTAATGTTTCAAACTTATTTGTATCTGTCACACGTCCCAAATTATAAGTGACTAAATAATCAAAAAAAAAAAAAAAATACCAGATACCTATAGTCATGAAAATATTCAAATGTGTGGCTGTAGCCTCAGATGTAATTCCGAAATGGTCACACAAGTCGGATCAAGTGTGGCTCACTACTAGAAAAAGGGCTTTCCTTGACTCGCATTTTATGACGCACACTAAAAGATGACGCGCAAATAGCAGAGTCATAAAATAAGAGTCATAACGAGTAAATTTTTTATCGAAGATGACTCGCTTTAAAAAGCGTCATAACATATGGGTCATAATCAGTTAAAATTTAGCCTGCTAGATGACGCTCGTTTTGCTTCGTCATAAATAGGGGTCATCTCCTTCGTTTTTTTTTTGCCCAAAAACACTTCCCGCTCTTAACACTAAAACTTCCCTCTCAAACCCCTCTAAAATTATTCAAAACACTCAAAACACTCCCGCCCCCTCTCAAACCCCTCTAAAAGTCTGCACCCACACCCATATAAATACCACATATAATAACCCCTTAGGGTTATTCAACTTCTCTGTTTCTCTCTCTACGCCGACAAACACACCCACCCACATCTCCTTTCTTCTCCGATCACTTATCCGGCGAGAACTCCACCACCGCTGCGCGTCCACCTACACCTCCACCACCATCATTCACCATTTTTCCTTCCCGTCATTTTAAGCTATCAAACGCGCCATTTGACCTACATTAACACCACTTCAATCTAAGATTTATACTCGAATCCGAACACCTTTTTCCTCTTTTCGTGTTTCTTGTTCGAGCCGAGCATCAAGGTGGGTAAACCCACCATTTTTATCAAGTTATCACCACGGGTTTGTCTCAAAAACCCTCGGGTTGCGAGATAAACAAATAAAAACGTGTAAATAAATAATAAAAATGAGTAATAATGTGGTTGGTATCAAGTTTGGTTCATGGTTGTGTATGGGTTTGGTTCAAATAGGTGGTGTCGAGTTTGAAGTTTGGTGATGTTGTGGATTGTTTTGATGGTAAAAGAGGCCGGGCCATAAGGTAAAAATGATTATTATTGTTTTGATAACTTTATAATCTGCTGATTTGTCTTACTCCTCGGTTAATTAATCGAAACAGATATGTATTTACCAATTTTAATTATACTGCAGGATGCTAACGATTTCAGACTGAGGAGGTACTTACTCTACCTCATATTATCTTTTGAGTAGTGCTTATTTCAGTCTAGTTAAGTTAGTTGATTATTAATAAGTCTGATTCACAGATTAATTTGGTCATTATTAGTTTTAAACTTCAAAACAGTTAACTTATAGGGTGTTTGGTTCATGGGTTAAAGTGGGTCATTAGGGGTGTTCACTGTTGCATTACCCTTTCATCAGATTCAATTGGACTTATCTTAACTTGTATAAGCTGTTTCAACATCTCTCTGCTTGTTTTTCATCTTGGACTAATAGTTTTTAATAGACTTGCTGCGAATTGCATAAGTTTGTTTGTAAACAACTTAATATTAACTTTGTTATTCATGATCTTTTGTTTAATTGTAGGGCGTAATCTCGATAGATCAGATGGACCTTCTAGTGGAGAAAGTTAAAATGCTTGCAGGAGAGATTGCTTTCAGTTCAAGTACAATGTTGCTGGTTATGATGACAAAGATCCCCAACTTTATCAGGTAACTAACTCACTTGGGTATCCAGATTTTCGAATAAGATGATTTTAGGAGATTTTATGCAGTAAATATGTACCTCACACGACTCCATGCTGCTGATCATTTCATCATTTAGCTTTACATATCAGTTTTAAAAATGAAATGTTAAGATTTTGCTCTCTTCTTGGATAAGGATCATGTGTTAAGAAACTTTCTAACAAACCTAAGCTTGAAGACAGTAGAGCGACAAAACAAGTTGTTGCACTTTTGAGCGCTCCACTTGAAAAATACAGTGATATCGTCACTTCCTTGACGCTGTCTAATTATCCTCGAGTAATGGATCACCTTGATAATGGGACTAATAAAATAATGGCTATGGTTATCATCCAAAGCATAATGACCAACCAAGCTTGTGTATCTTCTGCTGACAAGGTATTGAACATCTTTACTATTTTACTCATCATTTCGTTGTTGAGGTGATTGACCAATATTGTGTTACCTTCATGATTGGTTATCTGTTGCAGGTCGAGGTTCTTTTTGAACTAATAAAAGGGCTTATAAAGGACTTGGAAGGAGATTCAGAGGATGGGGCGTTGGCTAACTTGCTCTTCTTCGTGTTGCTAAGGTTACTGGTGGTGCTCCCAACAAGCTCTCCAGTATGCTATCAAGGCGTAATTTGGTAGCTATGAAGGAGGAGATTTAGGTACTTAAGTGTGTATATCTCTTTCTAGTTTTGAGTTTTAGTTTGTGAACGACTTGGTCAGAAATCTGAAATCTATGTATTCGATAGTTTTATTGTAATGACTTACAAGACAGTTGATGTTGGAGCTTGTTTCTTGGTGTTAATTTTGATATTTGTGTTTTTAATTTTGTATTATCAGGTTTTTAATTGTCATTTAATAGAAAATTAGGAACTGAAAAAAATTAATTTTTTTTTAAAAAAAAATTAGGTTATGACTCGCAAAAAGGAGAGTCATAAAACGTGGGTCATAAATGCGCGTCATAGAGGGATGACGCACATATGCGAGTCATGAAGATTTATGACGGGTCTTTCCTTGACACCAATGTGCGCGTCATAAGGTCTCTTCTTGACTCGCATCTGGAGTCAAGGAAATCCCTTTTTCTAGTAGTGGCTGTTTATTTTATTCTGGTACGTTGAGTCACATAAATAAGTTATTGTGTGGCCGTTCAAAATACCACATGTGTGACGAAAACCTAAATCTATACTAGTAAAAAACTGCTTATTTAGATAAGCATTTAATCAGCCATCTCTTACACACTCGTAATTCTCAATATATTGTATTAAGACCCAATAAGCTCATAAACAGTTTTAATAACCAATCCAAGTTCCCAAACGCCCCTTACTCATATAAACAACCAAATCCACTCACTTTACTAATGCTGATTCAAACAGAAAACAAATAAATTTGGCACCCGAACATTACAATAAGAGTTCACCACAACTATCAAGTTAATCACCTTCGAGGTCTCCTTGCTCCTGCTTATTTTGGTATAGCGTTTATGCAAATGGCTTAGTAAAATGCAACATACATTATTGTGCAAATGGTTTAGTACAGTGCAACATACATTATCACCCGTGCCTTACCTTCCAAACTCACCTTAACAAATACAGGCCACTGAAACAAAACTCAGTGGATTTCTAGCTTAAGCATAGGTAAAAACTTACTCGTTGAGTTTAAGATAGCCTGCAAATGAAAAATCTGCAGATGAAAAATCAGTAGGTGACTCTTGACCCCTTTCAGTGGATTTCCAGCTTAAGCTACCCTGCAGATTTTCCATATACTACGTTGATTAAGTATAGAACCACAAAAGAGGTACAATATATAAAAAAATAAGCAGAAGATAGACAACCCATGTGCTTCCAGTTTTTAAGAAGTACGATGAATGAAGAGCAAAATTCTTTCCTGGATACACAGACAAAAGATATAATAGTGTTACTAATTTATTCCAAAATTAGCAACCACATGATCACTACGTTACTTCCAAATTTTATAGAAGCAAATCCTAACTTTTTTATCACCAGGATTCCGGGAAAAACAATATCACGTGTTGAGAAACTGAATAACTAATAAGTAACTAATTACCTGCTTCTCTACTAATGATGTGGCAAGCTGCCGGATCTGGTCCTCTTCTTGGTCTGCCAAGAATTTTGTCTTAACTACAGTAGTGGAGATGGTAGAAATAGCTACACGCGTCAATTTATGCATAATCGGGTCCTTTTTAGTGTCCCTGTTGACATTATTACACTGTTTTGCTCACGCCAGTCCTATATCATTGACCATAAAGAATGAGCTGATATAATCATTGTTATAAGTATCAAGGTAACTATTCAAAAAATCAGACACTCTGGTGTAGTAAAGAACATGATAACAGTATTGTCTAATGACTATGATCATTCGAAATTACAAAAGTTAGTCAAAACCTCAACCATCTAGACAAAAAGTATCACAATCTGACAAGATGATGAGTTTATTTTAGTTAAAGTTTTGCAATGGAAGATGTGGCTCTTACCTGTGATTACTTGTAGTTCAGCTGGTATTTCATGTAGGTTAGGATCTTCACGGCTATTGAATATCTTCACAGCTAATGCCTGCAACTTCATTGCCGATAGGAGTGAAGAACGTGAACTGTGCAGTTGCTGTGGTATCCGTTATGAAGGTCATAGAGTTGTATATGTATTTTTTGATTATATGCGTTAGACTGTGTAAATAAAAAAGGCAAAAGATAATATGGTGACAAATGACCTGTGAGTAGGATTTGGTTGGGCTCTGATCCTTGGAAAAGTACGTATATAAATAATATCAAACGGATACACGTGAATAAAGACAAATCAACCCTTTAGGAAAAAGGCTAACTTGTAAAAACTCACGTTTGTGATATGTGTGATACCAGGTAAGTGATTACCCGGGTCGTGTCCCAACGAGGTGTGAATGGGCAATCGTTGAGGTTTGGAATTAGAGTGACTGATGATTGGGATATGAAATTTTGCTTTTTAATTCTAATCTAATTAAATAATGAGAAACAAATTCTCACTAGAAAATTAAGATTAACACAATTTATATAAAAAACGCGAAACGGAAATTCTAAAAACGGGATTAAAAAGTGAAATCTATAAAATTTAATCTTACAAGTACCAAATTATTTTTTCTAAGTTATAAATAACAAAAGAAAATTTTAGTAAAAAGATTTATATTTTTCTGATTTTTATATATTTTTATTATGAATTAAAAACTAAACGTAAAAGAAAAATTAATTAAAAATACTAAATGAACTTGGAAAATTATGAAAAATTCCAAGAAATTACTTAATGATAATTAGAACCTATGAAAAATAAAAGTGGGCTAACTGCTTTTCTGAATAAGCAGTTAATAAGCAAACTGTGGAAATAAGCTTTAAAAAGCAAAAGTGGTTAAATAAAAGGGTGTGTATTGTTTAACCAGGAAAAGTCCCAAGGGCAGATGGTTGGGTGTTGGGTGTATGTGCTAAGAGACCAGGGTTTGAATCCCTTGGCTCTCTTTTTTTGTTGCTTATTTATTATTATTTTTTTTTGATTTTTATTATTGAAACTCAACAAGCACAGGAAGATAAGCAATTTATATAACTACAACTTATTTTGAAAATCACAAATAAGTCCAGAAAAAGCCAATGATTGCTGATCAGTTGGTTTAAAAAGAGAATAAGCCAAGCTTTTGATCAAAATAGCTGATAAGCTATTAAATAAGCTAAAGGAAACTTGAAACAAGATTAGCAACCAATAATAAGCTAGAATGAACACTGAATAAGCACAAGAACTCAGAAATAAGCACTGATTAATCACAAATAAGCCAAAAAGTGAACTGATGCACAGGGCAGCTATTTGGATTCTAGGCAATTTTGAGCTTAATTTAAAGCACTTAAATGATTACTAAACTCCACAAAAGCTGATGATTCTTAAAATTCACCAACTGAGGATCTAGGAAACCAAAAATTCAGACCAAGAGAAGCTTATTTGTTGCTTAAGAATAAGCTGAGAAAGTGGCTATTCAAAGCAAGTATACACTAAGCAATCAGTGTATGCTTGTGAGAATAGGGGACTTTTGAGCTTATTTTTAAGCTCAATTAAGCTAAGCTATGGGCTGGAAATGGAAATAAGAAAAGATCACCTAACAAACTACTGAGAAACCAAAAAAATCAAGCTTAGATTAACACAAATAAGCACTTAATATGGTTTAGAAAATCTTGTGCAGACCTGCATATGGGGTTCTTATTGTGCAGAGTGTGTGCAGAGGGCACAAATCAAGATGAGACTTAACCATTGTTTATCCACTAAATGAATCCAAAGGACCACATAAATGAGAAAGATAAGGTTCTGATGCGCGTGATGTGTCGTTGCGGTTTAGCAGTTTTAATGCCTACTCAAGTTTTAAATTTATATTTAGCCGACTTATCAATAACACATACACTTAACGAGCAGTGTACCCGGTCAGTATGAAGATAATGGTAAGTAGAGTGTCGATCACTAAGAGTGGAACGTATTATCTCGTTATTCTAATCAGTATTTTAATATCCTAACGCAAGGGGGTTTCAGCCTGAGAGACTGGCACGGTTTGTTTGCAATTAAATAATAAAATAAACCAATAGGCACGAATCAGCAAGTAGCACACACGTACACAGATAAATACTTGAGACAATAAGAGGGCTGTCCTTATGATTAAGTAGATTGTCACTTGTTTTATTGATAGCTTTATATGAAGTGTATGTAGTTAACCCTTTCTCGTTGGTCCTAATCTTATCGGCGAGTAAACCCTTAATGATTACTTATGTCTAAAAGTTATTCCTAAGTGATCAATTTAGTAATAACCGTGGGAGCCACATTATGTCCCGCAGTCAAATGCCCGCAAGCCACTAATAAACACAGAGGTTATCAATGCACTAATAAGTAGTAACCAAAGACATCAACATATAAACTTTAATTGATGGGAAAGCAAGTATTAAAGGGAGTGCAATCTTTCGTTGTCACATTACACAAGCCACCAATCCTGATGAATTAAAGTTTGCTAACACAATAAAACAAAACTACTTAATGAATTAAACACATGCAGCACCTTCTTACAGATCTTGTATCTTTGATTTGGGTGTGTCTTGTGCTGCCTCCTTGACTGAATTCGTCCTTTGTTTCTCCTGTTCGAACTTCGGTTTTAGGTTTTCCGGAACTTGTAATTCGTCTGGTCTACGGGGTATTTATAGTTTCTGTCTGAGGGAAGATGCGGCGCATCTACTAAGTAGATGCGGCGCATGTACTTAACTTCGCGTGGGGTCCAAGATTATAATATTCAGGAATATTCGTACACCGCCAGAAGATGCGGCGTAACTCCATGATTAGATGCGGCGCATGTCCTCTTGTATCTTGGATCGTATCTGGTGATATCTTGATAGAGATGCGGCGCATGTCGAGAGTGAGATGCGGCGCATCTGGAGCAGAATTGACTTGATCTTGTCCATGTCAGTAGACCTTCAACTTTATGCACGTTTTGCTCCATAATTAGTCCAAAATCGCTAAGTTTCACCAAATGCTTGTTTTTACCTGAGAATTACAAAAGTAAACGATTAAGTATCAATCCTCATACATAATATAGTAAAACAAGTCAAATTAATAGGATAAATGATAGTAATAAAATGTACTTATTTGAGTTCATCAAATATCCCCCCACTTGAACTTTACTTGTCCCCAAGTAAACCTTAGAATTTCTTTTATGAAAATGTATCCTAAAAGATGTTAGGATTTATTTTTATATTTAAGCATGTATTCGTTCATTTCATAATCACACAACTAAACACTTAACGATTCAGAAGTAAAATAAAATAAGTCGATAAAAGCAAATCTAATCGTTTAACTGTCCAGTCGCGACGAATATTCTATCATAAGCTTGGCAAGTATACACATCTCCACCACTAAAGCTAAGGAGTAACAAGTCTAAAGCGGTAAAAAGGGTTTTTAGGCTTAAGGGTTAATTATTCTCTTTCACTATCGATCTCAAATTCCAGAAAAGGCGACAAAATCACAAATACATGATCGAATCCACGAACACGATACTTGCAATTGCTCAAATCCTTAACTCGAATAGGCTAAAGATATGTCCAAACTTCACCAATAATAATATATCAAAAAGGGCGACAAAATCATAAATACATAGCCGAATCCACGACTACGATACTTAAGATTGCTCAAATCCCTAATCTCAATAAATCAAAGGTTTGGTTGGATAAAAAATAATAAAGGGCATGGATAACATTTGGGATATAAATTGGTGCAAAAATAAAAATAAACAAAACAAATAAATTAAAATCCTAAGTGTGGTTAATCACTATCCCAACCATCCCATGAATAAGACTCATATCATCGAATAACTCACGCTTTAACACTTGAAACACACGCTTTAGGTAGACACGAATTATACTCAACAAGATCTTAATCAAAGAATAAACCTTAATTGGCGTTCCCATAACTGCTAATTCCCATTCAATCCATAGATATAGTACAACAAATAGTGGTGATATCGACCACTTACATAACTTTACATAAGTTGGTTAAAACTAACTTCCAACTTTTCTTTCTTTCTTTTTCTCTTCTCATTTTTTCGGATTTTTTTTTTTTTTTTTTTTTTTTTTTTTTTTTTTTTTTTTTTTTTTTTTTATTAAACATAAACATAGATGTGTAAAATTTCACCACATCACTATAACTTTCTTTCCGGATAATTTTTCCATACTTTTCATGACTTCAGAAATAATGGTAATAGTGAAAGTAGTAAACACACGAAAAATAAACTCCAAAATATACAATATTTACTTTCACTCCAATTGCATTGTGCAATTTCCCGACCTAACCATAGATAATGAATTACGCACGCGAACACAGGTAATGTAAGGAAACACACTTTGCCTATAGCAATCAACCAACCACGGATTCTAATCTACAGGGTAGGCTAAGGTGTAAGGGTGTAACGAAACATTTTAAACATAGGTGTAAGAAACGAAAGGAATGGCTCTGAGGGTTTTTCTAGGGGTATCTTACTCTAAAAATGAGAGTAACAAAAGGGTTTATACGGGGGTTAACTAACCAGTGTAGTTAGTTAATAACACATAACATATAATAGGCTATTTGGGTGTAATCCTAGAATTTTACCAAGTTAGACAAGTCACTCCAATTATATAAATAATACTTATTATGGTGGTCTCGAATAGTATACAAGCCAAGTTCTAAAGTTTACAAGTCACCGCACACTCATATATTTGTGAATTTTGAAAAATCACAATTTTTGAAAATAACGTCATGTGTGCAGTTATGCAACTTAGATCTTAAACAAAAACATGCTAAAAAATTTTTAAGTTTGATATATTAAGCACATTTTAAGCATAATTTTTGAAAAAGTTTAGGACAAGTAATTGTTAAGTGTTCTAATTCTCCAATCCCCCCACTTAAGTTAAACAACGTCCTCGTTGTTTGTATAAAAGGTTAAAAACTGGAAAATAAAAGAATTAGAACAGAAAAACTCCCCTGAGATTTGCTCGGTATGATCCTCCATTAGTATAAGAGCAAAAATCAACTTCTTGTGGATTAGAACGTTAAAGCTTCATACTTGATGTATCCACAGGAAATCCAGGAAACTATAATACCACCAACACTTTAAAACACACCTAAGATAAGAAAGGTTCAAGCTTTGCATAATACATTAGTAGTTAGGAAAAATAAAACTTAAAAATTAAAACTGAAAATCATCAGGTCAGTCGATGCGCCGTATCTTATGGAAGAAGATACGCCGTATCGAGCCTGGAATAAATACGGATCAGAATAAAGATGCGCCGCATTAAAATAAACTGATAAATAGTTTTAAAGTCGAAAATAAAAATGCAGAAAAATAAAATAAGATATGACCATTGCAGGAGATGCGTCGCATCTCAGAATTGAGATGCGCCGTATCCTCATGCGGGCCTGGAAACAAAATAAAACGAAGTAAAGGATAGGATGCGTCGCATCTGTTTAAGCAGATACGGCGCATGTAGTAATCAAACAGACTGATAACAGTCTGTTGTAAAATGACTCGTTCCACGGTTTAATCTCATACGTCCTCTCGTACTCTCATGCTGAACTTAATGCCAGTCTTCATCAAATATAACAAGAAATATAAACTGAAACATTAAATATAAACATAAGAATAGTGATTAGTACAATCCAAAAAGTAATAATAATGTGTGGAACAATGTCTATGAAATCAAGAGAGTAAGGTCATGGGTGAGTGTGGTCGTCTGGATGGGTCCCGGAAGTGCTGGCTCCATCAGTCTTCTGGCGGACTCTGCGCTCGTATGCACGTGTCACTCCCGCAACCTCAGTACCATCTGGACGAACGTGTGTAATACCCTGCTGCTCTAATAGTCTGCTCACACTCATGACCACCCACTCTGAGTCTCTCCTTAGGGCTCTCAACTCTCCCTCGACTGCCTCAAGTCTCTGACCAATGGTGCGTGGGGGTACTGGTGCCTGTGGCACCTCCTCGTCGGCAGGAGCAGCAGCCGGAGGTTCCTGAGGTCCTCCCTGCTCCGCCTCTGGCCCTGCAGCTCTGGCGGGCCCTAATGCTGCCCAAAAGTGGCCTCCCGCAGCCACCTGGCAGATCCCGAGTCTAACCAAATAGTCCCTATCGATAACCGGGAGACGGGCCACAATAACCTCCAGCCCCGCTGGGATCTCTGCTCCAATAACTCCAAAATGGCGGGCCAGCCTCGAAACAAAATGCCCGCCAGTCATCTGGCTCCTCCGATCTCTCCCTGCAGCAGATCGGTGGAGGTAGTGCGCTAAAAAGTGGGGGATGTTCACCGACAACCCCTCATCCATACTCCTCAAGAGGAAGAGGTCCAGAGTGGTCACCTTCTCAGGTGACTGACCCCTCCCAGCGATGGTGAGTGCAATCAAACGGTGGCATAGCCACCTCATCGGCTCTCTGATCAATGTGTAGGATGGGGTGGAAGTAACGATGTCACCCATCGAAGAAATCCTAACCCAGTAGTCACTGAATACCCCTCTGTCAGGGACAACCCGTAAACTCTCAGCCCAGTATCTGGCAAACCCAGCAGATCCAATCTCCTCCTCAGTGTGTAGCCCCATGGCCAAAATAAACTGCCTCATCGACATCTGCCTATGCACACCTCCTAACCTGAATACCAGAGTGTCAGCTGTATCAATCTCCAAATCCGTCTCCCTGTAATGAATCGTGCTAAAGAACTCCAGCATGAGCTCCCTAATCAGAGGCTCGTCAATCCTAAATAGTCTCTCCCAAGCACTAGACCTAAACACTACCTCCTCATCGTCTCCAACAACTACCATCTCCATCCGATGCTGTAAACTAGCAGCTGCATGTCCACCACCGATCAATCCCACATCGTCAAAATTCAAAACCTGACTCTGAATATTTTCTTGAAGTAAATCGAGTCAAGCCTATGCAAGTAATCCTCTAGAGCGGCAGGAGTAAGTCCCATGTTCTCAAATTGTAGCCACTGATGCCTTAGTGTGACCTCTGGTAGTGCCATCTGAAATAGATATTCACAGTCAGTAAACAGTCTGCAAAATAGGTAGATACGGCGCATCTGATTTAATCAGTGCGGCGTATCTGTATAAAGTATAAGAGATGCGGTGCAAGACAATAGATACGGCGTATTGAGATGCGTCGTATCTAGATTAATCAATACGGCGTATCTAGAATTTTATTAATTTTGAAATAGGTCGTTACGCCGCATTAATCAACCTAGATGCGCCGCATCTAAAAGCATATCAGTATAAAATAAAGGGTTAGGCACGTTTTTCAAGAATCCGTATCCGTGACGTAAACTCCCGCATTATATCTCAGACCAAATTTACTGAATTGTTCCTATCAAAAACTTCTATCACACTTTCCCTCTAAAATTTAAAAACAATCACCCAAAACCCTATTTTTCGTTCGATTTAATTAGTGCCAAATTCGATGTCCAAATCTAAAATTAACTTAGGGGAAATTATCAATGCCAAGTTCTAATCATATCCCTATATCGTTTAAGCCCTAATCGAAGTGGTCATATAAACCCTAATTTTTATAATTAAACGAAATTAAATCAAAATAGAATAATTACCTTAATTTGATGATTAGGAGAAAGGTTATAGATCGGATTAAAGGAGGATTTAAGAAAGATGATCGGATTTCGAGTATAATTTTAGTGCGTGAAAGTTCTTAACTGTGTGTGTTTATGCGGCGCATTCCCGTCGTATTTATAGGGCGACACGATGCGCCGTATTAGAAAATTGGGATGCGCCGTATCTATTTAATTTCGTTGACTAGTCAATAAGTCCTAGTTGGTCAGGGATACGGCGCTTTGGATATTTAGATCCACCGTATCTCTATGTTAGTTAACGAAATTTAAATGAAGAACGTACCTTGGCCTCCGCAACACAGTTCCTTATACATCAAATTTGGGTTAAACGGCACACCATATAGATGAATTCAAAATAAGAGCAATAGGCATAAACGTTTCATTAATAATTGTAATCCTATTGTTTAGTGGATAAGGATTTATTCCGAGGTTAGGAACAAATATCGTTTTTGAGCATACAAAATTAAGATTACGATTTGAATCAGATGTATAATATGGATAATAAAACTGAGATCATAGTGTAGAGAACTTTCCTTTGGGCAGTTGAATTATCGTAGAGTTTACCTGGGATTCTATTTCAAGAATTTAAGAAGTTCAATGTTACCAGTACTGAGTTTTCTTCCACTCTTGTCGTCTTATGTTCGGTCACTTCAGCTAGCGTCTCTTGGTTTGGTTCAGAATGTAATCCTTCTTGGTGATGCTCGAGTCATCATTTATCCTGAAAATAAACAACTTGCACACGAGAGTAGCGAACCGATCAAAGTAAATATAAAAAATAAACTATATTTATCAAATTATATTCGTCGTATTAACAAAAGTTAATGCGCCGTACTTTCGTTACGTTTAAAAATAAATATCGATTTTTGATTCAGAAAGATGCGCCGTATCGATAGAGATCGATACGCCGTATCTGTTTAATAATTCGCAAACTGTTTTTAATTAAAATAATAGATACGCCGTATCTGCTAAAGCAGATGCGTCGTATGGCGTTAACGTTTAGAAATTTTTTTTTTTTTTTTTTTTTAATCGAAAAACAGATACGCCGTATCTGCTAAAGCAGATGCGTCGTATTACTTTATCGCTTAGAAAAATTTTCTTATTAAAAACAGATACGCCGTATCTTGGGGAAAAGATGCGTCGTATCAATTAATTAAACGCGTTGTATTTTTTTAAAAAATTAAACGCAATACGCCGTATCTGAGAGATCAGATGCGCCGTATCGTTTGATTTAGCACAGTACAACGATAGCAGAACAGAAAAATACGAAAAATAAAAACAAAAATTAAACACACAAACGAAAATAAACACACAAAAATAAAAGAAAACAATTAACACACAATACAACAAATATGCAAAATAGTACAATGATGCAATTAATCTAATAAAAAGAAAAAAAACTAATTAAAATACTAATCAAATTAACAGATAATAACAATTCACTCCCCGGCAGCGGCGCCAAAAACTTGATGCGCGTGATGTGTCGTTGCGGTTTAGCAGTTTTAATGCCTACTCAAGTTTTAAATTTATATTTAGCCGACTTATCAATAACACACACACTTAACGAGCAGTGTACCCGGTCAGTATGAAGATAATGGTAAGTAGAGTGTCGATCACTAAGAGTGGAACGTATTATCTCGTTATTCTAATCAGTATTTTAATATCCTAACGCAAGGGGGTTTCAGCCTGAGAGACTGGCACGGTTTGTTTGCAATTAAATAATAAAATAAACCAATAGGCACGAATCAGCAAGTAGCACACACGTACACAGATAAATACTTGAGACAATAAGAGGGCTGTCCTTATGATTAAGTAGATTGCCACTTGTTTTATTGATAGCTTTATATGAAGTGTATGTAGTTAACCCTTTCTCGTTGGTCCTAATCTTATCGGCGAGTAAACCCTTAATGATTACTTATGTCTAAAAGTTATTCCTAAGTGATCAATTTAGTAATAACCGTGGGAGCCACATTATGTCCCGCAGTCAAATGCCCGCAAGCCACTAATAAACACAGAGGTTATCAATGCACTAATAAGTAGTAACCAAAGACATCAACATATAAACTTTAATTGATGGGAAAGCAAGTATTAAAGGGAGTGCAATCTTTCGTTGTCACATTACACAAGCCACCAATCCTGATGAATTAAAGTTTGCTAACACAATAAAACAAAACTACTTAATGAATTAAACACATGCAGCACCTTCTTACAGCTCTTGTATCTTTGATTTGGGTGTGTCTTGTGCTGCCTCCTTGACTGAATTCGTCCTTTGTTTCTCCTGTTCCAACTTCGGTTTTAGGTTTTCCGGAACTTGTAATTCGTCTGGTCTACGGGGTATTTATAGTTTCTGTCTGAGGGAAGATGCGGCGCATCTACTAAGTAGATGCGGCGCATGTACTTAACTTCGCGTGGGGTCCAAGATTATAATATTCAGGAATATTCGTACACCGCCAGAAGATGCGGCGTAACTCCATGATTAGATGCGGCGCATGTCCTCTTGTATCTTGGATCGTATCTGGTGATATCTTGATAGAGATGCGGCGCATGTCGAGAGTGAGATGCGGCGCATCTGGAGCAGAATTGACTTGATCTTGTCCATGTCAGTAGACCTTCAACTTTATGCACGTTTTGCTCCATAATTAGTCCAAAATCGCTAAGTTTCACCAAATGCTTGTTTTTACCTGAGAATTACAAAAGTAAACGATTAAGTATCAATCCTCATACATAATATAGTAAAACAAGTCAAATTAATAGGATAAATGATAGTAATAAAATGTACTTATTTGAGTTCATCAGGTTCAAATGAGCTTAATGCTCAAATTGGCTTATTTGATTAGTTGAGGTTCTAATATTGCCACAGATGGCTCAAAATCATAAATCCTATCAAGTAAGCATAAATGCTTTTACTGACTACTCAAACAACCTGAGTTACGCTCAATCAAACTTGAGAAAAATGCAAATGAACAGGAATCAACCAAATTGACCCATTTTGCCTTTTTGACCCAAACAGTCCTTATAAGGGGACTGATGTGGATTTTCAAATGAAACAACCAATTTTAACTATGATTCTTGGTTATTACTGATTGTCTAACTTATTTTAACTCTGTTAAGCAACTTTTAATATGTAATTAAGCAGTACAATAAGCTGAGCTAGTTATGGCTAGTTTGGACTGATTTTAGCTTTTTAAGGGAAAATGAGATGTAAGCTTATACTAATTATCAAAATAAGTTAATTTTACTTCAAGTACAACAGATAAACTAAGAAAATGACAATAAGCAATTAAATAAGCTATGGAACAGTGAAATAGACAATAATGCAAAAACTTGAAAATAGCTTACAATTGACTTGGCCTTTAGAACAATAGAACTAGATCAGAAACACACCTAGCTTGTCAAAAACAAGCTAGAAAACCAAATAAGCTCTTCCATGAGCAGCTTATCATCCAGAACTGCTTATCTTGAGCTTTTTTGACTTTTATTGACTTTTCTTGGATTTCTTGATTAGAACTGATTTAGACTAACATAAACTTATCAAAAGCTATAGTAAGCTTATGTAAGCTTATAGAAACAGCAAAGAAGCTATTTCAATAACTACTTAACTTAATTCGAATTCTCAGTACAACATAGAAATTTAAAAACTTGGAATCAACATTCACTAATGGAAATTGTAAAGAGATTAATGATAAACAGAATTAGATTAACTTGGAATTATAACTGAAAATTAAAATTGATACAACTTAAGCAATAAAATTACAATACGATTAAAAGAAATTAACTACTTGCCTTAATAGGCTACAAAGTGGTTCTATTTATACTACAATATTAGGGTTTCCTTTGTCTTCCATCTCTGAGCAAATCCCAACCTTCCAATTGATTTTTTATCATCTCAGCCGTCCAAACGGATTTTGGCGCCAAAAATAGGATAGTGGAAAAATACCACTTGTTCTGGTAACTTGTGTTGGGGAAGAAGCATTAATTGCTTTTGGCTTGTTAGGTGGAGTGGGATAGGAGGAGGGGGTGGGTTTGTCAGGGATAAGGCGGTGGGTTGAGGTGGTTTCTGGTATGGTTTTGGCGGCATTTAGTTTTAGAAGAAAGGTTTGACCGAAGTCAAACCTTTTGGGTTAACTCAGGGAAAGGAATAGGCCGGGTTGGGTTATTGTTGGGATTGGGCTTGGGAAATGTTTTGGTTGGGCTGGGCTTAGTATTTAGGATGGGTTGGGTTTATTTTTGAATTGGCTTTGGACTGGATTTATTTAAGATTAGATATGGATTTTTAGTTAAACTTTGAGGACCAATGTTGTACACTTCTGAAAATCCAAGGACTAATCATGCCAATTTAGAAAATTATTTTCAAGGGCCAGTTGTGTCATTTTGGTATTTTTGGGGGTTGTCTTTGACTCTGTCTTTGACCTTCGTCTTCACTTGATCAATTGTTGTCGAGTCGATCCAAAAATATTCGTTTTCGTTCTGTTTTCAATCCTTCAGTACCTGAAACACATAAAACACCAACCAATGATATCTGCAGTATAATTCAGGTGTTTTTGGTCATTTCAGTGTCTTTTATGGGTATAAAATGATGAGTATTTACACACTCATCAATCCCCCACACTAAGCTATTGCTAGTCCCTAGCAATTCGATCATATAAAGTAATGAAAGAATCTAAAGAATACTAAGCATACCCCGTTTTGAATTTTTTATACAATGCACGAAATTTAAACTTAGAACAAAATATATAACATGCTTGATTTACAAAAATGGTATCACGGAACAGGATTCACACAAACTGGGTGTCTCCAGGGAATTGTAATCGTCATCCTCTTTTTTGATACTCCCAACTAAGATTAAACTCAATGTGCAAATGCTTTTGTAAAATGCTAACACTACTTATACAAATAATCTATGTAAGTCGAAACTTAACTTTTTACTCCCGCATATATTCAAGTTAGGCGACTGTGCTTATATTCAAAATTTTGATAACAAAAATCGACGTTTTTATAAAACTTTGACTAATACTAGTTGAAAGATAGATTTAAAATTCACAACAAGCAAGCTTCAAAATTTATTGCATTTTGCAATATCATTCCATTTTATTTCCTTTTTTTTTTTTTATTTTTTTTTTTTTTTTTTTGAATTATAACTTTGTGCAATATAAACTAACGGAGTTTCACGGGAACCAAGACCTTAAACCTTCATGGAATAAAGGATCCAAGGGCCGTTACAACGGAGAGTTCCAAGACCTTAACGCCTTTCAGAATTAAGGGTCCAAGGGCCGGTGTAATAGGGTAGCCAAGACCTAAACGCCTTCCGAAAATAAGGATCCAAAGGCCGATCTTGAACCTTAGCTTTTTAGCACATTTATTTATTACTTAAACTTTTACATTATTATGACATATGCTTGTTCCGAAGTTTAAATAAAGCTTTGAACTAGTATTTTTCAAAATCGTAAAGAAAAATGATTTTGTGTGTTCAAAAGTTTGAAAAATAAGCACTAATTAAGTCAGATTAGTTATCTCCTGGGAGGAAAAGCCATAGATTACTTATATAAGCTCTAAAGAAAACCACTATTCTACGCTTAGCATTTTCATTTGCACAAATCGTAAAACATTAGTCTAACTGTTAAGGAAGCAGCCAAATCAATACTCTGGCAGAGTCGGGATTCCCTTTGTTCTAACATAATCAAGTCTAAACACTTCTTTTTGCTTTCTTTTTTTTATTGCAATTTCTTATCTAAAAACGAAAAAAATTTAAAATTTTGGCCAAAACGGGGGTACTAGGGCACTAGAAGGTACATATGTGACAAAATTCGAGAGAATTCCCCCCACACTTAGAATTGAATATTGCCCTCAATATTCAAAGTACCGGCTATTATGCCGACACTTAGAACGTAAAAAGGTAATACTAATAGCCAAGTGTGTGAAAGTAATCTCTATTTTCACAAACAGGATTAAAAAGATATCCCTAGATAATCGTTAGCAAAAGGATATGATATTGGGCGGCTGGATTGAAAACAGGCGCAACAATCATCACAATCCAAGGGAAACCTGAAAACAGGAGCAAACAACACAAAATGCACAGCACAGTGGGCTTCCCCCACACTTAGTGTCAGAAATAAGAGAAAGAAGTCAGAAACATGGGCGTTTACCCATGCAATGCTAATGTTTTTGTTAACCGAGACACTAGCTTGACTCGACCCCAAATTCATTGGTTCATGGGGAAGCAAGTGGAAGAAACCATCTCCATCGGACTTTCATTCAATGTGTTTGGAAAAACATAAGAAAGTTCCACACCGATGAGATACCCACGGTATTTTAACAGTAGAAACTATCAGGGAAGATACCGGGGTCAAAGATAGTGTCCTCATTCCCATAGGAGAAAAGGGAAAGAGAAATCACACCATATGTGATGAAGAGGAGAAATATCATGATGATTATCAGGAAGAACTCTTCATCATCAGAAGCAAATTTGTCTTCAACGGGAGGGAGGGTTGGGATGATTTTATCAATAAGCACATTCTTATGATTACGTACACCTCCCCCCACACTAGAATCATCCTCAGGATCAAAATAGAAATGATCATATTCCGGAGGAGATATAATATGAGAGAGTTCACTGGAGAACTCCTCATGATAAAGATCATTCATATCAAAATGAAATGCATCATACTCGGGAAGAGAGATCTGAGAATGAGAAGTGGTACTGCCACTTCCCACTTCTTCCAAATGATCGATATCAAAGCAAAAGGCTTCATAAGCCGGGAGAGAAAAATCAGAATGAGGAGTGGGATTACCACTACTTTCTTCTTTGTCATCAAAGATAAAACTCTCATATTCGGGAACAAAATCCTCGAGCTTGAGCTCCGGAGGATCTAACGGCTTGTTTTTAACAACAACATCCTCCGGGGGAAAGGAAAATAATGGTTCATCAAATACCATTTTTTCTAATAACGGAGCATCTCCCCCCGGATCACAATCAGGCTCAACAATTTCCAGCGAAATTGGAGCATCAAACAAGAATACCTCGAGCTCTTCCATAGAGATATCACTTCCCTCAAGCGGAGGAGAAGGATGGGAAGAGTCGGAAATGACTGGTGCAGAATAAGGAGTGGGATTTTTAGAACTTTCATCCACAGAATCAATAATTTTAACACGATAAACCGATTCCGGAGGTGGGACAAGTGGTGTGCTCTTAGAGCTAGCAATTTTCACCACTTCCGATGTGATCTCCGATTCTTGTTCATCATAATCGAAAACACTCTTAACTTCTGCATTACAACTTTTAAACCATTTGCTTGAACCAGGAGTAATTTGCATCGCTTTGAGCTCAGCAAATTTTTGTAAAAGACTCTTAACCGTGAATCTTGAAAGTATCGAATCACTTCTTTTGGAAGCAATTAAGAAATCAGATTTTTGATCAACCATAGCAATGTTGCCTTTGGTGGTTAGAGGTTTAGAGTCTTGATTAATGTTAAACGTGACCTCTTCATTATCAAACCGAATGGTTAATTCTTCGGCATATACATCAATGTTAGCACGACTCGTTCTTAAGAAGGCTCTCCCCAGTATGAGTGGAACTCGAGGATCGGCATCAAAGTCTACCACAACGAAATCAGTAGGAAAATGGAACTTTCCTACTTTCACAACGACATCCTCGGCTATTCAAAGTGGACGTTTTATAGTACGGTCCGCTAGCTCGAGTGTCATGCAAGTAGATGTAAGCTCTGGAAGAGATAATTTCTCCCATACTGAGAGTGGCATAAGGTTAATGCTTGCGCCAAGATCGGCCAAGGCTGAGCACTGAACCATCCCCAAGAAATCACATGGGATTAAAAACTTGCCGGGGTCTCCGAGCTTTTCGGGAAGCTTTTTTAGGAGCACCGCCGAGCATTGTTCGTTTAGTGGGGTCTTTGCCATCTCAGATAACTTATCCTTGTTGCTTAGCAAACTTTTGAGTGTAGATGCAAATTTGGGCATTAGAATGAGAGCATCTGCGAAGCTTATGTCAAAGTGCAAATCACTGAAGATTTTAAAGAATTTCTCCATCTGTTGATTCGTTTTGTCTTTAAGCTTCTAATCATTAAGCCTCGAAGGATATGGAATTGAAGGCTTAGGATTGGTCTTCGGAACATCGGGTTCCGAAACTTGAATTTGGACATTTGGAGGTTGGACGTGTGCGGTACTTTGTGGGCTTGAGAAATGCACTTTGTCTGTTGTCACCTCAGCATCTCGAGTCACTCCCCCCGGTGGAGGGGGCATAGGAGTCGAAGGTCCATTATGCGTCTTACCACTACGAGTGGTGACGGCTTTCAACTCAGCATTAGGATTAGGAATGGTATTGCTCGGAAGTCGTCCGAAAGATGAAGAAGATTGGTTCATGTTCATATTCATGAAACTGCCCATCATATTCTTCAACTCATTTGTTTGACGAGACATCGTAGTATCAATTTCCTTTCTCAACTCGACATTCATATTATTGATTTGAGTCTGTATTGAATGCATGCTGGACTCAGTAATTTTCATGAAATCAATAGTCAAAGGAGCTTGAGGAGGTCGTTGATAAACATGTCGATTCGGAGCTTGATAAGGCTGGTTGAAATTGTTACGGTTTTGGTTGAAATTCTGAGAATTGTTGGAATTTTGTCCTTGATTTTGAAGAAAGCGATTTTGATTATTTTGATTTGGCACGGGTGGAAAACCAGGTGGTACCATAGCATTTGGTGCTCGGTAATGAGTTTCAGCATGCGGTCGGTTTTGATTGTAGTTTACTGCAGCTACGGAAGCTTGGTAAACAGAAGCATCGGTTGCTTGACAATCGTAATACGCATGCGGGCCACCACAAGTTTCACACACTTTGTTTATGGCTTTGATTTGTTCTGGTTTATGAATTTCACTCTTAATTTCTTTCACTTCCTTCATCATGTAACGAATTACGTCCGTTAGAGCGGCTAACTCTGATGAGTTGCCGGATGAAGAAGCAGGAGTGATAGGAACATTCACTTTGTTTCGAGAAATAGGAACCTTTGATTTATTCTCGCAAATTTCAAGCACATCTTTAGTTCGACAATTCAAGATATTGCCACCAGCGGCAACGTTTAGAGAATCTTGATCGTTTCCATTCAACCCATTATAAAACGTATTGATCTGTTGTAACTCCGTGAAATCATGATGCGGGCATTTTCTTAGGAGATCTTTAAATCGATCCCATGCCTCTCCGAAGTTTTCATCGAAACCTTGATGAAATCCAGAAATTTCATTTTTCAGATTAGTCGTCTTTGAAGGAGGAAAGAAATAATTGACAAATTTCTGTACGAGATCTTCCCAAGTTTCAATGGAGCGAGGGGGTTCTTTTTCCAGCCAAATCCGGGCTGCCCCTTCGAGTGAAAACGGAAATAGCATTAATTTGACAACTTTTTGCGGCACATCCTTGTAATTGATTGTAGAGGTCAAGTTGTTGAACCAACGGATGTGTGCATACGGATCTTCTCGTTCAAACCTGTGGACTTGGTTTGTAGACACGAGTTGAATCAAATGCGTTTTCAATTCAAAATGATCAGAATCGATTGGTGGTAAAACGATGGCATCTCCGTAACCCTCGGTGGGTGCTTGGAGCATCTCCGCCATTGTTCGTTCGTCTGCCATATTATCAATGGGAATAGTACGAATCTCGGGTTCGACTATTTGGGCAGCACGTCTACGATTAACTCTTCTCGGAATATCTACGAGTTCACGTAAAGGACTTGTCGACGTAGAAGAACAAGTGCGCATGCACTAAATAAAATAATTCAATTAAAACAAGCTAGAAGCAAAACACAAGGAACTTAAAACCTTAAATCAACAAGCGTACGGTAGCTCTCTAAAAGATAAACGCACAGAGTGGCGGAGGAGCAAAGGTGGCCAATAAATGCTCCTTAAAAACCCGCTCCTTTTGGTTCGACAATTTAATGTCAAACCTCCTGAAACCTCCGTTAGAGTTTGTTTATCAAACAAAGGTGAGCCGAATTCACAAGCGACACAAAGGCAAGTTTTAATCTTTTGTTTGGGAACTTATTATGATAATACTCAAAGTTGAGGAATATTATATTGATTTTGCTTTTATCTTTTATTTTACAATAAAACGGAAAATGTTTTTGGGTTTTTTATTTTTATATGATATTATATATATAAAAGAAAAGGAAAATATTTTTGTATTTTATATGGTTTATGGGAAATAGGAACTTCACAAGGAAGGATCTTAAATCACTAATCGTTTAAAATCTCAATGATATTGTCGCAACACAAACTCCCCGGCAGCGGCGCCAAAATTTGATCCTTGGAAAAGTACGTATATAAATAATATCAGACGCATACACGTGAATAAAGACAAATCAACCCTTTAGGAAAAAGGCTAACTTGTAAAAACTCACGTTTGTGATATGTGTGATACCAGGTAAGTGATTACCCGGGTCGTGTCCCAACGAGGTGTGAATGGGCAATCGTTGAGGTTTGGAATTAGAGTGACTGATGATTGGGATATGAAATTTTGCTTCTTAATTCTAATCTAATTAAATAATGAGAAACAAATTCTCACTAGAAAATTAAGATTAACACAATTTATATAAAACACGCGAAACGGAAATTCTAAAAACGGGATTAAAAAGTGAAATCTATAAAATTTAATCTTACAAGTACCAAATTATATTTCCTAAGTTATAAATAACAAAAGAAAATTTTAGAAAAAAGATTTATATTTTTCTGATTTTTATATTTTTTATTATGAATTAAAAACTAAACGAAAAAGAAAAATTAATTAAAAATACTAAATGAACTTGGAAAATTATGAAGAATTCCAGGAAATTACTTAATGATAATTAGAACCTATGAAATATAAAATTGGGCTAACTGCTTTTCTGAATAAGCAGTTAATAAGCAAACTGTGGAAATAAGCTTTAAAAAGGAAAAGTGGTTAAATAAAAGGGTGTGTATTGTTTAACCAGGAAAAGTCCCTAAGGCAGATGGTTGGGTGTTGGGTGTGTGTGCTAAGAGACCAGGGTTCGAATCCCTTGGCTCTCTTTTTTTGTTGCTTATTTTATTTTTTTTTGGATTTTTATTATTGAAACTCAACAAGCACAGGAAGATAAGCAATTTATATAACTACAACTTATTTTGAAAACCACAAATAAGTCCAGAAAAAGCCAATGATTGCTGATCATTTAGTTTAAAAAGAGAATAAGCCAAGCTTTTGATCAAAATAGCTGATAAGCTATTAAATAAGCTAAAGGAAACTTGAAACAAGCTAAGCAACCAATAATAAGCTAGAATGAACACTGAATAAGCTCAAGAACTCAAAAATAAGCACTGATTAATCACAAATAAGCCAAAAAGTGAACTGATGCACAGGGCAGCTATTTGGATTCTAGGCAATTTTGAGCTTAATTTAAAGCACTTAAATGATTACTAAACTCCACAAAAGCTGATGATTCTTAAAATTCACCTACTGAGGATCTAGGAAACCAAAAATTCAGACCAAGAGAAGCTTATTTGTTGCTTAAGAATAAGCTGAGAAAGTGGCTATTCAAAGCAAGTATACACTGAGCAATCAGTGTATGCTTGTGAGAATAGGGGACTTTTGAGCTTATTTTTAAGCTCAATTAAGCTAAGCTATGGGCTGGAAATGGAAATAAGCAAAGATCACCTAACAAACTACTGAGAAACCAAAAAAATCAAGCTTAGATTAACACAAATAAGCACTTAATATGGTTTAGAAAATCTTGTGCAGACCTACATATGGGGTTCTTATTGTGCAGAGTGTGTGCAGAGGGCACAAATCAAGATGAGACTTAACCAAGTCTTGTTTATCCACTAAATGAATCCAAAGGACCACAGAAATGCTAAAGATAAGGTTCAAATGAGCTTAATGCTCAAATTGGCTTATTTGATCAGTTGAGGTTCTAATATTGCCACAGATGGCTCAAAATCACAAATCCTATCAAGTAAGCTTAAAAGCTTTTACTGACTACTCAAACAACCTGAGTTAAGCTCAATCAAACTTGAGAAAAATGCAAATGAACAGGAATCAACCAAATTGACCCATTTTGCCTTTTTGACCCAAACAGTCCTTATAAAGGGACTGATGTGGATTTTCAAATGAAACAACCAATTTTAACTATGATTCTTGGTTATTACTGATTGTCTAACTTATTTTAACGCTGTTAAGCAACTTTTAATATGTAATTAAGCACTACAATAAGCTGAGCTAGTTATGGCTATTTTGGACTGATTTTAGCTTTTTAAGGGAAAATGAGATGTAAGCTTATACTAATTATCAAACTAAGTTAATTTTACTTCAAGTACAACAGATAAACTAAGAAAATGACAATAAGCAATTAAATAAGCTATGGAACAGTGAAATAGACAATAATGCAAAAACTTGAAAATAGCTTACGATTGACTTGGCCTTTAGAACAATAGAACTAGATCAGAAACACACCTAGCTTGTCAAAAACAAGCTAGAAAACCAAATAAGCTCTTCCATGAGCAGCTTATCATCCAGAACTGCTTATCTTGAGCTTCTTTGACTTTTATTGACTTTTCATGGATTTCTTGATTAGAATTTATTTAGACTAACATAAACTTATCAAAAGCTATAGTAAGCTTATGTAAGCTGATAGAAACAGTAAAGAAGCTATTTCAATAACTACTTAACTTAATTCGAATTCTCAGTACAACATAGAAATTTAAAAACTTGGAATCAACATTCACTAATGGAAATTGTAAAGAGATTAATGATAAACAGACTTAGATTAACTTGGAATTATAACTGAAAATTAAAATTGAAACAACTTAAGCAATAAAATTACAATACGATTAAAAGAAATTAACTACTTGCCTTAATAGGCTACAAAGTGGTTTTATTTATACTACAATATTAGGGTTTCCTTTGTCTTCCATCTCTGAGCAAATCCCAACCTTCCAATTGACTTTTTATCATCTCAGCCGTCCAAACGGATTTTGGCGCCAAAAATAGGATAGTGGAAAAATACCACTTGGTCTGGTAACTTGTGTTGGGGAAGAAGCATTAATTGCTTTTGGCTTGTTAGGTGGAGTGGGATAGGAGGAGGGGGTGGGTTTGTCAGGGATAAGGCGGTGGGTTGAGGTGGTTTCTGGTATGGTTTTGGCGGCATTTAGTTTTAGAAGAAAGGTTTGACCGAAGTCAAACCTTTTGGGTTAACTCAGGGAAAGGAATAGGCCGGGTTGGGTTATTGTTGGGATTGGGCTTGGGAAATGTTTTGGTTGGGCTGGGCTTAGTATTTAGGATGGGTTGGGTTTATTTCTGAATTGGCTTTGGACTGGATTTATTTTAGGATTCGATATGGATTTTTAGTTAAACTTTGAGGACCAATGTTGTACAATTCTGAAAATCCAAGGACTAATCATGCCAATTCAGAAAATTATTTTCAAGGGCCAGTTGTGCCATTATCTTTGACTTTTGTCTTCACTTGATCAATTGTTGTCGAGTCGATCCAAAAATATTCGTTTTCGTTCTGTTTTCAATCCTTCAGTACTTGAAACACATAAAACACAAACCAAGGATATCTGCAGTATAATTCAGGTGTTTTTGGTCATTTCAGTGTCTTTTATGGGTATAAAATGATGAGTATTTACACACTCATCAGGCTCCATGTTCTATACACTCTAAAGTTCCTGTGTCATCTCATACTTTTCTTGTGCACTTCAATATCTAGTTGGGCGTACCTTACATGTCCACTCCTAAGGAAATTTCATGCTTTTTTTTGTTCAATGTAGTACTTTTAAATAGGTATTGTTATCCATTACCAGCTTGTTCAAGAGCTTGAGAAAATGACAGAGATAACTGTCAAGTGACTGGACAAAGAGGCATCATTCAAAAGGATGGGATGGTCTTGGTAACTATAAGTATATGGTTCCTTTATTTCTCATATGGTTTCATTTTTTATCATTTATATTCTTAGTAGATTCCCATCTTGTTGCTCACAAAAAGGCAAAAGCTTAAATTGATATATTCTAATTAATCAAGCTCAATAACTAGTCTTCCGGCCTAAAAGCACATACTCCTACTTATTTTTTTCAGATTTCCGGAACATCAGGCCCACCAAGTACCAAAGCGGCAGAGACATGGCCTTGGTTGCTATGTACCTATGGGACCTTCTGCTGCGTTGCATTATTTTTAAACATAAAAATTAAAACTAATAGTTGAAGGATCACGGATACCATATCAAAAGGTTTTAGTCTAGCCTGTTCCCGATTGAGATATTCAATTACATCAAGACCCTTAGAGAAGGTCACCGCATCCGAATACCCTAAATCTACATTCACATGAAACTGTCATTTGCAAATGAAAATTTACTTTGTTCTTGTAGAAGAGTATTACAAATATTTTAAAACTCTTAGGGCAACCAATCAGAGAAAGTGAGCAAGGTATGCTATGAGTGAACAGATACATGAAAGAAATACCATCCAACAATACAAAAAAATAATCACTTCTACATACTACCCAACCTGCCCGACCCACCCACGTCTCTATTACCTGTGTAGGAACACCAACAGGTCTAAAGTACATTAGACATTTAGAAGGAAGCCCGTCCTGCTCAGCCGCTTTACTGAAATTATTACATACTTACCTACTAAAATCATTCCGTTGGTAGCCACGCATGTCACGCCTTGAGCCTTGTGAGTGATCCTAGTAGCACTTAGCAGTAATATCATTAGCCCCGCGAGCAGGCTTACAGAATGTAACACCCCCGTTTTTGACTTCCACAACAGATTATAAGTTTTGGGGTATTACTTCATGGTTCACAGTCATGAGAATAGAAAACGACTCGAAAAGAGACGTTTTAAATAAATTGTTATCATTTATTTATTAAATCAGAGTACATAATATAGGTCCCAGAGGGAGGTTCGGAAAATACGTTATAAAAGTTACATTATTCATCGAATGATAACAAAGTGGACACTCTTATTATGAAAAGAAAGTCCACAGCCACTCCGTGCCAAAGTCACGCTTCTAGTTACCTGAGATAAACATGCTTAAAAAGGTCAACACAAAGGTTGAGTGAATCCATAGTGTTTTCAGTTATAATTAATTTGAACACAAGCTAAATAATAAGAAATCAGTTATATCACAATTCGGAATATTGCACTAAACCTCATGACACGCAATGCGTTGACAGTTTCCTGTCTCACTGATATAATAAAAATGGTAGTGGTTTGCCCCCAGGATTAGATATCAAATATAATGCATCTGTCTAACCGGCTACCACGAAGATATCCATCTGATTAGAACAAATGGGTCGTCAGGCCAATAGATCTATTCACATATTCGCGCTCACCCAGCAGGTGATTAATGGTGCATGATATGAGGGTCTTTCAATAATAAATACAAATAATAATATTAATAATAATAATAAGGGACAGTTAGCCTAGTGCAATAACAATCAGAAAAATACTTGTGTTCGGTTTGATAGCATGTTCCCCACATATTTGGAAAACGTAAAAAGGAAAAGTGGGACTATAAACTCACCTGAACAGTCTGGATGAAAAACAAAGTGAAATAAAGTTGATAAACGTCTCCGGCACGCAACCTGGGTTGGTTATGTCAAGTTTCAGTAATCGTTTCTGAATATATATGTTTCCAATGTTCGTTTCTTAACGTTTTGGTTGTTGATTAAATGTTAAATTTGAGGCAACATGATGTCTCTTCAAAATTTATAAGATTTATCTTATTTTTCGTTCCGTTCGTTCGTTAAATAATTACTTCTTTTGTGCGTTATCGAAGAAAACGTATTTTAGTTTAAATCCTAATAATAATAATAATAATAATAATAATAATAATAATAATAATAATAATAATAATAATAATAATAATAATAATAATAATAATAATAATAATAATTAATAATAATAATAATAATTATTATTATTATTATTATTGAAAAAATTACACTTTATCCCCTATAGTTTTACATATTGACAACTCTTACCATTGAACTTTTGTAAAATGACAAGTTTTACCCCTCAACTTTCATAAAATTACAATTTTTACCCCTTAACTTTTGTCAAATGACAATTTTTACCCCTATAGTTTCAAAATGACACTTTCTACCCCTGAGGTTCAAGTCGAATGCACATTAAGTCCATTTTAAAAATTTGATTAGAGTTTTGACAGAAATTACCCCTGAGACTCCCGTCGCGTTACACACAACGTCCTTATTTCTTAAAAACGCGTTATATCTTACGAATAAGGGCAAAACTTTTTACGAATCTTTTGTATACTTGTTTATCAGTTTATAAACTCAATTTTGACCAAAATCTAGCTCGTGATTCGAGCTCACGAGCTCGAAATTAATTATTTTAGGGTGCGTTTGTTCATTTGGTCTGGACAGAAAACACGCAACAAGAAAGGGTAAAATCTTGGTGAATACTTGGTCAAATCACTTCTTTCTTTTTCCTATAATTAGATAGCTAAGTGACCTTTATTATATAAAAAATCTAGAATTTTTAAGACTTGTTTGATGGTCGAATTTTAGTTTGCAAACCCAAGGTCTGCTTTGGTTCTCGACAGCAACAAAAATAGGAAAACAATTTGTTTTTCGATTTTTAATCTTAGGAACTAGGGATCTTTGATTGTTTTTAGTATCTTTAACTCATTTAAGAGACTTCTACTTAGTTTTAAGTATTTTTATTGTTACAAAATAATTTAAGAGAGTGTTTGTTTGTTCGACTAGAATGAAAAAGAAAAGGAAAAATTAGGGTTTAGTACTTAGGGTTTTTAACTTAGGTTCTAGGGTATGTTAGGAGTATTTTAAGAATATTTAGACTATGTCTATCTGGTTTCTAAAAATATTAAGGGTGTGTTTGTCTTTGATCGAACCAAAACAAAAAGAAAGGAAAAAGAAAAATATTTATAGTTTTTATGTTACACTATCATTAAAGATTATTAGGGTAGTAATTTAAGAGTATTTAGAACCTATGTACGATGATGAAAAAGGTTTAGAACATACCTAGCTAATTATGGATCGAATGGGCAAATTTTGGTCGAAATGGATTTGGAAAAATGACACAAGAGCTCCTCCCTTCTTCTTTGGCTTCTTGGAATGCTTTTAGACTTGTATAGAGGCTGTAAGTTTAGTATTGTGAGAGTATAAGGGTTGTGGGGGTTATGTCGAGTGACTTGTGAGAGTTAGAGTGAAGTGATGGTCTTGCATTTATAGAGGGAGTGATCTAGGGTTCTAAGGTGTTCTAGGGTTTCTATTGGGGAAGGTGAGGATGACATGGGTGATGTGGTGAGCCAATTGTGGCGCCACATGGTGTGGAGGGGGAAAGAGTGATGTGGAATGATACTAACCTTACATGTATCCGATTTCTAGAAGGAGTGGAGGTGTGAAAGATAATGGTTCTTCCATTTGGACATTTAGGGTTTAATAGAAAGTAGAGTTTAGTTTGTTTGAGGTTGTATTCGAACTAACTAGGATAAAAAGGAAGAGTTTGGTTCGAACTAGGCTTAAGGGAGTTGTACATCAAGCTTAGGGTTATGGTACTTTAGGGTTAGGGTTCTAGTTAGGGTTCCTAGGCTTTAGGGATTACT
Source organism: Artemisia tridentata subsp. tridentata (assembly GCA_021014915.2). Classification (NCBI taxonomy): domain Eukaryota; kingdom Viridiplantae; phylum Streptophyta; class Magnoliopsida; order Asterales; family Asteraceae; genus Artemisia; species Artemisia tridentata. The sequence continues at coordinate 499,319,064 of CP139509.1, read as the reverse complement.
TAGAAATAATTTTTAGGATTTTCTAATTATATTTTATGTATATCGATTTAGAGTAAATTAAGAGAAATTATTTTGGTGCATTGGAAAGTTGTACCATAGGCTTAGGGATGTTGTACTAGGGTTTAGAAAGAAAATATAATTTTAATAATTCCTTAATTTATATAATTTTTATATAATTTTTATTAAGGCTTTAAAGTAATTAAATGAGATTTTAAGTTTTTTGTGCATTAGAGGGTTGTACTATAGGTTTGAGGGTTTGTACACTTATTTTATAAATTAATATTGTAAAGCTAGATATATGATTCGAACCAACCTTAACAGTAACAAACTAAACTAGATAAATAATACTACTACTGAACTCGTGACTCTAAATAATAAATAAAGGAGAATAGTAAAGAGAGGAAGAGTATGGATCGTGTATGAAAAATCAAAGCCGAATGATTGTTATTTCCTTAAGAGAATAAAACAATAAATAAGACATACACACACACTCTCACACCTATACTAGACTTAGAGGCACCCATGAAATGGTGAGAGTGTGTGGGTATTTATAGGAAATACTAGACCTTTGTTGCCCTAAAAGGCATTGAGGTGGGCTTATGTTGGACTTGGGCTTATGTTACATTTCTTGAACTTTCCTTAACTAAGTCCAACACAAGTCGTTACATATTACACTTTAATCTACACGACACACAAATTTCTAACTATAACAAATGACCATCACTTCTAAAAAATATAAATCCTAACAATCTCCCCTTAAGGGATGGTCATTTCCATGATGTTCCCAGTGAATGGTCTTTTGTCTTCAACGTCTTGATCTTTGTGTGTCGTTGTAGAATAGTCTTTACTTAATCATTCCTTCATGCAATAGTGATCTTCAAAGTCATCGTCTTACAATCGTTCTTGCCTTGATCAAAATCTTCTCGTGATGATGCGTCATGTCCTCCAACATACTCATACACCTTGGACTGTAAATTTCAGCTAACAATCTTCCTTTGCTAACAATCTCCCCTTAATCTTTCATCGTTTGACATATGAAGTTGTTCTTGACATCTTGACTAGTGTTTTGACTTTGTTGTTACACTCTGTCTTTAACTTGATCCTTTTGTCTTGAACTTTTTACACTTGAGCTTGGTAGGAGATGTTCTTCATAAGTATGAGTATGCTGAGGTGAAGATGTTTGATGTATCTGATGATGGTTGATGGATATTTGTAGGTAGCTGCATAAAATCGTTAGTAATAATCATCCAGCGCTTACGGGTTAGGACTTCGAGATCGTCAACAGCATAGTGTGAAGACTTTCTCTAATCTCCCCCAGGCCGTTTTGAACCGGATACCCCCGAGAAGGCTTACACGGACACACCGAAGTGCACCCACGATTCAGTGAGTCGCTGGAGATCACCCCACGACTGTAGACCGTTTGAAGCATGTAGCCATCATGATATAAATGGCAAGATCCTTAGATCTCATTAAGACTCATGTACACCTTGTGTCCTTTTAGGTGAACACAAGGGTATTCTTATGGAAGTGTTCCTAAGAGATTTTTGATGAATCTCATTGGCTCTAGACTCGATAGAGCATTTTAGTTTTAGTAGTCGGAGGCATGGAGCAGAGTGCCACCTTTTCAATATCAACACATCTCGGAGTGAGAGGCCAATAGATTATGTAGTGTTCTCCGTGAGAAATGAAACAAATATCTTTTAAAAGATATCTGAGTGGCTAGGAGGGGTGGTGCAGCGCTTCACTGGGTCCATGACGTCTTGTCTTCAATATCAGTATCACCTTAGTGAGTACCGATAGCAGATGTATTGACCCGGTTTCTGCCCTAAGATTTCATGGAGGGCTATTTCTTTTCACCCTTTCATTCAACTTTTCTTTTTAATTCTTCAACCCCTTCTTTCCCTTTCTCATTTACTCCTTTTTTCAATCTTACCTAAGGACTTCTAATTCTAATCTAATGGAATTGTCCTTGGGTTGATCCCTCCGGCTCTGGCGGATCATTGGACATAAACCTAACCATAATCACCTTATTACTCCATGATTATCCTAGATTTATTGATCACATACCATAGAACCTTTTGAAAATTTCTCAAAGTGTTTATGAGTAAAACACATTTAGTTAACACTTTGAGAGTTTTACATTTTTGAAATACTCCCCCTTAAAATGTGCTCATGCATTTTTCATAAAATTGCACATGTTGGGTAGAGTTTGCACATTTTGAATAGATCGATTTTCAAAGAACATGACCTTCGCGAGACACGCTTACATCACTAGTTAGACTAGCTTGAAATTATTACCCGTCCCGGTCATATTCAATGATCATCTCCCGAATTGGTACATTCTATTCAGACAAGTCCTTTGCGAGACACGTTTACATCACTGGATGAACCAGCTTGAAATTATTACCCGTCCCGGACAGGTCTTTTTGATTACGGACATTTAATTTTCGTCAATTCGAGGGTTCATGCTGAGTCTTTTTGTAGAGCTCTTTTGAGATTCAATCCACGAACTTTGAACATTTTGATCACATTTTAATCACGTCTTCTCCCCCTTATGCCTAATCTCCCCCTCAAAAATAGCACGTAGTAATATTTTTGAAATCGAGATTAAAATGAAACATTTTTGGAGAGATAGACGGATCATTTTTGCATGATTTGGAACAATTTGTTTTTCTTTTTGTAATCCCCCTTAAACAAAGCATATATTCTTAAACATTTGAGTTTGAAAGCATTTTAAGGGTATAGAGGGAGTTTTCATTTTTTGAAGAATCTTGAGCACAGAATATAGAGAAAGATTTTAAAAAATATTTTTGAAAAATCTTGATCATGTGCTCAATGATTCTTAGTTTTTGTTTGCCATTAACAATGCGAGTCCTGATCAAGTATAATCAGAAGTCATCATTGTAGTACGGGTTTTGTACTAAAATATACGAAAGTCGTCATTAGAGCGCGGGTTTTGGACAGATTTGAACAAAAGCCATTTAGATTTTTAGGATAAGTGCTCGAAAAGGTATTTAAAACTTTGTTTTGATGAAGCACTTTCCTTTCTTTGAAGCTTGGGTCCGAAACTGAATTGTTTCGAAGCCATTATTTAGAAATTTTTGAGAAATGACATGTTTTAGAAAACATTTAAATGAAATCTCGCTCAAGCATCTGTATATGCCCGTATCATTGTTGAATGACATTTCTAGGTACTTACAGAATATTGATTTATACGTGAGACATGTCGTGAGAAGAATATTTTTGGATTTCTGATTTTATAATGTTTTTGTATTTTTGAAATTTTCTATTTTTGTATTTTGTTTTTTATGGTTTTTCAAATTTTGTATTTTCTTTTTTCAAAAAATATTTACATGCGAAGCTTTTTGAGATAAAAATTCAAGAAGTTTAGAGAAGACTTTCTAACTCTTCGGGAGTTAGGCTTCGCATTCCAATTCGACGAACTAAGTTATCAAACTGCTCTTTTGGGAGGGCTTTAGTAAATAGATCGGCGAGTTGGTATTCAGTCTTCACGAAAAATAATTCAACAGTACCCTCTTCGACGTGTTCCTTTATGAAGTGATAGCGGACTCTAATATGCTTGGTCTTCGAGTGTTGCACGAGATGGCTATGAAATGCGATTGAAAGAGAAACCATAATCTGTGAGTTGTGTCCGCATCCATAGAACTTGGGCAACACGCAGATAGAGACACATACTCGGCTTCAGCAGTTGATAACGCAGTACAATCTTGTTTCCTTGATGACCAGCTTACTAGCTTTTCTCCTAGAAATTGTGCTCCCCCGGATGTACTTTTTGCGGTAACTTGGCAACCAGCATGGTCGGCATCTGAAAAGGCTGTTAGTGTAAACTCTGAATCCTTCGGATACCAAAGTCCCATGTTAATGGTTCTTCGTAGGTACCGAAAGATCCGTTTAACCTCTTGGAGGTGAAGTTCGGTAGGCCTTGCCTGAAACCGTGCTAATAAAGATACAGCAAAATGTTTATCGGGTCGACTAGCAGTTAAGTACATGAGAGAACCAATCATGCTCCGATATTTCTTCGGAACCATGCGTTTCCGATATAAATTAGCACCTATTTTGGGTGAAGTGACCATTGGTGTACCAACAGAGTCACAATTTTCCATTCCATGTTTCTTTAAAATCTCAATCGTATATTTAGCTTGATTTATAAAAATACCACGTGGGGTTTGATGAATTTGTAAACCCAAAAAGAATTTTAATTCTCCCATCATGGACATTTCAAATTTTCTTTTCATGAGATTTGCAAAAAGTTTTAAATGTTTCGGATTAGTGGACCCAAAGATTATGTTGTCCACGTAAATTTGAACAATCAAAATGTCATCTTTAAATTTCTTAGTAAACAAGGTCGGGTCAATTGTTCCTTTGGTGAAGTGATTATTCAGCAAGAAAGATGATAACTCGTCATACCACGCCCTTAGGGCTTGTTTCAAACCATAGATAGCCTTCTTGAGCTTGTAGACATATTCCGGATGATCTTTGTCAACGAATCCATCTGGCTGACTCATGTACACCTCTTCCTTCAGAGTTTCATTCAAGAAAGCCATCTTGATATCCATCTGATAGACTGTGATGTTCTTGTGAGCCGCATAAGCTAAGAAAATCCTGACTGCCTCAAGTCTGGCTACTGGCACGAATGACTCTTCAAAATCAATACCCTCATCCTATCTGAATCCCTTGGCCACTAGACGAGCTTTGTTGCGAATTACAGTCATCTCTTCATCTTTTTTGTTCTTCCATAACCACTTAAGATAAATGACGAGTTTGTCGATTGGTCTCGGCACTAAATCCTAAGTGTCATGTAATTTATATTGGAGAAGTTCTTCTTGCATTGCTTCAATCCATGCGTCATTTGCCATTGCTTCCCGAATGTTCTTTGGCTCTTTTAGACTGACAGAGCAGGCAAAGATGCACATATCACAATCGGTGGCGAGTTGTTTTCTCGTCTGAACTGGCCTTGAAGGTTCACCAATGACATGTTCTATTGGATGGTCTTTAGTACACTTTAACGTTGAAGGGTACCTTGGATTTGACGAATGAGTGTTAGTTGGTTCATGTAACCTTGAAGAAGATTCAACAGATTCCATAGCAAATGGGTTTTCAAATGGTTCTTCTTCTAACACAGCATCGTTTTGTTGTTGTTCTTCTTGATTTGGTGGTGTTTGGTTTTGCTCATCAACTCTTGGTAACACAATCTCAATTACTGGAGTTGCTGGAGTAGATGTAGATGATGTTGAGGGAGTTGGTGCGTCAGCTTCGATTGTTGTTGATGCATCTTGAGGTGGTGGTGGTTGTTGTTGTTGAGCGGGTGCAGCGGAACATTGGTGAGATGCATTTGTCGAAGCTCCACCATAGTACTCATCATACATAAACTCGAAGAAGTTATCCAGTTCTTGATTTGTAGGTTTATCAGTGGTAGTTGACTGAGCTCTTTGAGGTATGAGTCCTGAACTGATATGTCCAGAAGTTTGACTTTGTTGTGCGGGTCCTAATCCGATGCGATTAGAAGCCATTAGGTTAAGCGCGGGTTCTAGAGCGAGTCTCTCAGAAGCCATCTGTGAAATTTCATCAAATTTCACATTCATCGTCTCCATAATCCATTTCGTTCTCCTGTTATACACCCTGAATGCCCTCGAGTTATTTGAATAACCAATGAAGATTCCAATATCACCCTTAGCTTTCAACTTCCCCAGATCCTCTCTATCATTAATGGGATAACACAAAGCGCTAAATACATGAAGGTAAGAGATATCGGGTTTTCTGTTGTTCACTAATTCATATGGGGTTTTATTGAATCTTGGATGGATTAGGGATCGGTTTTGAGTAAAACAAGCAGTGGATACAGCATCAGCCCATAAGAATAACGGTGCACTGGAATAAATCAGCATTATGCGAGCAGCTTCCACAAGAGTTCTATTTCTTCTTTCTACTACACCATTCTGCTGTGGAGTTTTAACAGCTGATGTCTGGTGAGTGATTCCAGTTTCTTCAAAATATGTTCTTAACTCCTGATTGGTAAATTCCATGCCATTGTCAGTTCTTACAATCCTAACTAGAGCTTGAAGTAAAACTTGAATCCGCTTCAGAAAGGTGATGATGATGCCTGGTGCTTTTTTCTTTTGACCTCAAGAACCTTACCCATGTATATCTTGAATAATCATCGACAATCACAAGTATATACTTCTTCCCATTGATACTCTCAACTCTCATTGGGCCACATAAGTCCATGTGTAACAGATGTAACTTATCAACCGAACTGGGAACGGTTTTAGGTTTATAAGTTGCTCGTTTGCTTTTGCCTTGCTCACAAGATGGACATAAGTGTTCTTTGGTGTATTTGAATTTTGGGAGACCAGTGACGATGTTTTCTTTGGCAAGCTTTGTTATATTGTCGAAGTTGAGATGGGATAATCGTCTGTGCCACAACCAGGACTTAGTTTCGTTAGCTCTTGTCATAAGACAAATTGGTGATGAAGAGGCCATTTGGTTAATATCGATAGCATAGAGATTGGTTCCACGATTTCCGCTTAAGAGATCATCTCCAATCAAATTCCTAACGAAACATGTATTCCTTCTAAATGCAACCTCTAAATCTGCATCACAAAACTGTCCGACTGAAAACAGGTTGTGTCCCAATCGTTCGACATAATAAACTCGAGTGATTAAGAAATTCCCAAACTATAGATCTCCATAACCCAGAATAGCTGCTACATGATCATTTCCAAACCGAACTGTTCCCATGAACTTCCATACAAAGTTGATCCGCAGCTTCAGATTCCCGGTCACTTGCTTGGAGCAACCCGAGTCAACGATCCAAAGACAAATTTCAATGACCTGCGTAAAATAGATGGTTTTGTATATGGAAACCGTTTAACATTTGGTTCCAGGGGGTTAGATGTAACATGTATATCACACTTAGAGATGGTGTCTATTTGTTCATGTGAAGCAATATCTAATGTGCCATCCTTAGGTGTAAACATTCTTCCTGTTGGTTTCCATGTGCAAAACTTAAGATGGTCCTTAGGTAATAGGCTACTAGTGGTTTTCCTAGATTTTCCAATAAGCCTTTTAATGTATCTAGACCTAGCACTAGTTCCTGAAGGCACATCTTTCTATTTAGGCACAGCATTCACATTTACATTATTAGAAACAATATCATCACAAACATTTTCAGACAAAGATTTCTTTCTCATTAAGCAAATAGATTCATTACAAGTACTTGAAATATTGTCCTTAACATTACATCTAGATGACCTATGTTTCTTCTTGGAAAGCGATAAAATCCTTGGGTGTTCTTCTACTTCTTTCGTTTTATTCTTGACTTCACTCTTAGATGTAGACGGGACTCTATTGTTCCTTGTATTGCTCCTAGGATTTAGTCCTCTGCTCCTAGAGGTACTTGCTATTCCTGTAGAAGGTAAGGCACACTCATTAGGATTTATCTTGTTGTCCTTTGATTCAGTTTTAGCATCCTTAGTCTCATTTGGATTGTTTTTCAAACTATTGTCTATTACCCTATATGTTTTAGATGTAGAGGTAGATGCAGTAGTGGTACTAATCCTATAAAGTCCAGGTGCTATCACATTTGGTTTTTCGACAACTGCTTTCTCTTTTCCTTGCTCATTTTCTTTAGGCAAGGATGTTGGAGTGACTTGAACACATTGAGAAATTGACATTTTTGGTTTAACCACAGATTTGTCCTTCGTTTCATCACCCTCCCTATTTTGACTTTCAAGCTGAGACTTCAAAAGATCAATTTGTTCTTGTATGTTTTTGTAAGAACGCTCATACGACAATTTGTCATACTTGCATTCTTCCTTTTTCCGATCAAGTTGTTTAAAATATGATATATTTTCCTTTTCAATATTAGCAAATGCATTTTCATATTTTTCAACAATTGCCTAAGTCTCAGCTCTCAGTCTTTCATCATCCTCTACAGAATATGTTTGGTAAATAATGGACATAATTTCAGTTGATAGAGCTACTTCAGAGAGTATGTCATTGTGTCTTTCCAAAACTTTTATGTGTTAAATGTTTTCATTAGCTTCCTTCACCAAGGATTTGTGGTCCTTGACAAAGTCGATTTTTTCTTGCAAAAGACATCTTTCAACATTAAGAACTACCGCATGAATTGCAGATAGTGGAGGAATGATATCCTTTTCAAACATCTTTTTCTGTTAAGTATGAAAACTTTGAAACCAATCATTGAAATTATTGTTTGTTTTGGATGTCACAGTTGATTGAAGTGTTTCAATTCTCCTTATAAGATCGGCCAAAAATTGTCTAGTTTCACTTGTGTAACAAGTGTTCATAGAGAATATTTGTTCGATGTTAGAAAGATGTTTCGAAACAACTTTTCTCTTTGTGACAGCCACTGGTTTTTTGAAAAACAATGGTGACTCTCTTTGAACCTGATACACTCCAGATATTTTGTTAAGCTCATTATAATCAATTGGTCTGATATCTGGGTGCTTCTGGCTCATTTTGACACGCGTCTCTCTCGATAGCTCAATCATTTCATAAGAATCCAAAACTTCGGGAGGGTCATGATTGTCATTTAGCACATTACCATTATACAACACATTCTGTTCTTTCTGAGCTTTCTTGAGAATATAAGGGTTTTCACAACCGATAGCCATTTTCTTCATTGTATGTAAAATTGGGTTTGGATCGTTAATAAGCATGTTTTGAGTTTGAGCAGACTGACCCGTTTTTTCAAGCAATTCTTCCAACTTTTTAATGCTTTCTTGTTTGTCAATGATTTCATCAAGAAGATCATTTTCTCGTTTTGAAAACTTAGCATGCAATTCTTTCTTTTCTTTTTCAAGATCAGAACAAATTGCTTTTTGTTTAGAAAGTTGGGTGGTTAATTCAGAAATTTCCTTGTTTAGGGATTTTATTTGCATGTTCAGTTTAACATCGAGAGTGTCGTATTTGATTTGCAAATGTTTCTCCCTTAACATAGAATCTCTATAACCAGTTTCAAGTTCTGACTGTCGTTTGTTATTAAATTCAAAAGCTTGTTCATTCACCTTATATCTCTCAAGCTCAGCGGTCAATTTTTCATTCGCGGCCTTAACATCGCAATTGACTTGTTTGACCTTTTCAATTTCAATACTACAGTTGTTCAATAATGATTCAAATAAAGCACGTGTTTCCTCATCATTTGCAGTATGCTGTGACTCGAAGCCTCCATTAGGATCCATATCTAGAGTAGCCAAATTAGTATTGCTACAACTTGGGGAGTCCATATATGTATCATAAGTGGGTGCAGGAGTCGCAGGATGCTATTCATTCTGAGGTGACATTTCAAACATTTCATTATTGTGACATGTAGCATATGGTTGTACCTCAGAGATTCCATTGATATCATAAACAGGAGGTGCTTCAGAATTCGTGTCATATTTAACCTCCTGAAGATTGGCCATGAAAATGCAGTTGGCATAGATATCTTCCAGATCTTCCATATCATCCATCAATGCCATGAAATCATTCTCTTCTGCACTCAACTGTAACCCGGCCGTTTCCTTCTGAGACAACAGCAATGCTTTCTGAAGATAAGCCGGATCTTTCTTCTTTGGCCTTGTGGGACAGTTCCTTGCCATGTGACCAGTACCTTGACAGTTAAAACATTTCAACACATTCGCCTGATTTATATTCCCAGCATTCCCAGCAACTGGAGCAGCAACATTTCCAAACTGATTCCCCATATTCTGACCCCTTCGATTTCCAGCAACTTGCCCCAACTGATTTTGATTACCCATATACTGACCCATCTGATTGCCTGCATATTGCCCTTGATTTCCCATCTGAAACCCTGTAGCATAACCTTGCTGATTCCCATATATTCCAACCATTTGTCCTTGATTACCCATATTGAAACTCGGCTGTGCAATCTGCCTATTGCGAGTATTCGATGAGATCTTTTGATTGTTGTTGGTTGGTGTGGAATAGCGTCCTTGGTAAGCTTTAGTCATTAGAGCAAATGCATGTGACATGGCAGCATAAGCTTCTTCTTGTTCATTGATTTCAGGTTCTGGGTATTGTGGGTATTGTTGTGGAATGAGTTGTTGTTGTTGTTGTGGGTAGAATGATTGTTGTGGAACAGATTGTTGTTGCATGATGTTTTGTGTGGGAGTGGATGATGATGGTTGTGTATTCACTGTTGAAGGTGTTGGTGATGGTACTTGAGCAATGAGTGCAAGAGGATCATGTTGTTTGGCTAGCTTCTCTTTCCTAACTTCATCTGCCTCTTTCTGGTTTTGTTTCAAAAAGTCATACTGTTGATCATAGTTCACCTCATGAAGATTCTTTGTTTGGTTAACGATTGTGACATATCGTCCCCATTCCTCTGGAAGGTTGTTGATGAACTTGATGTTTTGAACAATTTGCCTTGGAGCCAACTTGTTCCTGATGAGCTCGTTTATGAGATTACAAAACCTTGTGTAATAAGTTTCAATTGGTTCAGCCGGGGTAGATGTAAACTTCTCCCATTCAGTTAGAAGTTTGTTTTCAATGTCTTGTTGTCCAATTTCCGTCCCATGACAAAGCCTTTGAACTCGTTCCCACATATCATAAGCAGCTTCACAACTGTCGACAACACAAAATATTTCTTGTGGTAAACCGAGTTGGATTAAGTGCATGGCTAAGTCATCAGCTTCAATTTGTTTCCAATCATCAGCTGTGTATTCCTCTTCCTTTTGATCACGAAAGGATGGTGGAACGGGAGGTACTGTATTTGGATTACCCGGTTCTTGAACCTGACGAGGCTTGAATGGAACTTTTTGGATGGAGTTAATTAAGAGTTTTCCTTGTCCATTAGGTTTGGTTTTCATGTATCGAAGCATACGGCTTGTCCATGGAAGGTAACTACCTTTTCCAAGCATTGGAGGACGGTTTTCAGCACCAGCTGCATGAATATCTTGTTGAGTAGTCATTGTTGATGTTGTTGTATGATAAGGTTGATTGATTCAGGATCGTTACAAAGAAATAGGTATTGTGATTGTTGAAGGTTATGCTTTGATGTTGATGTGAAGCCTTGGTTCGTTGTTGATGATCATTGAAGATACAATTTAGATAAACGAAACAAATTAAATAAAGTTACTAAATTTTAGTAGACAATAATTTAGACAAAAGCAAAAGTTTACAATTTCGACAAAAGCTATGTAAATTACAATTTAGATAAAATTTCAATTTCTATAGAAATTTCAATTTGACCAAAATTTATACAAATGATGGTAAAATTTCAATTTAGATAGAAATATCTAATTTATATAAATTGATAATTTATATAAAAAATCTAACACTCTTATACAAGAGGGTAGATATCCGATTGTCGAAGTATTTTATACACTTATACAAGTACAAAAATACCGAGTTCACTTTTGGTTTTGTAGAAATCACGTTCGAATCAAATCTATAAAAGTTATCTAAGTTGTATTACGTTTAGATAACCTGTGAGGGCTGATTCTGTCAATTCTGAAAGTATACAAAGACTTCTGTAAATGCGAGGGACAAAATCTGTCAAACTCAGAAATTTCTGCTTTGTCCGACAACTGATTGCGATATGTTGTCCGATATCTGGTTTGCGATAAACTTCTCTGTTATGAATTGCGATAAACCAGACTTTTTGAATTGCGATAAAAGCAGAATCTAAATTGCGATAAAAGAGATATAACTCAATTCCGACAAACCCTCTTTTGTCGCAAATGATTCCTTGAATCAACTTTCTTATAAAAGAAAGTAGATTATCCAAATGACGATGGCAAGTCCTTTTTTTTTTTTACTTTTCTTATACAAGAGAAGTAATAAAACTCCAAATCGTAGCAAAGAAGAATCGAACGAGGACCTTTGTAGCGTTTTTTCACCCACGATCACAACTTCTTAACGTAAAACCACGAATCAACTTAAAAGCTTACAACTTTTACTTAAAATCACTTAAGAAATGATAAAAGCTTCAAGCTTGTTACTTCTTACGCACGAAAAGCTCAAAAAGCTAGAAACTTTTTCGTTCAAACCCACGTAAAAACAAAAAGCTACAAACTTTTTTCAACAATAACCCACGTTAAACTTAAAACAAACACAACTAAGTCCTAAATCCTTGTGAGGCGAAGATACCACTTGTAAAGCTAGATATATGAATCGAACCAACCTTAACAGTAACAAACTAAACTAGATAAATAATACTACTACTCAACTCGTGACTCTAAATAATAAATAAAGGAGAATAGTAAAGAGAGGAAGAGTATGGATCATGTATGAAAAATCAAAGCCGAATGATTGTTATTTCCATAAGAGAACAAAACAATAAATAAGACATACACACACACTCTCACACCTCTACTAGACTTAGAGGCACCCATGAAATGGTGAGAGTGTGTGGGTATTTATAGGAAATACTAGACCTTTGTTTCCCTAAAAGGCATTGAGGTGGGCTTGTGTTGGACTTGGGCTTAAGTTACATTTCTTGAACTTTCCTTAACTAAGTCTAACACAAGTCTTTACATATTACACTTTAATCTACACGACACACTAATTTCTAACTATAACAAATGACCATCACTTCTAAAAAATATAAATCCTAACAAATATATGGAATTATTACAAAGTATGTCTTTAAAATAGTTATTATTAAAGTTTATATAAGGTTTTTATTAATAATTAGTTTTTATGCTTTAGGGACTTGTACCTTAGCTTAGAAAACTTGTACATATATATTTTATAAAAATATTAATTAGAGTTTGCGAATTTTATTACATATAATAATAGTTTTGTGAAATTAGGGTTTTACCGGGAGTTATAGTGAAATTAGGGTTTCTGTGTTTTAGTGACTTGTACATTACCTATATAAATTGTATTTTAGTATTTCTAGGGTTTTGTTATTTTTATATGTTGCTATGGTAGTTTAGGGTTTCATAAAACTCTTATTAAATAAGAAACGCTTAGTTTTTAAACGTATGTTAATGAAATAACGTAAAGTGGTAAATGGGACCTCATATAGTTTTAGGTCAAAGATGTTTATATAGCTAAATACTAAATCAGTTAAGGTTGGGTTGCGAGCACGTTTATCTACGTCACATAAGATAATGATTATAATCAGGTAATATAATAAATAAATAAATAAAATTTCTACGTGGAAAAAGGGATAATAGTGGATAATTATATAGGGAAATCTTACAGTGGTTACATTATCCCCCCGTTGAAGGGAATCTCATCCCGAGATTCAGTCTACGTTGGTCGGTGAATTAGGAAAAAGATGTGGGTATTTAGCCCGGATTTGATCTTCTCGTTCCTAAGTAAATTCTGGTCCTCTCTTGGAGTTCCATCTAACCTTAATGATAGGAACGCGACTTCGCTTTAACTATTTGATTTCTCTATCCATGATTTCCACAGGTTCTTCCACAAAATTGAGCTTGTCATTGAGACTAAGCTCTTTCATGGGAATCACAAGTGTTTCATCTGATAGACACTTCTTAAGATTAGAGACGTGGAAGATAGGATGTATTTTACTGAGTTCTACGGGAAGTTTGAGTCGATAGGCTACTGGACCGATCCTCTCCAGAATCTTAAATGGTCCAATGTACCTGGGATTTAACTTTCCTCGCTTTCCAAATCTGACCATGCCTTTCCATGGTGACACCTTTAACATAACTCTGTCTCCAATTTCAAACTCCATAGGCTTCCGCCTTGCATCTGCGTAACTTTTCTGCCTATCTCGGGCAGCTTGCAAATGTTGTCGAATTTGCACTATTTTATCGGTAGTTTCCTGAATTATCTCTGGTCCGGTTAGTTGGAATTCTCTGACTTTCGCCCAGCAAACAGGTGACCGGCACTTTCTTCCATAAAGTGCTTCAAACGGTGCTGCTTTAATACTCGCATGGTAACTATTGTTGTATGAGAATTCTGCCAAAGGCAAATGTCTATCCCATCCTTTACCAAAATCTATTACACATGCTCTGAGCATATCCTCCAACGTTTGAATATTTCTCTCGCTCTGTCCGTCGGTTTGTGGATGATAAGCCGTACTCATATCTAAATTAGTACCCAATGCTTTCTGAAGCTTTTCCCAAAATCAAGACGTGAAACGAGAATCACGATCCGAAATAATGGAAATTAGCACTCCATGTCGGGAAACTATCTCTTTCAGATATAATTTGGCTAAATCCACTACTTCATCAGTCTCCTTGATTGGAAAAAAGTGAGCTGATTTCGTAAGACGATCAACAATGACCCAAATAGTGTCATATCCGCTTGACGTCCTAGGTAATTTGGTGATAAAATCCATAGTTATCCTCTCCCAGTTCCATTCAGGAATCTCAGGTTGTGTCAATAAGCCGGATGGCCTTTGATGTTCAACTTTAACTCGTGCATACGTCAAACATTTACTGACATAGTCAGTTATGTCAGCTTTCATGTTTGGCCACCAGTAAAGCTTTTTGAGATCCTGATACATCTTTTCAGATCCTGGGTGAATAGAATACTTGGACTTATGTGATTCATGCATAATCACATTTCTTAAATCACCAAAGAGTGGTAACCAACTCTGATTTTTGATACAACAAGTCCCATCAGGACGAAGTTCAAACGCCTTACCTATACTTCTCAAATTCTCAGCCTGAATATTTTCTTCCTTCACTGCTTCAGCTTGTGCGTTGAGAATTTAGGTTGGCAAGTCTAAATTAATGGTCATAACTAAAGCTCTGACTCGAAGAGGTTTAATTCGTTCCTTCCTGCTTAAAGCATCTGCTACAACATTTACTTTTCCAGGGTGTTAACGAATTTCACAATCGTAGTCGCTTAGTAACTCTAACCATCGGCGTTGTCTCATATTTAATTCTTTTTAGTCGAGAATATGTTGAAGGCTCTTATGATCTGTGAATATGACGCACTTCGTACCGTACAGATAATGTCTCCAGATTTTAAGAGAAAATACAACTGCTCCTAGCTCAAGATCATGAGTTGTGTAATTCTCCTCATGAGGCTTGAGCTGTCTAGAGGCATAAGCAATCACTTTATTCCTCTGCATCAACACCGCGCCTAAACCTTGGTGTGGCGCGTCACAGTAAACAACGAAATCATCACTTCCTTCTAGTAAAGCTAAAATTGGAGCTTCGCAAAGCTTTTGCTTTAACAGCTGGAAAGCTTTCTCTTGGTCTTCTCCCCAAACATACTTCTTATTCTTTTGAGTTAATTCCGTTAAAGATTTAGCAATCTTCGAAAATCCCTTTATGAATCTCCGATAATAGCCAGCAAGTCCTGAAAATTGACGCACTTCCGTGGTAGTCATCGGTGTCGGCCAATTTTTGACTGCTTCTATTTTGGAAGGATCCACATGAATACCATGGCGATCAATCACGTGTCCAAGAAACTGCACGATATGAATCCAAAAATCACATTTGGAAAATTTAGCGTACAGCTGTTCTCTCTTGAGTAGTTCCAAAATAATCTTTAAATGCTCCGCATGTTCTTCTTCACTCCGAGAATAGATAAAAGCTGTTTTAGGAATATCCTCTTCCCTAACACGCAGCTGATGATATCCAGATCTTAGGTTGATTTTCGAGTAAACACTCAATCCTTGCAGTTGGTCAAACAAGTCATCGATCCTTGGTAATGGATATCGATTCTTCACCATAAGTTTATTCAACACTCGGTAATCAATACACATCCTAAGAGATCCGTCCTTTTTCTTGACGAATAGGACAGGTGCTCCCCAAGGTGATGAGCTTGGTTGAATAAAACCTTTATCCAGTAACTCTGCTGTTGATTGGATAGTTCTTGCATCTCCGATGGCGCTAAGCGGTAAGGTGCTCGTGCTACTGGCGCTGCTTCCGGCACCAAGTCGATCTGAAACTCTACCTGACGAACAGGTGGTAGTCCAAGTAACTCTTCAGGAAAAACTTCCGGAAAATCTCGTACTACAGGCACGTCTTCCAATTATTTTTCTTCCATCTTTTTCTCAGTCACATAAGCTAAAAATGCTTGACATCCTCTGTTGATGTATTTCATGGTTTTGATGCAAGATATTATGCTTAGTCTGGTTTTGCTTTGATTACCCCGAATAATCAAAGTCTCATCCTCAAAAGGGATTTGAACCACTTTCTCGTCGCATAAAATCTTTGCATGAAATTTGGATAACCAATCCATACCAACGATTACGTCGAAGCTTCTTAGTTCAATAGGCATGAGGTTGATGTCGAAGGGTTGATTAAATAAGGTTAAGGTACAACCTCAGATTATAGAGTTAGTGCCTACTAATTTCCCATTAGCTAGCTCAATTTCATACGTATCGTTTAAGGCAGTGGGAGTGAGTTTAAGTAAAGTAGCGAAAGTAAGAGATATAAAACTTTTATCGGCTCCAGTATTAAATAGTACACTAGCTAAATGTTTATTGAGAGGAAACGTACCCGTGACCACGTCCGGGTTCTGCTGCACATTACCATCTCCCAACACATATACTCGTCCGCGGGCACCATTGTTCAGGTTAGCATTCAGCTTCGGACACTGGTTCCTATAATGCCCTTTTTCACCACATCCATGGCATGTCACGATTAACGGCTGCAGATTCGCTCCTGTTTCCTTACAGTCTTTGGTCTGATGTCCGATCTTCTGACACTTTACGCACTTGACAGTGCATGAACCAAAGTGGTGCAACAAGCATCGATTGCATAACGGCTTCGTTCCGACATAACCACTCTTCTCAGCAGGAGTGGCAGTATAGGCTTTGGCAGTTTCCTGCTGACGGTTCTGTTGATTATGATATTGGTTACGGTTGTGGTGGTAATTGTTTTGATTGTGACGGTTGTTGTTGTGATAGTTGGGACGATTGTCGTAGTGATGGGAATTTCTTCTATCATCAAACTTTCGTTTGTGATCATTGTTTCCCTGGATAGAATTTCGCTTGATTTCCCGATCCATCAGCTTCTGGGCTGTAGTCATTGCTTCTTCCAGCGACTGAGGCTTTGAAACAGTAACATTCCCCTCGATGCTTCGAGGTAAGCCTTCAGTATATTTCTCTAACAACTTCTCCTGATCAGGCACCATAGTTGGACATAGGAGAGCAAGCTCCTGAAACCTTCTATTGTATGCCTTGATATATGTTCCTTTCATTGCTAACTAGTGGAATTCATCCTCCAGTTTCTTGATTTCGGTACGGGGACAATACTTATTCAGCATTTTCTTTTTGAGATCATCCCAAGTGAGTTGATGAGCTGCTTCTATCCCCATGGTCCGGGAAGTAGCAGACCACCAAAACAAGGCATCATATAACAAAGTCCCTGTAGCGAAAGCAACTTTGCAGTCATCAGAACACCCGCTCCTTACAAAGACCACTTCCGTACGTTCAAACCAACGAGCTAATTCTGTAGCTCCTTCGGTTCCTTTGAAGAAAGTTGGTTTGCAGTTCATGAAATCTTTGTAAGTACACTTGCTAGCATTAGCTGACTCACTTTCTCCATTGGGTCGGCTTGAACTTCCAGTACGAGCCATTTCCGCTGCTTGAGCCTTAAGTGCTGCAGCAACACTGTCTGCAACAAGCTTTCGGATAGCAGCTTAGGACATGGTCGGTTCTGGGGATTTTCAAGACATATTTCTATTATCACCATATGAAAACACACGTTTAGATTTTTGCATTGCGATTATATCATACACAGAAAAATATCTTGGCCATATATAGTCATAAATAACTTGTTATTTTGTTATACATATAACAAAATTGATACAAGTGTCATATCTATGCTACATATCTCATGGCCAACATAAAGTACAAAAGCTGTTTGATACAAACTACATACTAGTGCTATGTCTATACTATATATCCCAAAATTTAGACGTAGCACCAAAAGATAATATACATATCGATCTGGTCTACTGACCACTAGGAGTTCCCTTAAGTCGGCTATCGAGTTCAGGTATCATGCTAACAAGAACTTGCACGTTCTCCTGGTATAGCGTCTGCATCTCTGTGACCGTCATCTCCAGAGCCGCGATCCGGTTCTGAGCTGTTGCCAATTCCTCATTCCTCTTGATCATTTCTTCTATCAGTTTCAATTCCTTTTCATAGACAAAAGGTATTTCGCGTCTGGCCTGCTCATAACGCTTCTCGGACTCTTCACGATTTTCATCTACCTTTTGCTGTATTGCTTCTTGACCTGTCATCAGAGCTTCCACTCTGTATTCGATGCCTTCAATACGTTCTAATGGTAATTCGTCCAGATGACCCAAGGCAGTCTCAATTTGTTCTTCTGGCCGTTCTAATCGTGATAGGAGGGTGGAGATGGTCGGCTGTCGTTCTTGGGCTGCTTGTGAACTTTCTCCCACCTCAAATACCCGTGGCGGGGTAGAGATGTCAGGAGTAGGTGATTGAGGTAAAACACCATATCAGGCGATAATGGCTTGGACCTCATCACTAAGTTCAAACGGAACGGATGGAGGAGTGAAATCGGTAGATGATGGTGGCGGCGGAGGTAAAGACGTCGGAACTGAGAGTTCAAAAGTAGGTAACATATATGGATGTGGACGTGGTAAGGGTGAGGAAAATAGAGGAAGCGTTCTCATTCGCTCCGTCCTTCGGATTCTCTCTGGGGGTATCTCCATAACCGAAGAGGAATCTGGTTCGGGTGACTCTCCATTTGCAATTGTACGAGCTCTCTCTCTAATCTGTACATAAGGATCATCAGGATATGGGGCGACATCTGGCATCAAAGTATCTTTAGATGGCTCTTCTATAGAGTCTGACTCCTCATCCTGCCCTAAGGCTGAAGAAATCTCGGGCACCACCGCAACATTCTCTGTCGGATCTGACTCTGCTGCTTGTCTAGGTAGTGTCGTGACGTCCGGTACAATTGAGATGTTTTCAATATCCGAGTTCGACATAGAAGTGATAAAATGAGGAGGGGAAATCATAACTCTGTAACCACCCAGTAAGTATGAATATTCCACTATATAACTAAATAATTAACAATAAATCATGTATAAATAATGGAGTCGTGGCACGGAGGACTTTCGTTAAGTTGATGAAAATTTGGTTATAGTTCAATGTTTTGAAAACATTTGGTTCTCTATAACCATGATCTCTGATACCAATCTGTAACACCCCCGTTTTCGACTTATGCAGCGGATTATAAGTTTTGGGGTATTACTTCATGGTTCACAGTCATGAGAATAGAAAACGACTCGAAAAGAGACGTTTTAAATAAATTGTTATCATTCATTTATTAAATCAGAGTACATAATATAGGTCCCAGAGGGAGGTTCGGAAAATACGTTATAAAAGTTACATTATTCATCGAATGATAACAAAGTGGAAACTCTTATTATGAAAAGAAAGTCCACAGCCACTCCGTGCCAAAGTCACGCTTCTAGTTACCTGAGATAAACATGCTTAAAAAGGTCAACACAAAGGTTGAGTGAATCCATAGTGTTTTCAGTTATAATTAATTTGAACACAAGCTAAATAATAAGAAATCAGTTATATCACAATTCGGAATATTGCACTCAACCTCATGACACGCAATGCGTTGACAGTTTCCAGTCTCACTAACATAATAAAAATGGTAGTGGTTTGCCCCCAGGATTAGATATCAAATATAATGCATCTGTCTAACCGGCTACCACGAAGATATCCATTCGAATAGAATAAATGGGTCGTCAGGCCAATAGATCTGTTCACATATTCGCGCTCACCCATCAGTGATTAATGGTGCATGATATGAGGGTCTTTCAATAATAAATACAAATAATAATAATAAGGGACAGTTAGCCTAGTGCAATAACAATCAGAAAAATACTTGTGTTCGGTTTGATAGCATGTATCTCCCCACATATTTGGAAAACGTAAACAGGAAAAGTGGGACTATAACTCACCTGAAAAGTCTAGATGAAAAACAAAGTGAAATAAAGTTGATAAACGTCTCCAGCACGCAACCTGGGTTTGTTATGTCAAGTTTCAGTAATCGTTTCTGAATATATATAAGTTTCCAATGTTCGTTTCGTAACATTTTGGTTGTTGATTAAATGTTAAATTTGAGACAACATGAAGTCTCTTCAAAAGTTATAAGATTTATCTTATTTCTTATTTTTATGTTTTCGTTCCGTTTATTCGTTAAATAATTACTTCGTTTGTGCGTTATCGAAGAAAATGTATTTTAGTTTAAATCATATTAATAATAATAATAATAACAACAACAACAACAACAACAACAACAACAACAACAACAACAACAACAACAAGAATAATAATAATAATAATAATAATAATAATTATGATTATTATTATTGAAAAAGTTACACTTTATCCCCTATAGTTTCACATATTGACAACTCTTACCCTTGAACTTTTGTAAAATGACAAGTTTTACCCCTCAACTTTCATAAAATTACAATTTTTACCCCTTAACTTTGGTCAAATGACAATTTTTACCCCTATAGTTTTAAAATGACACTTTCTACCCCTGAGGTTCAAGTCGACTATACATTAAGTCCATTTTAAAATTTTGATTAGAGTTTTGACCGAAATTACCCCTGAGACTCCCGTCGCGTTTCACACGACGTCCTTATTTCTTAAAAACATGTTATGTCTTACGAATAAGGGCAAAACTTTTTCCGACTCTTTTGTATACTTGTTTATCAGTTTATAAACTCAATTTTGACAAAAATCCAGCTCGTGATTCGAGCTCACGAGCTCGAAATTAATTATTTTAGGGTGCGTTTGTTCGTTTGGTCTTGACAGAAAACACGCAACAAGAAAGGGTCGAATCTTGGTGAATACTTGGTCAAATCACTTCGTTCTTTTTCCTATAATTAGATAGCTAAGTGACATTTATTATATCAAAAATCTATAATTTTTAAGACTTGTTTGATGGCCGAATTTTAGTTTGCAAACCCAAGGTCTGCTATGGTTCTCGACAGCAACAAAAATAGGAAAACAATTTGTTTTTCGATTTCTAATCTTAGGAACTAGGGATCTTTGATTGTTTTTAGTATCTTTAACTCATTTAAGAGACTTCTACTTAGTTTTAAGTATTTTTAGGGTTACAAAATAATTTAAGAGAGTGTTTGTTTGTTCGACTAGAATGAAAAAGAAAAGGAAAAATTAGGGTTTAGTACTTAGGGTTTTTAACTTAGGTTCTAGGGTATGTTAGGAGTATTTTAAGCATATTTAGACTATGTCTATCTGGTTTCTAAAAATATTAAGGGTGTGTTTGTGTTTGATCGAACCAAAACAAAAAGAAAGGAAAAAGAAAAATATTTCTAGTTTTTATGTTACACTATCATTAAAGATCATTAGGGTAATAATTTAAGAGTATTTAGAACCTATGTACAATGATGAAAAAGGTTTAGAACATACCTAGCTAATTATGGATCGAATGGGCAAATTTTGGGCGAAATGGATTTGGAAAAATGACACAAGAGCTCCTCCCTTCTTCTTTGGCTTTTGGAATGTTTTTAGACTTGTATAGAGGATGTGAGTTTAGTATTGTGAGAGTATATGGGCTGTGGGGGTTATGTCGAGTGACTTGTGAGAGTTTGAGTGAAGTGATGGTCTTGCATTTATAGAGGGAGTGATCTAGGGTTCTAAGGTGTTCTAGGGTTTCTATTGGGGAAGGTGAGGATGACATGGGTGATGTGGTGAGCCAATTGTGGCGTCACATGGTGTGGAGGGGAAAAGAGAGATGTGGAATGATACTAACCTTACATGTATCTTATTTCTAGAAGGAGGGGAGGTGTGGAAGATTATGGTTATTCCATTTGGACATTTAGGGTTTAATAGAAAGTAGAGTTTAGTTTGTTTGAGGTTGTATTCGAACTAACTAGGATAAAAAGGAAGAGTTTGGTTCGAACTAGGCTTAAGGGAATTGTACATCAAGCTTAGGGTTATGGTACTTTAAGGTTAGGGTTCTAGTTAAGGTTCCTAGGGTTTAGGGATTACTTAGAAATAATTTTTAGGATTTTCTAATTATATTTTATGTATATCGATTTAGAGTAAATTAAGAGAAATTAATTTGGTGCATTGTAAAGTTGTACCATAGGCTTAGGGATGTTGTACTAGGGTTTAGAAATTAAGAAAAATATAATTTTAATAATTCCTTAATTTATATAATTTTTATTAAGGCTTTAAAGTAATTAAATGAGATTTTAAGTTTTTTGTGCATTAGAGGGTTGTACTATAGGTTTGAGGGTTTGTACACTTATTTTATAAATTAATAAATATATTTTAGAAATTAATATATGGAATTATTACAAAGTATGTCTTTAAAATAGTTATTATTAAAGTTTATATAAGGTTTTTATTAATAATTAGTTTTTATGCTTTAGAGACTTGTACCTTAGCTTAGAAAACTTGTACATATATATTTTATAAAAATATTAATTAGGGTTTGGGAATTTTATTACATATAACAATAGTTTTGTGAAATTAGGGTTTTACCGGGAGTTATATTGAAATTAGGGTTTCTGTGTTTTAGTGACTTGTACATTACCTGTATTAATTATATTTTAGTATTTCTAGGGTTTTGTTATTTTTATATGTTGCTATGGTAGTTTAGGGTTTCATAAAACTCTTATTAAATAAGAAACGCTTAGTTTTTAAACGTACGTTAACGAAATAACGTAAAGTGGTAAATGGGACCTCATATAATTTTAGGTCAAAGATGTTTATATAGCTAAATACTAAATCAGTTAAGGTTGGGTTGCGAGCACATTTATCTACGTCACATAAGATAATGATTATAATCAGGTAATATAATAAATAAATAAATAAAATTTCTACGTGGAAAAAGGGTTAATACTGGATAATTATATAGGGAAATCTTACAGTGGTTACACAGAAACAAACTACAATTCAAGAAGCATAATCGTCAATGATTTTATTCCTTACGAATGGGCCAATTTAAGTTATATAAAATTTCCAATAGGTTAAACTGCTACAATTAGGAAAATAAGCTAAAAAACAACTTACATGGGACAAAATAGAACCACTAAATATTTTAATCAAAGAGATTATATTATCATTGAAGCAATTTAACTTTTGTAATAACATTTGACAAACCGGTTATTTATATGAAATTCTATACTTTTTGGGAAAAAGTGATTCACATCAAGCTGATCCATTACATGAATTAGGGAGTGTTTGGGATATATTATCTCAAACTGCTTATGTGCTTAAGAAATAAAAAGGAATTGTTGACACCCTATTACCCATTTAGACCCGTTACTAAAAACATTTTAATTTCATTTTTATCCAAATGTAAATATCTCATTAACTAACCTTTTGTTACATTTAACAGTGGTTGTAAAGTTGGTGTTCATACCATCAAGAAACTCAAAACAAAACCAAATACATGAACAAAGCATATTAGAGATTACATAAATCATGCATATTGTGTATAAACTTGATCACAATAAGTGTTACTTGTACACAAAAGAGAGGATTAAATAAAATGACAAATTGCCCACTTGAAGAATTAGGTCTCAACTGCGGCAATCTCTTTAGTTGTCACTTTATGAAAGCCTGTAAAAGCAAAAATTTAAGTATATATTAACTCTTTGAAATCAAAATCCCGGACAATAGAAAATTTTAATTTGATTGTATTCTTTAATCAAGACGAATATATTATATTAAATCAAATCTGCAAAAATTAAATTGAAAATATGAAGAAAAAAAAATTGTTGTTGTGTGTGAATCGGATCTATACAATAAAGATAAATTTGAATTATATCAATGGAATAACATTAACATACTCGTAATAATATAATGAACGAATTTATATCATATACTTGAATCGAAACAAAATAATTGTAAATTGCAACTAATACGTGTAAATAACCTAAACTCTTCATACCATATCATCCAGATCATCAATTGATGTGAGAAGGTTATTGCAGAAAGGGTTAACAATGGGGTAAAGACAACCTTTTTGTGTGTTATTTGGAATTTATTTGATGAATTGAAACTGATATTGAATTGATATTGGAGCATGTATTTTTGGATGATCTTTTGAATACGTTAAAGTAAAGTAATGGTGGAATTGAAACTGATATTGAAAAGATTTAATGCTTAACAAAAATAGAGATTGTTGTAGGCTGTAGCGGTTTTGATGAACCGCGTTGAAGATGGTTCCGCAATGATGTGTTGTACCATATTAAATCAACAACCAATAGGAGGAGAGATACATCAGCAAATTAAATGCATGGTGTGCTTCATTGGGTTGTAAAGTATTTTCGTTTATTATATAGTATATATATAAAAGCAAAATGGTCAATGTGGAAAAGTGAAAAAGTCAATATGTGAAATATTGAAAAATTTAAATTAGGTAAGAAAAAAAATTAAAACAACACAATAAAAGAAATGTTGAAACTAAAAAAAGGAAATGTTGAAACATATGTTTGAAAAGGAAACTATTAATACACATCGAAAACCGGGTTGACCCCGGACGCTTCAAACCTGGCAGGTTGACTCGGTTTAATTTGACCTGTTTTTTTGACCCTACCCGTCGGCTTGACCGGTTTAAATTGACCTTTTTTTACCGGAACGGTTCAACCGGTTGAACCACCCGGATCGAACCGGGTTTCAAAACATTATGTTTAATCTCCAAATCCTCAAACTTTTATTACTTTTCGTTTATAACCCATAAAGTATTTTTTATCCCTAAAACTATTTGTCTCTATAAAATTCCGTTGCTATGCACGGGCACTCGTCTAGTTATATTTCTTTCAAATTTCATATCCAGCGAAAATGTTAACTGATAGTGCGACTATCAGAAGCATATTATGGACCCAACAAATTTATGTAATATTTGTTTTTTTATCTCTCTTTATGGAATAACTAAAACGGTAAAACATATGGACGTATATAAAAGTTATTCTTTAATTTGGTAACAAAAGTTATAAAAATAAACATTGTGAGTTTAACTATTAATTTACAAAGGTTTAATCACTTTGTTTAAATTATGTAAAACTAAAAGGGGCTTTCTAACATGTGCCCTAAGGGCACATGATAAGGACACAAAAGGACAAAAAAAAAGGTACAAAAAGTACAAAAAAGTACTTAGGCCCACATGTACTTTTTGTACTTTTTGTTTGTCTTTTTGTGTCCTTATCATGTGCCCTTAGGGCACATGTTAGAAAAATCCAAACTAAAAATATTTTTGACAAGGGTTTGAAGTTATACTATTAACAAAAGTCAATATATAAATGTTTTTATTATTATAAAGGTTTAGTTTATAGATTGAAAAAAGTCATTTCAACTATGTTGTCACATAAAAAAAAAAAAAAAAAAAAAAAAAAAAAAAAAAAAAGTTAAAAGTATCAACACCACAAATTAAGTCTACATTAATTGCCTATTATTCTCTCCTTAAAGTGGTCAATCAACTTAATTACCAAGATAACTACAAATCAATCAAGTTGATTGATTGAACATTAATTATCAATCTCGGCCATCAATCATGCTCTTGTAATTAATTTGTAATCTTTGCATTTAGCTTGTACCTCTATATATTATGTTGTAAGTATTATGTAATATTCATCTTGATCAATACAATCAACTTTCAAAATTTATATGGTATCCAGAGCCCATAAGCTCCTGTGAGCATCTTCGATCCACAAGCCTTCTTTCTTGCAGCCGATTACCCTTCTCATACAATCGCCAAACCAATAGTCCATATCACCGCTGCAACACATTTTCCCATCAAATTAACACCACAAAATTTTCCCTCATGGCGCACCCAAGTCACCGCCACCCTTATTGGCCTCGAACTTGACCACCACATCATTGGACCCGACCAAACCCCCGCTGAAACCATTTCTGACGGACAAGCAACCAAACCAAATCCCGAGTTTATTCGTTGGTTTCGCCAAGACCAAATGATCATTAGTGCTCTACTTGGTAGTTGCTCTGAACAAATCCAACCCATTGTCTCCTCCGCCAAACAGCCCGCAAAGCCTGGGAATTGCTAAACTCTAGCTATGCAAGTCGCTCACGTTCCCGAATCATCTCCCTCAAATCTCGGCTTGCCAAAAATCCAAGAGGCAACCGCTCCATCTCCGACTACCTACACGAAATGAAATCCCTATTTGATGAACTTGCCATCGCCCAAAGCCCCATGTCCGAAGAGGACCTTGTCGTCCACATTATGAATCAAATTGGCGATGACTATTCCAATTTAGTTGCCTCCTTTCGCACCCGTGACACCACTATATCTTTTGCCGACTTGTTTGAAAAACTTCTTGACCATGAAAGAACTTTAAAGGAAACTGTTACCGAACCCCTCCTCACCACCGTGAACTACACCCACCGCACAAACCCCCGCACCAACCAAACTCAGCAAACCAACACCTATGAGCAGCACCCCACTCAGCAACCAACCACAACCCCAACCCGCAACCAATACCCATCTCGCACCAACTCTACCAACAATCGCCCAACCCGCAATAACAATGCCCACTGTTACTATTGTAACATACCCGGTCATGACACTAAAGATTGCCGCAAACTAAGTCATTTTCTACGCGAACACAATGTTTCTCCACAAACTACCAACACCCCGGTGGTCAACTACACAACCCCTCACCCAACGGCTACAACCCCATCAGGACACCGGTGCATCCAACAACACCGCGAACAACAACCAACAATTTCCCGTTCTTTCCGAATACGGAGGACCCGATGAGATCGTGCTAGGTGATGGTAAAACTCTCCCTATAACTCACATTGCACAAACAACCCTTCCTAAAAAATCTCGTCCACTTCTTTTAAATAACATTTTAATTGCTCCTAATCTTCGAAATAATCTTATTTCCGTTGCCAAAGTTTGTCGTACTAATCGTGTTTCTGTTGAATTTTTTCCATATCATTTTTTTGTCAAGGATCTACGTACGGGGGCGCGTCTCATGCGGGGAGTGAACGTCAATGATGTCTACTACGGACCAATCTCTACATCTCCTCAAGTCAACACCACTCAAACAAACTCTCTTCTCATGTGGCACCACATACTTGGACATCCATCGCTTCAAGTATTTAAGTCTTTAATTTCTAGATTAGGACTTCGTTGTAATAAGGTGACGCATGAGTCTTTTCATTGTACTTCATGTTCGTTAAATAAAAGCCACAAACAACCCTTTGGCCAAAATTCTTTTGTTGCAAATCAACCTCTACAACTTATATATTCGGACGTTTGGGGACCCGTCAAAACATCAATTGATGGCTTTAAATACTACATTATTTTTGTTGACTATTATTCTAAATATATTTGGTTATACCCACTTAAACGAAAATCCGATGTCAAAACCCTTTTTCCACAATTCAAATCAATTGTTGAATTTTTTTTAAAACCAACATAATTGCCTTATTCACCGACAATGGCGGTGAATATATCGGTCTTTCATCATATCTTGCCTCTCAAGGCATCTCACATTACACAACACCACCGCACACACCGGAACAAAACGGTGTTGTCGAACGACGTCATCGACACGTCGTTGAAACCGGTCTTGCATTACTTCATCATTCTCACCTACCACAACATTTTTGGTCCTACGCTTTTCAAACCGCCACCCACCTCATCAACCGGTTGCCTACACCCAATCTCAACAACAAATCTCCCTATGATATGTTGTTCAAATCAACCCCAAAATATTCCAAACTCCAACCGTTTGGATGTCTTTGCTACCCTTGGTTACGACCATATGCCACTTCCAAATTATCCTCACGATCCATGGCATGCATCTTCCTTGGATACTCATCCTCCAAATCCGCATTTAAATGCTATGACCCATTAAACAACAAACTCTACCACTCTCGACATGTTCAATTCATCACCCATATCTTCCCATCTCAGGCCACTAATCCCACACCCCTAAACATCTCCTTCGACACTTTCCTAGCTATCCCACCATCGATTCAGTCTCTCACCGAAACTCCCATCTCATCACCACAGCCCATCCCAACTCCTTCCTCACCACCTACTCATACCATGCCTGGCCAAACACCCTAACCTACTCCTGATTCGAGCCCAGCTGTCTCCTCTGACCCAACAGCAACTGTGGCCCATTCTGGCACCTCTCCTATTTCTACCAGCCCAAACCCACAGTCCCCACAGCCCACTAATCCTCCTTCTCCCTCCTTAGGCCCACACCTCACTGAACCCGCCAATCCAATGACCCACCTCCACCCTTCCCACGGCCAAACCCAACATTCTGCCACTACACTTCCCTCCTCATCTACCAACCCAATTCCCCAATCCAATGACCCACCTCCCACCAATCCCTCGCAACCCTCTCGCCGGCAATCCAAACCCAACTCAAAATACTACAACCCGAACTTTATTAACTCTACAACTCTTCATCCTCTACCTATTTCTCTTGAACCCTCAACCCATACCCAAGCTATGAAAGATCCGGAGTGGCGTCATGCTATGGACCTTGAGTACAATGCACTCATCCAAAACCACACATGGGAACTTGTTCCTCGCACTACCCAACATCCCATTGGTTGCAAATGGGTGTTCCGCATTAAACGCAAACTGGACGGCACTATTGACAAATTCAAAGCCCGTCTCGTTGCCAAAGGCTTTCACCAACAATATGGGAAAGACTACCATGACACTTTCAACCCTGTTACTAAACCTGTCACTATTCGCACCGTCCTCTCCATTGCTCTCTCAAAAGGATGGTCCTTACGTCAACTTGATGTAAACAACGCCTTCCTTCATAGGACTCTACATGAAGATGTTTTTATGATTCAACCTCCCGGTTTCACAAATTCTGAGTTCCCAAATCACATTTGCAAACTCAAAAAATCTCTCTATGGCCTTAAACAAGCACCGCGTGCTTGGTATATTGAGCTCACCACCTTTCTCCTTAGCTTTGGCTTCAAAAAATGCCTATCCGATACCTCTCTCTTTGTCTATAACTCCAATGGTATCACATGCTACCTACTCGTCTATGTTGATGACATTGTCCTCACCAGCAATAACAATCCATTTATGGATTCCTTTGTCCAAGCCCTAAGTAAACAATTTTCTATCAAAGACTTAGGCCCTCTCCACCATTTTCTAGGAATTGAAGTTATTCCTACGTGCCACGGTCTCTTTCTTTCCCAACATCGCCATATTCAAGATATTCTAACCACCTTCAAAATGGATGGTGCCAAAGAGGTCCTCACTCCTTTAAGTACCTCCGACCCTCTTTCTTCCTTTGACTCCACTCCCCCAGTAGATCCTACTCCCTACCGCCAACTGGTGGGTACTTTGCAGTACCTCGCCTTCACTCGTCCCGATATATCCTTCGCAGTAAATAAATTATCTCAGTTCATGCACTCCCCTAAACAATCACACTGGCAAGCTCTCAAACGGGTACTCCGCTATTTGAAAGGAACGGTCCATCATGGGTTGTTCTTGAAGCGCAATAATAACCTTAACTTGCAGGCTTTTTCGGACTCAGACTGGGGTGGTATTCATGATGGGGGACGGTCCACTACAGCATATATCTTATACCTTGGGTCCAACATCATCTCTTGGAAATCTACGAAACAAAAAACGGTCTCTCGATCATCAACAGAAGCCGAGTACAAAGCTCTTGCTAATGCCGCAGCTGAACTTTCTTGGGTCAAAAACTTACTCAGTGAACTTGGTCTACCACCTGTGAACACTCCATCACTCTACTGTAATAACACCGGGGCTACCTATGTATGTGCCAATCCTGTTTACCACTCGCGCATGAAACACATCGCCCTCGACTACCATTTTGTAAGGGAACAAGTTAACTCAGGCCATCTTAAAGTTTTTCATGTCAGCTCAAAGGACCAACTTGCGGATGTTCTTACCAAGCCGCTTTCACGAGCACCTTTCCTGAATTTTCGGTCCAAGATTGGAGTCTCCAATGGATCCTCCATCTTGCGAGGGCGTATCAACACCACAAATTAAGTCTACATTAATTGCCTATTATTCTCTCCATTAAAGTGGTCAATAAACTTAATTACCAAGATAACTACAAATCAATCAAGTTGATTGATTGAACATCAATCATCAATCTCGGCCATCAATCATGCTCTTGTAATTAATTTGTAATCTTTGCATTTAGCTTGTACCTCTATATATTATGTTGTAAGTATTATGTAATATTCATCTTGATCAATACAATCAACTTTCAAAGTTTATAAAAAGAAAGTAAAAATAAATAAGAAAGTAATTAAAAAAGAAAATGAATGCGACCGAAGATTTGAACAAATAACCTATTTTTTACCAAATAAATGCATTAAATATTTTAGGCTAGCTTAAGAGAAGGGGGTACGGTTGGCTCCCTCGTGCCATTCTAGTAGCCCAAACCTAGCAACGGCTCACGGTATCGGACGTGGTGCCAAACCACTCCAACGCACTACCGTACCTAGTGCTCTAAGTTATATGTTTAAACACAAACTATTTTATTTATTTATCATACATTAGTGCTATTTTTTATGCTCTCTCTGTCCCAAAATATAAGTCATCTTTGACTTTTTTTTCGCAACTTTGACCTTAATTATTTTTTTCGTGTTATATAATACTTG
Source organism: Artemisia tridentata subsp. tridentata (assembly GCA_021014915.2). Taxonomy (NCBI): domain Eukaryota; kingdom Viridiplantae; phylum Streptophyta; class Magnoliopsida; order Asterales; family Asteraceae; genus Artemisia; species Artemisia tridentata. Next base: position 499,288,511 of record CP139509.1, on the reverse strand, counting down.
ATGCAAAATACATAAATGGATTGTGTTATAAATGTATTTTCATTGTTATATTTTTCATCAAATATTATATAATACGAAAAAAAATTAATTAAAGTCAAAGTTGCAAAATAAAAGTCAAAGAGGACTTATATTTTGAGATGGAGGGGGTAATATTTTTCTATGAATAGCAACTTCTGGTTGACAATTGTATATAAAGGTCATCTCCAATCATGATATGCAAATCTTGTTTTTTCTATATTTGAAGAATAAAACATTAAAACTCAAGTCTAATCATGCTTTAAATTTGGAGAAATTTTTTGAGCATTGCTCAAAATCTTCATATTTTAAAGATCACTATTTATCCTTTAAAAATATTATTATTATTTTTTAATATCTTTTGATTTTTTATTGAATCATTAGTTGAGGATGAACGTTATTGGAGGATAACTATGATTGAAAGATATTCTTTCATTCTTCAAATTTGATGATTTATGAAATACATGATTGAAGATGGCCTAACAAGTTATTTACCATTTCATCCATGCAAGCACTTGTTAGTATTTTTCTAACATCTTAACTCCTTATAACGTAGCATTTGAGATTTCTATCTTTAGAAGTTTTAAAAAACAATTTCTTTACCCGCCACAACCACCGGAACTGATGCCAACATTCAACAGCGAGGTTTGACCTCAGTTTTAACATCACAGGTCCAAAATCAAAACAAAAGACGAAAAGAGAACGAGAAAGAACACTGAACAACCATGGACCCATTCACTATCCTAGACTCAACAACAAAGGTAAAAGTAACAAACGAAAATCATAAAGTGTTATTTTCATGGTGCAACTAATAGAGTTAAAGGATTATGACAACACAAAGCCATTGGATACTTGTTAGTATTTGTTAGTATTTTTCTAACATCTTAACTCCTTATAACGTAGCATTTGAGATTTCTATCTTTAGAAGTTTTAAAAAACAATTTCTTTACCCGCCACAACCACCGGAACTGATGCCAACATTCAACAGCGAGGTTTGACCTCAGTTTTAACATCACAGGTCCAAAATCAAAACAAAAGACGAAAAGAGAACGAGAAAGAACACTGAACAACCATGGACCCATTCACTATCCTAGACTCAACAACAAAGGTAAAAGTAACAAACGAAAATCATAAAGTGTTATTTTCATGGTGCAACTAATAGAGTTAAAGGATTATGACAACACAAAGCCATTGGATACTTTTATGTGACTTGAAATTTCTACGTTTTACAAATTTCAAAGGTTACAAACAACCCAATTAAATGTAGTAAACATGTTCTTTTTCTTTTAAACCAAATATGGGGTGTTGCTACGAACAATTAAATGTTGTAAATATATTGTATGAGCGTGTGATGTACATGTTATATTCAATACGTTACATACTTTATAGCATTAAAAACCCTCCCATTAATCCATTTACCATATTAGTCCCAAAAAATATACATCAATTTATTATCATTGACAAATTTAAATGAGACGGTTATTGTAAAAAAATTAATGTGATCAAATTAATTACTCCAATTTGAGTCGTCATTTAAAGTATTTCCGTAAATATCTCTGAATTTTAATAAAAAAAAACTTTTGGTATTAAAAGCTCAGCATATTGAAAAGCTATCAACCGTGGACATTCACATGAATTTGAAATAAATAAAAAACAAAGACTTGATGATATACTATTTTTATTTGAAATCGTTATATAAATCTTTATGTATATGATCTACTTATGGATATTCAAGTTACCATTATTGGTTGCTTACTTTTGCACCAAACTGAATAACAATGAAATGATAATATCATATAAAGTACGTTCACAGACTATATACTATAAATTACAAGTTACAAATTTAAATGTTGGTTACAATTACAACTAACTTCGAGAAAGATAATATGTAGCTGAGCTTTTTTATGGACATACACAAACAACCCCAATATTTTTAGTAGTAACGTTTACCCTATTTTCAATTTAAATGAGCCTTGATTGTGTGTTACCAAGAAACAAAATTTGATATTAGCCCAATTAGAAAGTTGAATAAAGGCCATAACTTCTTCATGTAATTTGGCTGTTTAAATATGATTTGGAACACACATTTCAATTAGATGCACCATAATTTACACAAACATTATGCTATAAACAATTAAATACAACCTTTGTGCATCGCACGGGTTCTGTCCGAGTTATCGATTGTTGTATATTTGTGCCTCACCATCATACTAAATTAGCTTATTTAACATTTAGCTTAAACAACATTTGACTTCAGTTAATAATAATTATACGTATAAAAGAGATTTATTATAGATTTGCATTTTGTAGTTATAAATTTGATATGATGAATTTAGGTGGTAAGGCCTCAATATGTCATGAGTAACAGTTGCAAGTTGCAGAAGAGATTGGTGGTATATTGTACCATCAAAATGTTTTAAATATTATGAAATTGGCATGCAAATAGTTTGACTTTTAAATAGATGTGAATAGAGTAGAATGAGACAAAAATTGGTAAATGGTTGGAGATAAATAATGATGTATTTTGACAAAACAAAAAATTGTACTACATAGTATATTAGAACAACACATGAAAATGAAGCAATGATAGTTAAATTTTATCTTTCATATTTAAACACTATCATGCACTGCAAAAATCAAAATTCAGAGGACGGCGACATAGAAGATATAAACTAATATTCCACATCATTGAATAAACACAAGAAAGTGAGCCAAATCTTAAGAGGCAGAAGTCTCAAGATGCATCAATTGACCCGATGCAAGACATACTTACAATTAGGGGTATCATAAAAGCCGACCTGACCCGAACCCGACCTGAGGGGGTTATTTTAACAAAATGACTACTCGGTTTTTGTACGATATTGCTTATTTAGAATTGAAGTGACATTTCACGGGTAAAATAATATTAACTTGGATACTTATTGTGTAAAAAAGATATGTAGTTTTGTGTATGTTTGAATATGTTAAATTAGCATCTATATGTTTCACAATGTTATGACTATGACGTCAGCGCTACATAATCTTTTTGATATTGTGTATTTATACGGCTATATGTCATTTAAACACATATACAACATATAGATGTGGCAAAACGGGCGAGCCAGGCAGGCACGGGCCACGGTTTAAACGGGCTCGGCCCTGAACAGGCACGGGCTTAAATGGGCACGGGCTAAACGAGCTCGAACCCATTTGTAAATTATAATAACAAATTAAAAAAATTTAAGTGTGAAACATAAGCAATAGTTCAATAGAGTCTAAACCCATTATACTATAAGCTCATTGTCTAAAAATTAGACTAGAAACATAGAAAACAAATAAACAAACATAACGAGAAGAACTAATCTGTAAACTCAACAAAATAGTTGCATCGGGTCCTGAGGCTGCCCAAGTTATGTATGACGTAAATTAGTGCCAAACATTACACTATGAGCACTTAGACACAGCCCGTGTGCATCGCAGGGGTCTGAATATCATTTTGAGTTTTTGACTCGACCTTAATTAAAAGTGACGAAATAAAGGCACCAACAATTTTCATGACATGCTAACAAACACAACTTAGAAACTAATTGACCAACAAAATCTATCCATGATCAAAATGACGAAACTTAGTGCTGAACAATACGCTATGACATTTAGATCGAGCCCGCAACATCTTAATTATTAAATAAATATATAAAAAAAAACTTAAAAACTGAAAATAAATATCAAAACTTCATTGCCTCCAACTTCTCGATAAAAGATAACAGTGCACGAAGACGAACATGCTTTTGTGTTACCATAAACATCAACTTATCAACTTCATCCAAATCCTCCTCTTGCATTTTCCTAAGATCCGCAACGCTTTGAACTAAAGAATTATAAGTACCAACAACCATCAGCTCCTTTATAATCCGGTCCCTATGATTCAAACGATCAAGAATTTTTGACACTTTTTCCCTTAAATATTCTTCATCAGCAAATGTAGATTTAACTTCTTGGCCATAATGTACGAGCATCATATCTTTAACATAGCTCGACTTAGCTTCAACTACTAACCGGCCAAACAAAACAAGAGGAGAAGACATATATGTGTGTGTGTTTTTTTTTTTTTGATAATGTGAGTTTTCATGTAATGCTAAGAATATATAAACTAGAAAAAGGAATATTAAAAGCCCATTCCAATTAAATGACCAATATCAAGTTAAAACAAAATTTTAGATTTACAAAAACATAAACAAATTCATAGATTTGCATAAACATAAACAAATTCATGCGAAACACCTTGAGAGCAAGCTTGCGCGTAGCACGGGTTAAGACCCACTTGTTATACATAAATTTAGAGTAGACTTTGGCTATAAAATATTTTGCATGTGTTCATACTTTTATTTTATTATCTTGAAAGGCAATAGTTGTGTTCATATTTGATATGAAAATGTTATCCAAATGATTTGATTAATTGCAGGTTGATACAGCTGTGCATAAAATAACATACTCAAACTAAAAAAGCGAAAAAAAAAAAAAAAAAAAAAAGCTCAAACTAAAAAATAATTGGTGTAGTAGGTGATGCGTTAATTACAGTATCTACAGACTATAAGGCTGCCCACAGTAAGGGATCCCAATCCCCCCCCCCCCTTTTTCTCTGCCACGTCAGCTTTCTCTCTCCAGCGACCTTCAGACGATTGGGTGCCCCAGTAAGGGCGACCATGATCAATATATATATATATATATATATATATATATATATATATATATATATATATATATATATTGGAACCGTTTAACAACGGTTGAAATTTGGCAATATTCCTCCTTTTAATTCGATCGGCAACTCGAGCAAGATAGGGAGATCGATTACCACGATCGAATCTCCACATCAATGTAATCGATCGTCCAAATCGATCATCACTCGATCGAGCTTGCCTTCTGTGAGCAGCCTAACGCATTCAAATTGCTGATGTTTGCAACACAGGTTATCCACATGAGCTGTGTAATTTGACACATTTTTAATGCATATTATTATTATAATTAGTATTTTAATAGAACAATGCATATTATTTTTTATAAACATAACTTGACTGAATCGATTTATGACATAATTAACTTAGGGCCAATTCTACAAATAGCCCGGTAACTTAAGGTGTTTACTTTTTTTAGCCCCAAAAATGGCGCTTTCCCAAAATAGCCCAAGCATTAAGCGCCTAAAATGTGAGAGTGACATGTGTCATTTTTTTTTGGCTTTTAGCAAAATGGCGCTTAACAGTAGCAAAATGGCATTTAAAAGTAGCAAAATGGCGCTTAAAAAATTAGTACTGCTAGTTCAAAATTTTGGTCGCTTAAGCGACTTGCTGGAAGTAGCTTAATTCTGTGGGCTATTTTGGGAAAGCGCAATTTTTGGGGCTAAAAAAGGTGAACACCTTAAGCTACCGGGCTACTCCTATATTTAGCCCATTAACTTAAGGTGTGGAAAACTAGAAGGGGGGTTGAATAGTTTTATGTCATTTTAAAATTTATTGTGAAAACTTTGTTTACTTTTTAAAACTTAGATTCGAATTTATGTGATCTCAACTCTTTGAACAATATGAACAATATGTATATAAGTAAATATAAATAAGTAATGCAAGTAAGGTAATAAAATGAAATGAAAGTTAGAGATGGAAAGATCTAACCGAGAGACAATAGATTTATAGTAGTTCGGCTACAAGGACACCTTCCTTGCCCTACTCCACTCCCCGAGCACCTAACTCGAGAGTTTTCTTCACTATGTCAACAAGCTCCCTTATGGCGGAGAAAACCTTACACATTTAGCTTACACCGGCTTAACGACACAAAGCTAGATGTCGAGTTCTAATCGTAGCTAGAACCAATCTCACAACTTAAACACGACTTAATCACACATTCTTCTTCACGACTTCTTCACGACTTCTTCACAACTTCTTCACGACTTCGTCACGACTTCTTCACGACTTCTTCACGACACTTCACAACTAAGCACAACCTATGTACACTTCTAATTCTTCACACCTTCACTACTTACACACCTTAACAACACAACTTCTCTACTTACACACTAACCTATCCCAAACAATTATACACACAACTATCTAACAACAATACACAACTTATATACAAATGTATGATGACACAAACAACTTAGGTATCTAAGTTGCAATACTTCTTCTCTAGTTGTTGAAGGAGTATTCTTCTCTTGCACTTGAATGGAGGAAGCTTGGATCACTTGGAAACCAAAACTTAAGATTATATGATCAAAGGGTTTTTGAAGATATGAAATGAGATCTATAACAGAAAGTTTTAGTGTGCAAAAGGTAAGTAAAAATCCAGGGGAAGGCTGGTATTTATAGGCAGAAAAACTGGACAGCTGGAACCTAGAGGAGCATGGCCGGCCCCCTTAAATAGGGGGGTTGTCCCCTTAATTTTAAGGGGGCCGCCCTTCCTGTCCGTTGCCCAGTTTTGTCTTTTTGTGGGGAAGGTTTTTCTGGAACATTTTTACTGATTTTAGTTAAAAATTTGAATTCATAAATTTATAATGAATAAAACCTTTTTATTTATTACCAAAAATGTTTTTCTAAAAGATATAAAATGTTTTTGACATTTTATAAAAAAGCTAGTTATTAAGAAAATGTTCCTTTGATCATATAATGCATTAAGCACTTGTTTATTCATACCTTAAGTGATTAAGTTGTAGAAATGAATATTTACAACTAAATACTTGTTTATTTGATAAGTTTATGTTTAATGAGTTTATATTTTGTGATCATTAAAACATAGAGATATGAATAATGTTTTTAGGCATTATTTATGTCAACAATCTCCCCCTTTTTGATGATTACAAAACTTAAACTTATTAAATACAAAAATTTATTTTTGGACAAGTATTTAGTGAGTTTATATTCACTTCTCCCCCTTTTTGTAGAATCAAAAAGGTTATGCCGACAAGTTTTAGAAACTAAATTTGTCGGGACGAGAACTCCCCCTTGATGTTTATTCCCCCTCGTTCGAGGGCACCAAGGAGACGAGCTATGGAAATCTTGGCTGCAAAAACAAGTTAGGAGACACAAGATACATATACATAGCAAAAATATTTAGAACAACCAACTAATTTATTTATGCATTCAAGATGATCATATATAACATATGAATCATTATTACATTACATAAAATACTTGAAACATAATGATTACAACATAACAAGAAACACTAATGGTCCTCATATTGCCAAAGAGAGCGATTGGACTTGCTTGCGACATAAAAGGGTGAGGGATTTTATTTTGAGGCAAAAAGCATGTGGATGGGTTTTAGTTATGTGATGGTGAGGGAAATGGAGTGGATCCATTGATGTTATATCGTTGTAGTGGAGGAATGGGATGAGGACGAGTGAGTAGATATTCGATCCAAGAAATATCTTCACTTAAGTGGAGAATTTGTTTTTTAAGGAAGATGCAACAAGGGCAATAGTGGGTGTGGTTTGTAACTTGATCCAAGTTAAGAGAGTGGGGTAGGCAATTTGAGTAAGGTGAGGATGGAGGTTGTCCCTTGTTGCGTTGTGTGAGGTGCATAGCAAGGAGATCACTAAGATCATGGATTTGGTTAATCTCTTCATGAAGCTTTTGCCTTTCATGAATGGGATTTGGTTATTTGGTGGAAATGGATGGTATTGGGGTGAAAAGTTTGATGTTTGACCAAGGTGATGAGGGTTTTCAAGGATTCCATTGAAGTTGGTTTGATGTTTAGGGGAGTAGTTTGGAATGAATGTGGATGTTTGGCCAAAATGGTAGGGTTTGGGAAATGGTTCAATGGAATGAGGTTGTGATCTTGGAGAGCAGTTGGGGATGAATGATGATGGAGGTGTTGGTTTTCTAGTCGCACCATTTGTGATGGGCTTGTGGTGAGGGTGAGGTTTTCTTTTCCACCCGGGTTTTAAGGTCATCCTTGCTAGCTTTGAGGTTTTTGGTTTTTGGTTGATAGGAGAAGACATGATGGGATGATTGAATGTGGTGAGATATGGGGTTATTTATAGTGGAGGATTTGTGTTGTTTAGGAATGAATAGGCTTGATGGGTGATTAGAACAGAACGTGTTTGTGAATTTTGGGGAGGTATAGGATCAAATGGGCTAAAAAGCAGAAAAAGATTCTGTGAACCCGTCCAGCAGATGGCCGGTCCCCTTAATTATGGGCGGTCCCCATAATAATTAAGGGGGCCACCTTATGAATTAAGGGGGCCGCCCATCTGGTACCTTTCTGGGTTCCAGAAATGGGTTTTTCTGCAGAAATAGGTGAGGATGGCTATGTTTTGAGCTTTTGGTTTTAGGCAAGTCCCACTCTTTGAGGAAATAGAGAAATATATTAAGCATGCATGGCATATAAGATAAACAAATAAGCAAGCAATAAGTTATATCTAGCAATTTAGAGAATTAAGGAAACTAATCATCTAAGGCAAGGGTACTAGAGCAAAGGCACTAGAAACTAATGGGGAATAGGTGATGGAACAATTGTGAGGATGTGATAAATAAGCTTGTTCTAGTGTGTGCCTATATGCAACAAATGTGGAGATGTGATTGTTTCGACTCCTAAATGCAAAAAAAAAATTTCCTAAGAAACAATCCAAGGTCTCCTTGATTTGATTTTGCTCAATATATGAATATCAAAGATATATATTAGATTATATACTTTGACAATTCATGTGAGATCTTATGCATGAAAAAAATGTTTTTAGCATTATTCAACAATGTAAGAAAAATGGTTTTCATGTGTTTTCCTAGATGTGAGAATGATTTGTAGAAAATAGATTGGGTTTTGTTTATAAATATGTTTATGCAAAGAAATATCCCAATCTTTTATTTTGTGCAAAACAGATTCCTAGACTCAGATGGGAGGAAACAGAGAGAAAAAAAAATTCAGAGAGATGGCCGGTCCCCTTAATGACAAGCCGGTCCCCTTAATAATTAAGGGGACCGCCCATCTGGAAAAAAAATGTACCAAAAATGCAGAAAATTCAGTCAATTTGTTCCATCATTCCTAGGCCTAAACGTAAGTGGTTAAAGAGTTCACGCTTAAGGGGCTTAGTGAATATGTCTGCTAAGTTATCTTCCGATGCAACCTTTTCTATAGATATGTTTCCTTTTTGAACGTTATCGCGGAGGAAGTGGTGGCGTATTTCTATATGTTTAGTCCTAGAGTGTTGAATGGGATTCTTACTTAAATCTATAGCACCTTTGTTATCACACATAATTGGGACATCATCTAACCTAATGCCATAATCTACGAGAGCTTGTTTCATCCATAATGCTTGTTGACATGCCTTTCCAGCGCTTACATATTCGGCTTCTGTGGTAGAAATAGCAAGAGTGGTTTGCTTCTTCGAGAACCAAGATGTTAGACAACATCCCATGAACGTGCAAATTCCGCTAGTGCTTTTTCTATCCACGTAGTCTCCCGCATGATCCGAATCCACATAGACGATGGTTTCTATGCCGGATCCCTTAGTATATGTTAGGAATTAAGCTTAAGCAGTTAAGACTGTTGGAGGTAACAGTTAGGACTGTTGGAGATTGAAGTTAAGACTGCTGAAGGAGTATTGAAGACAAGAGCAGTTAAGACTGCTGAGTAAAGAAGTTCAGACGGTTTATGATTTATGTAAAGTAGATAATTATGGAAAATATATTGTGTATATCGTATAAGAATAGATTGATAGTTATCTTGTATAGGAATCCTTAGTCTATAAAAGGATTGCCTAGGTTAAGGTTTATATACACATAGATATACGATACAGAGAGATATATACGTATTATTAAGATTCAAGGTTGTAAACCCTAGTGATAGGAAGATCACTCGTATTATTTGCTAATAATATTGAATCGTTGGAAGTTATTTTATTCTGTGTTCTTTGTTTATTCAATTCATACAAAACATATAAGATCTTCTAAGTACTAGCTAGTAAATTCCGCGTGCTAGACTAAGTATAATTTTTCGTATCACATCTAACACAAGGAGTGTGTGTAGATCCGGTCAAGTGGTATCAGAGACAGGTTGCTGATACATAGATTTAGAAGATCCGAGAAGAGCAAAGATGGACATGGAAACAACACCATCCACAACTAACATTGCTGCTAAGCTTCCTATGCTTAAACCTAATGAGTTCGATATGTGGAGACTTCGAATTGAGCAGTTTTTTCAAGTGCAAGACTATGCACTATGGGAGATCATTGAAGATGGAAACTCGTTTACCCCTGTTGTAACAACAACTGTTATTGAAGGTAAATCTGAGACTACAGTGCAGACAAAGCCGACTACTAATGAAGAGAAGGCAAGATACAAGAATGATATCAAGGCTAGGAGTTTGCTTCTGATGACTATTCCCAATGATTAGTTGCTGAAGTTTAGTAAGTTCAAGTGTGCTAAATCACTTTTCGAAGCTATTGTAGCAAGATATGGTGGGAATGAAGCAACCAAGAAAACTCAGAAGACTCTTCTCAAGCATCAGTTGGAGAACTTTACTGCAACAAGTAATGAGTCGTTGGATCATATGTTCAATAGGCTTCAAAAGTTGGTGAGTCAACTGGCTGTTTTAGGGATTGAGATGCCTTAGGAAGATCTCAACTCAAAGTTTCTAAGAAGTCTACCTTCTGAATGGGCTATGCATGTGGTAGTATGGAAAAACAAGCCTGATATAGATTCCATGAGCTTAATGGATCTATATAGCAACTTCAAGATAATTGAACATAAGATTAAGAAGTCTGCTGAATCAAGTTCAAGCTCAAGCTCAGGGAATTTGGCCTTTTTATCAACTCCCAGTTCCTCAAATCCAGATGAAGAAGTGCAAGTTGCTGGAGCAGTTGGAACTGCTAGTGCAAATCTTGGTACTGCTAGCACCTCGAGCAGTACTAGTGGACTTTTGAATGATGATACTTATTGTGCTTTTTTGACTACTCAGCACAATTGAAGTATGTTGACTCATTCAGATCTTCAAGAGATTGATGAAGATGATATTGAAGAGATGGATATTAAGTGGCAACTCTCTCTTCTCAGTTTGAGAGCTAGAAGATACTTGAAGAAGACTGGCAAGAAGATTGTCATAAACAGTAATGATGTTGCAGGGTATGACAAGTCCAAGATTGAGTGCTACAACTGCCACAAGAAAGGTCATTACTCAAGGGAGTGCAGATTGCCAAGTCAACAAGATGGAAAGAGTAAAGCATATGGAAACAAGTCAAGAATTATGGAGGTTACTGATTCAAGCTCGAAAGCTATGGTTGCTATTGATGGCTTAGGATTTGACTGGAGCTATATTGCAGAGGAGGAAGCAGAAGCATCTATAGAAGTTGCTCTCATGGCATTTTCTGATTCTGAGGTACAAGTTTCAAAATGTTCTAAATCTTGTGAAGCTTTAAAAGAATTAGAAACACTTAAAACAAAATATGAGAGTCAGTGGAAAGAATTAAGAGAAACTGCTTTTAGCTTAGCAAATCATAAGAGAGCTTTAGCTGTGTTAGAAGAGATAATTGTTCCTTATCAAAACAATGAGTCTAAGTTTTCTGAAGATATGATTATTGTTAAGAGGGACTTACTGTTTAGAGAGAATGAAATCACTGTCTTAAAACATGAGCTAGAACAGGTTAAGAAGGATAAGGAGAACATTCAGATGAGTGTAGATACACTTGAATACACATCACAAGGTGTTAAAAAGATAATTGAGAGTCAGATTCAGAATAAAGCTAAGTCAGGCCTAGGATATAAGTCAGTTCCACCTCCTTATAGAGGAATTCCATCACCTAAAGGTATAGACTTAGAACACACAGGACTGCCTGAATTTCAATTACCTGAACTTAACTATGGTCCTCAACCTAAGAAGGATGTAGTTGATAAACCTGTGTTTGTTAGTGCATGTGATAATTCACTATCTGAGGACAAGGTATCTTCTGATAGGTCCTCACCTAAGGACTCAGATGCTCCAACAATTGAGGAATGGACTTCTGATGATGAGGATGATCAGGCTGTGGTTAAGCCTGTTAGTGATAAAGTGGAGAAACCAAAAGTTCCAAAGATGGTTAAACCTGAGACTGTTAGGCCTAGTTCTAATGCCAAACCTTTTAGACCAACAGTTAGGTATGCAGAGATGTATAGAACAACAAACAAGCCAAGAGGTAACCAGAGGAATTGGAATGACCTCAAATCCCACCAATTAGGAAAGGATTTTGTTTGCTATAGGAAAGCTTGTTACTCTTGTGGTAGTTTTGATCATCTTGCAGATTATTGTGATAAATGGGTATCTGGATATACAAATCATAGGTTGAGCATTGCAAAACATCAATCTTTCCCTAGGAATGATAGGATGATACCTAGATCAGTTCTTTTGAGGTCTGGACCTAGAGCAGTTCCAACTGCTAGACCAGCAGTTCCAACTGCTAGACCAACAGTTCCAACTGTCAGACCTATGAGACCAATTCACCCAAGGCCACCAGTTCAAAATCAAATAAATGTTTTAAAACCATCTTACACAACTGGTAAAAGAACTGTTTATAAGAAAGCAGTGGTGAAAAACCAAGTTTGAAAACCTAAGGTAACAACTGCCAAGCCAGCAGTTCCAACTACTAGCAAGGTAATTGGTACTAGTGTGAATAAAAACACTGCTAAGGGAAACATGGGAAATGGAGTGAATGCTTCAGCATGTTGGGTATGGAGACCAATTCAACCCAATGGTGCTAAGACTGTTTTGAAAAGAATAAATTATGTTGATGCTAGAGGAAAGCCTAAGTCTGATTTGGCTTGGGTTCCACAAGGAAATTAATTTTTCTTGTTATATGTATTGTTAGTCATGTGCTTGTATTTGGAATTCTTTGTTTTTGTACTAACAATTGCAGGATTGGAGAGTAAACACCAAGGAATTATGAATGCTTGATGTTTTGGACTAACTGGTGTTCTGGAGATTAGTATGTGATTCTTGCATACAACAAATGGTAATTGGTTCACCATGTCTTATCCACATAAGAACCAACTAGTCCAGAGCAAACAGTTTTTGGTAAAGACTAATCAAATCCGTTTATGGTTGACAATTTACCAAAAATTGTATGGTTATCAGCTCACCATATCTAAATGTGAAGAGTTGGCTAGTCCAAAGCAAACGGCTATTGGTAAAGACATATCAAATTCGTTGATAGCTGATAGTTTGCTAAAAACTATGTTTGAGCCATGTTATTTTTAAAATTCTTATTTCAAAAAGTTGGGACGGCTCAAATAAAAATTTTCAACAGTTGAGACGGGTAGTACAAAATATTGGAACGGTTCAACTAGCCGTTATGACTGACGTGTCGGTAATTAATTTTGGAGTAAAAAAACTAGCCGTTGGCAGTTTGTTGAGATTTTTATTGGTTGAATTACGGATTTCAAGGGATCCTCTTATAGATATTTTTAACTTTTATTTTATTATATTCTTATACTAAAATAAATAGTTACCATATTTCTTAAGTCGGTCAACTTTAAACCCTAACTCTCTCCATAAACTCTCAATTTTACTTTCATCTTCTATCTTTTCACTCACCATTATTGCTATTCACGGCTGTTAACTAACGTTTTTTTACTAAGAATGGCAAGATTGGATTTTGCTAAGCGTCACAACCAGGTTGCATTTTTAGAGAAAACAGAGCAAGGAGATGGGCCAAAATTTTATGAGGTTGTGGATTTTCTCAACCAATCTCACATAAGGTATGCTCTAACTGTTTCTCCTACTCTTTATGTTTCGCACATCACACAGTTCTGGCAGAATTCATCTATCTTGACACGTGATGATGGAAACTTAGAAATTCATACTAAAGTAGATGGCATTAAATTTGTTGTTACCGAGTCTATACTTAGGAGACATCTTAAATTAAATGACTCAGATGGTATCGATACCATGCTAAATACTGAAATTTGGGAAGAACTTGAAAAAATGGGGTATAATACATCTGAACATAAGTTGACTTTTCAAAAAGCATGTTTTTCACCCCAATGGAGATTTTTGATACATACTCTTCTATTATGTTTAAGTAATAAAAAGACTGCTTGGGAACAATTCAGTAGCAATATTGCTATTGCTCTCATTTGCTTGTCTACAAACAGAGTTTTTAACTGGTCAAAATATATTTTTGAGGGTATGGCATCAAATGTTGATAGTAAAACAAAGTTTTTAATGTATCCCAGGTTTGTTCAAACAATTTTGAATAAAAAGAAAAACCTGCTTACAGAACCAACTGAAATTTTTCCTACGCCTAGTCTACAATCTAAGGTCTTTCAAAATATGACTATGGCTAGTAAACTTTTTCAAGGGGAACCAGTTCCATTATTTCCTCACATGATTCAAACTGAGTTGGGTGAAGGTTCAGCAGTTCCAACTGATCCCCATCACACATCCACAGAAGTGTTTGAAACAACCCAACAACCACCTATCACTTATAGGAGAAGGTCTAAACCTAGTCTAACTAGCGTGGTGACTGAATCCTTGCCCAAAGATTCACCTCTCATAGCAGGTAATACAGCTAGAAGTGATGAGGGTAGTTCTTCACAAACTGAATTGACGGCTTTATGTACCAAGTTAGTAGCCCAGGTTGACAATTTGGAGAAGGAGCTAAAGCAAACCAAGGAGGAATTTAAAGCTCACAAGGAGACTTTTGCCAAAGTCTATACAAAGTTAACCAAAAGGGTGAAGCAGCTTGAAGAACAGTTAAAAAGAAAGAGGGCAAGAGTGATAGTGGATGATGATTCTGATGATGATGATTCTGATGGTTCGTATGGGGATGATGAAAATTCTTCCAAACAGGGGAGGAAGTTTGGTAAAGAAAGCAAATTTGGAGATAGATCAGGATCTCAGGGGAGGTATGAAGACAGTTCTAAATAAGAAAAAGGCTATGATAAAGGTTCATGTTTTGGTGATATTCATGAAGATTCAGCTGAAGCAGTTGCAAATGAAGAAACAGTTCAAACTGCTGAGACAGAGCAAGTGACAGTTCAAACTGCTGAGTCAGAACAACAAGCAGTTTCAACTGAAGAAACTTCTAATGAACAAGAATATGAAAGGAGAAGAGCAAATAAAGGAAAGAAACCTATGACATCTGAAGAAGTGGTTGCTGTTCAAGAACTTGAAAGGCTTAAAAGGTTGAAACCAAAAACTCAAGAACAGATTGCTCATGATGCAGAGGTTGCAAGGTAAATGTTAGAGGAAGATTTGGCTGATAAGGAAGCTGAAAAGGAAGCTAAACAAGCCCAGATGGATCATGATGAAGAATTTGCAAGGAAATTAGCTGCTGATGATATAAGGAATATAGCTGAATTCATGGGAAGGAAAAGATCAAATGAAGTAGATGAAGAAGAATTCAATGATCAGTTGCAATATTTTCTAGATTCTGATGTGATGGTAAAAGCACAAGCTTCTATGGTTCTTAGAGATCAAGAGTTAAATGAAGATGAGAAGACAGAGGAGCTTAAGGAATTTATTCTCAAGAAGAATGGAGTTACTAAATGGGATGATCTGATTCATAGAATAAGAGAAAGCCAGAAGTCAGGGTACAAGACAAAGTTACCTACAAAAAGAGAACTTGTTGAGGATATGAAGCATTATTTGAAGAACTCAGCAAATTACTCTATGAAAGATTTCAAGGGAAAGTCTTATGCTATTATTGAAAAAGAATTCTGTGAAACTTATGCAGTTTTGAATTCTTCAAAAAGAAGTGTCAAAACAGGTAGGAAGAGGGAAGCAGAATCTATGGAATCAGAAGTTGCTAAGAAACAAAAGTCTGATGAAGAAGGATTAACTGATGAAAAGATTAAAAGCATGATGGTGATTATTCCAGAGTATTCTCACATTAAACCTTTGCAGGTCAAACATCCAATTATTGACTGGGAAGTGTTTACTGATGGTAGAATGAAGGGTTGGAAGATTATCAGGTTAGGAGATATTTCGGAAAGATATAAGTTGTTTGAAGATTTGCTTAAAGGCTTTGACAGAGAAGATCTAAATCAACTTTGGAGTTTAGTAAAAGAGAAGTTCAGAGATATTGATCCAATTGAAGATAAAGACAAAGAACTATGGGTACAATTAAAGAGATTGTATGAACCAGATGGTGGAGAATCGATTTGGAGATTTCAAGCTCAAGTCAAGGATATCTCTTGGAAGTTATTTGGAACACGTGGAGTACACAGAGTAT
Source organism: Artemisia tridentata subsp. tridentata (assembly GCA_021014915.2). NCBI lineage: Eukaryota > Viridiplantae > Streptophyta > Magnoliopsida > Asterales > Asteraceae > Artemisia > Artemisia tridentata. The sequence continues at coordinate 499,272,324 of CP139509.1, read as the reverse complement.
CTACAAAGGAAGGATTAGAAATATATATGTTGGTTAAAAAGAATTATCCACTCAGACCAGGTGTTTTGACTATGCTGGTATTTACTAAACTAGAAGCTAATGAAGAGTCTGAGATGGCTAATATGCTGGTAACGAAGATATTTAACCTAGCACAAGAAGTAAAAGCTAGATCGAAGAGATTTGCTTGATGGGTATTTGAAAGAATTTTCAACATTAAGAAGAAGGAGCTTAATTTGAAGAAACTTAATGATTGGAAGGAAATCATAAGTTTAGGGGAGGATTGTTAGGAATTAAGCTTAAGCAGTTAAGACTGTTGGAGGTAACAGTTAGGACTGTTGGAGATTGAAGTTAAGACTGCTGAAGGAGTATTGAAGACAAGAGCAGTTAAGACTTCTGAGTAAAGAAGTTCAGAAGGTTTATGATTTATGTAAAGTAGATAATTATGGAAAATATATTGTGTATATCGTATAAGAATAGATTGATAGTTATCTTGTACAGGAATCCTTAGTCTATAAAAGGATTGCCTAGGTTAAGGTTTATATACACATAGATATACGATACAGAGAGATATATACATATTATTAAGATTCAAGGTTGTAAACCCTAGTGATAGGAAGATCACTCGTATTATTTGCTAATAATATTGAATCGTTGGAAGTTATTTTATTCTGTGTTCTTTATTTATTCAATTCATACAAAACATATAAGATCTTCTAGGTACTAGCTAGTAAATTCCGCGTACTAGACTAAGTATAATTCTTCGTATCACATCTAATACAAGGAGTGTGTGTAGATCTGGTCAGGATACCATAATCCTAAGTGTATAGTGCCTTTAATGTATCGGAAGATACGCTTAACCGCTTCTAGGTGAGAGGTTTTGGGATCCTCTTGAAAGCGAGCACAGAGGGAGACACTAAACATGATATCCGGTCTACTTGCCGTTAAGTATAGTAAACTACCTATCATTCCTCTATACTTAGTGTTTTCTATGGACTCACCCTCTTCATCTCTTGTGAGTTTTACTTCCGTAGACATCGGTGTTTTCATGGGCTTAGCGTCTTCTAATCCAAATTTCTTGAGCATTTCCTTAATGTACTTAGATTGATTAAAAAATATTCCATCTTCTAATTATTTTATTTGTAATCCTAGGAAGAAATTAAGTTCACCCATCATACTCATCTCAAACTCATCATGCATGATTTTGGCGAATTCATCACACATATCCTGACAAGTCGATCCGAATAAAATGTCGTCGACATATATTTGGACAATGATGAGATTTGGGCTTTTCTTTTTCGTGAAAAGAGTGTTATCTACCATTCCCATGGAATAATCATGTTTAATAAGAAATGCCTTTAATCGATCATACAAAGCCTTGGGAGCTTGTTTGAGTCCATATAAAGCTTTCTTGAGTTTATAAACATAATCAGGTTTTGCGAAGTCAATGAATCCTGGAGGTTGTGCCACGTATACCACCTCATTGATAAAACCGTTAAGGAATGCACTTTTCACGTCCATTTGAAATAACTTAAAATCTAGGGCGCATGCATAGGCAAGTAGTATTCTTATAGATTCTAATCTAGCTACGGGGGCATAAGTTTCGTCATAATCTATTCCTTCTTGTTGATTATATCCTTGGGCAACTAACCTAGCTTTGTTCCTAGTAACTATTCCATTTTCGTCTAACTTATTTCTATAAACCCAGTTAGTTCCTATGATGGTTATGTTCATGAGATTTAGGACTAGTTCCCAAACGTCATTAGTCTTAAATTGATTTAGTTCTTCTTGCATAGCCATAACCCAACTTTCATCTTTTAATGCCTCATTTATATTTTTAGGTTCTATAGTTGATAGGAAACAAAAGAAGTTATTTTTATCTTGAGCTTGTGATCTAAGGGTTCTTTGATTTAGGTTTCCTATTATATTATCTAACGGGTGTGATTTAGATTCCTTAACATTTACTATTTCGTTTTCACCTAATATTATATCTTCATTATCATCGCCTAAGGGTTTAATTTTACTAACCTCAGTAGCTTATTCTTCAACTAGGTCATCATCTTCTAGGGGCAATGTCTTAGATGGTGGTGGAGTTTCATCAAAAGTTACATTTAAGGACTCTTCTACTTTCATAGTGTGTTTATTAAGTATTATGTATGCTTTACTATTTGGTGAATACCCTAGAAAGATTCCTTCGTACGACTTAGGATCAAACTTAGTAAGGTAATCTTTTGTATTGAGAACAAAACATTTGCTCCCGAATACCCTAAAGTAATTTAGATTAGGTTTTCTACCTCTTAATAACTCATATGGGGTTTTTCCTAAAATTCGCCTAATTAAGACTCTATTTATTATATATGTTGATGTATCTACAACATGGCACCAAAATTTTTGCGGGATAGATTGTTCATTTAGCATTGTTCTACTCATTTCTTGTAATGTTCGATTCTTTCTTTCTACTACCCCATTTGATTGTGGAGTGCGAGGAGCGGAGAAATTGTGAGATATCCCATTTAAATCACAATATTTTCCGAATTGCACTTCGTTATCAAATTCCCGACCATGGTCCGTCCTAATTGATACTATAGAACATCCTAATTTAATTTGAATCATTTTACTAAATATTTCAAACTTATTAAAGGCTTCGGTTTTATCACTTAAAAATCTAGTCCACGTGTATCGTGAATAGTCATCTACAATTACTAAGGTATAATGATTACCTCCGTAACTCCGCACAAACGTTGGACCAAAAAGGTCCATGTGTAATAATTCTAGGCATCTAGTAGTGGAGACTATATTCTTAGCTCTGTGACTAGCATGTGCTTGCTTTCCTATTTTACATGCATCGCAAAAGTGTTGGTCATATCTTAGGTTAGACAAGTTTCTAACTAATTCTTTAGAGGCTAGGGATTGTATTTGTTGTATATTTTCTTGACCTAATCTTCTATGCCACAATGTAGAGTTTTCATCTAAGGTTACTAGACACATTTTACCTTCTGGTTTATTTCCTAGTTTCATAACATATACGCCACCTTTCCTAACTCCTCTACCTATGACCTTTCTGTCCTTAACTATTTCGCTATCTTTACTTGTAAAAGTAACCCTACACTTAATATCACATATTTGTCCTATACTAAGCAAGTTATATGTTAAATTATCTACATGCTCAACATTTTCAATAGTTAGGGAGTCTTGAGAGATCGTACCTTTGCCAATGATTTTTCCACGAAAATCACTACCGAAAATAACATTACCTCCGTTGTATGCCTTGTAGGAGGAGAATAGCTTCCGGTTTCCCGTCATGTGCTTCGAGCATCCACTATCCTTAATCCATTCATCGGGCTCCAAATTTATCCCTAGCCATATTTCATTGGTGGCTTGAGCTACAAGGCACTTTTCGTCTTTCGCTTTGTCTGCTTCATCTTTGTCGCTATCGCTCCATGTTCCACTAACAAATGCGCTTTCGTAATCATAACCCGGTGGCTTTGGACATTCGCCAATGAGATGGTTTTGGCTTCCACATCTAAAGCACTTTCTTTTCCCGTAGTTATCATTTCTATTTCTTTGAAGTGATCTTCTTTCATCTCGCGGTTGTCTCGTGAATCTTCCTCGTCTCTTGAATAATTTCTTGAATTCTCTTACGGCCATTGCATATTCTTCGTCTTCACTATCGTCACTTGAATCATCGTCATCACTAAGTTCCTTTTTGGCTTTTAGCGCGAGAGACTTGATTTGATCTTTCTTGCTCTTGACCGTTTCCGAGTCCCTCTTTATAATTTCTTCATGAACCTTCAAGTTGCCAATAAGCTCATCAAGTGATAACGTCATCAAGTTCTTTGACTCTTCAATCGCCGTGACCTTCGCGCGCCATTTCGGATGTAATGCCCTAAGAAATTTCCTTACACAATTTTTGCTAGAAAAAGTCTCATCAAGTGCTTTTAAACTTGTGATGATTGTGTTAAATTTAGCAAATGCATTATCAATAGATTCCTCTTCAGGAATTATAAATTGTTCATATTGTTGCACAAGAAGATCTATTTTATTATTTTTGACTTGACTATTACCTTGGTGAGTGATTAGTAAAGAATCCCAAATCTCTTTTGCGGTTTGACACATAAAAATTCTTTCATATTCTTTGCGTGGTAACGCATTATAAATTACCATTTTAGCTTCATTTTTTTTTGCTAGTTTCTTTTTTAAATCATCATTTTGTTTTTCAAAAGGTACAATTTCATCTATTTTAGTTAGGATATTATATTGAATAGGGGGAAAATCACCATAGGTAATAACATGCCAAAGATCAAGATCCTTTGATTTCACATAAGTTTCGAATCTATTTTTCCAATAAAGAAAACCATCACTTTCAAATAGTGGTAGTCTTTGCATATATTGCCCTTCTAAATATTTTAAAGATTCCATAGATCGTTTCAAGTTTTAAAATACAGTTAACTTTAAAAATCTTGTTTGACGTGGCTCTTGATACCAATTGTGGAAAACTAGAAGGGGGGTTGAATAGTTTTATGTCCTTTTAAAATTTATTGTGAAAACTTTGTTTACTTTTTAAAACTTAGATTCGAATTTATGTGATCTCAACTCTTTGAACAATATGAACAATATGTATATAAGTAAATATAAATAAGTAATGCAAGTAAGGTAATAAAATGAAATGAAAGTTAGAGATGGAAAGATCTAACCAAGAGACAAGAGATTTATAGTGGTTCGGCTACAAAAACACCTTCCTTGCCCTACTCCACTCCCCGAGCACCTAACTCGAGAGTTTTCTTCACTATGTCAACAAGCTCCCTTATGGCGGAGAAAACCTTACACAACTTTAGCTTACACCGGCTTAACGACACAAAGCTAGATGTCGAGTTCTAATCGTAGCTAGAACCAATCTCACAACTTAAACACGACTTAATCACACCTTCTTCTTCACGACTTCTTCACGACTTCTTCACGACTTCTTCACAACTTCTTCACAACTTCTTCACGACTTCTTCACGACACTTCACAACTAAGCACAACCTATGTACACTTTTACTTCTTCACACCTTCACTACTTACACACCTTAACAACACAACTTCTCTACTTACACACTAACCTATCCCAAACAATTATACACACAACTATCTAACAAAAATACACAACTTATATACAAATGTATGATGACACAAATAACTTAGGTACATAAGTTGCAATACTTCTTCTCTAGTTGTTGAAGGAGTATTCTTCTCTTGCACTTGAATGGAGGAAGCTTGGATCACTTGGAAACCAAAGCTTAAGATTATATGATCAAAGGGTTTTTGAAGATATGAAATGAGATCTATAACAGAAAGTTTTAGTGTGCAAAAGGTAAGTAAAAATCCAGGGGAAGGCTGGTATTTATAGGCAGAAAAACTGGACAGCTGGAACCTAGAGGAGCGTGGCCGACCCCCTTAAATAGGGGGGCGGTCCCCTTAATTTTAAGGGGGCCGCCTAGTATAATTAAGGGGGCCGCCCTTCCTGTCCGTTGCCCAGTTTTGTCTTTTTGTGGGGAAGGTTTTTCTGGAACATTTTTACTGATTTTGGTTAAAAATTTGAATTCATAAATTTATAATGAATAAAACCTTTTTATTTATTACCAAAAATGTTTTTCTAAAAGATATAAAATGTTTTTGACATTTTATAAAAAAGCTAGTTATTAAGAAAATGTTCCTTTGATCATATAATGCATTAAGCACTTGTTTATTCATACCTTAAGTGATTAAGTTGTAGAAATGAATATTTACAACTAAATACTTGTTTATTTGATAAGTTTATGTTTAATGAGTTTATATTTTGTGATCATTAAAACATAGAGATATGAATAATGTTTTTAGGTATTATTTATGTCAACATAAGGGTTTTGATGTCACATTAAATAATTTTTTTTTTTTTTTTTTTTTTTTTTTTTTTTTTTTTTTTTCATATTTAAAGTAATTATACATTTAAAGCATAATAAATGAACATAAAAATTAACGTAAATATATACTATTTTTGATTTAATAAAGTCTAAATTTCCTTTTATATTGATATTAAACATTGACCAGTTAGATTTTTTAGCAAAACCCTTAACTTAAATGCATATCTCATATAGCTGACACTTTAGTAAACGCGGGTGCCTATGTATATTTAAAAACACATGCAAGGTGCCTATGTATATTTAAAAACACATGGAAAGTTGTCCATGTGAATGGTTCAGCATCAATGTTAGGTAGAACATGCAAGGTGCCTATGTTTATTTAAGGGTTAATTATCAAAATGGTAGTTGAAAAAAAACTTTTTCAAATTATGGTATGAAAATAATGAGGTTTCCCAAAAGAGTCATGTGCGATTGTGCGAACGTGCGAATCCACAAAATGGTTGACACTTGTCCGGCAAATTGGTACCAAACCAATGATTAACCCCACCAAATACCCCACGTGCCCAGTTGACTTTTTAAAACAAATGTGCGAACGACGTTGTGCGAATGTGCGAACGACGGCTATAAAATCTTCCAAAATCTTTTTTTTTGTACTTATATCTTTCTTGGGAAAGACCAATACTATTTTAAAAATATTAAAACTTCTACTTAGCTAACTTGTGTTTAACAAACACTGTTAAAATTAAAACCACACAAATACTATCAAATTAACACACACACTTTCAAACACCGATCAAAAACACGATCAAACTAACACAAAGAGACGATACAAAATCACCGATCAAAAACACCGATAAAAAAATGGCCAAAACGCATGTAAGTTATATTTCATTGATTTTTTATTTATTGTTGTGTCGATACCCACTTAGGGTTTAGACTAATGTTAGGGTTTGTATGGAAATGGATTGTTAGAGTTTGATTCTTGATTGTTAGCGTATTCTGTTGTTTAGATTTAAATTTTAGTGGTTTGACTGTTTAGGAATTGGATATGGATTGTTAGAGTTTGATTCTTGATTGTTAGGGTTTTTTCGTTTTTTTTTTCGAACTTGATTGTGAGGGTATACTGGTGTTTAGCTTTAATTTTTAGCGGTTAGACTGTTTATGACTTGGATATGGATTGTTAGAGTTTGATTCTTGATTGTTAGCGTATTCTTATGTTTAGCTTTAGTTTTTAGCTGTTTGACTGTTTAGGTTTTGGACACTCGTGTTTCATATGTGTAGATAGATGTTAGTGTTTGTAAGTTATCACAAGCCAAATGCATTTGAATATCACAAGCCAAATGCATTTAAGTTACAATTACAAGTCCTGGATTAATTTAGTTGCAAATGCAGTGAATAAATATAAAAAATGCAGCTTTGTAAGTTATTGGTGGCGCCCTACCACCATATCATTTTTTCAAGAGGTCCCCGACACTCAAATAATGTTAAGTGTTATCCTATATGTTAAGACTTGAGATATTTTGTTGAATGTTTTTGTGTATCTATTTTATGAAGAGGCTGGGATATGTGTTAAGACTTGAGGTAGTTGATAGAGGCTGGGATATGTGTTAAGAAGGCAGTTTAGTTATATAAGGATCAAGGAGTTGATGATGTTGATGCAGCCATAATTGAGGTAGAAAATATACAAAGCGTGTGAAGAAATTCATTATCTATGCCATTTTTTATTTTACACACCAAACACATATGGCATTGCTTGTGCTTATCTGAATCAAGCAGATTCTGATAAGCAAGTATGGAGATGCTAATATCAAATGTTTATCTGCTTAGATGAATTTGTAGATTTTGACTATTGTATGTTTACTTGTTGGCATTAATGTTGATTAGCTGAATACTAGCATCAAAACTAGATGAATATTTTGTCATAGAATGAAAGTGTAGATGCTAATATCAAATGTTTATCTGCTTAGATGAATTTGTAGATTTTGATTATTGTATGTTTACTTGTTGGCATTAATGTTGATTAGCTGAATACTAGCATCAAAACTAGATGAATATTTTGTCATAGAATGAAAGTGTATTGGAATTACTTATGTTTTACTTCTTAATGTTAACTTGTTTATTATTTTTTTGTAGGTTGTTAATGCGAGGGTAACTATTAGAACTAATTTAAAGCTACTGACAACGATAAGAGATCGTCTATCTACAAAGGGGCAACGTTGTTACAATCTGTTCAGGCGTAGTGTTTTTGGACCGTGGTTAGATATTAGAACTTTTGATCATGATAACCATATTTTGAACTTCCTTCTTTTTCACCAGAGGTATGTTGACCACCCAACGTTTGATACCCCATTTATTTTTTATGTTGGGCCACACACTGTACAGTTGGGCAGGAAAGAGTTTTTTCTGATTACGGGTTTTCGATTTGGAGCTATCGACTTAGACAGTTTGGCTGGTATGGAGTCTAGCTTTATGAAGAGGGTGTTCCCCGGGTATAGGTCTTTGAAGGGGAATACCTTAAATCCATGCTTGATAGTGAACAATTTCAGCACCTATCGGATGAGGATGCTGTGCGTGTGTGCCTTCTTCTGGCTGGTGATTTTGTTTTCATGGGGCAAGAGTTGCGGCATGTGATTGTCAATGAGATTGTGGTGCTAGTCGATGATTTGGAGGCATGGAATTCTTTTCCTTGGGGGGAGCACATGTGGCAAGAATTCCATGAACGGGTTTACATGTTGGTCACTAAGAAGAGGGACAAGTATATGGATGGGTATGCCAGAAAGGGGGCTGCATACCAGGCTGTGTATAACATATACGGTTTTGCTTTTGCCTTGAAGGTTAGTATACTTTCTTATATGAATGTGTCAATTTGAGAGTTTAATAATGGTTTTACATGTGTGGTTGTTATTTCATTGTTCGATTTTTTATCTGCTTGTTGTGAAATTCAAGTACACTTAATATAGGTTTCTAGCCTTTATATGTTCAAATTTGAATAAACTTATAATGTATAAGTCCTTGGCTGCTCTACATACCTTTGGTATGAGTTGAATAAATGTACAAGTGCTTGATCTTCCATCTGCTTTTTTACAGTGGCAACCAAAGATTTTCCTATTTCTTGTGCGTTTTTCTCTATTTCTAGTTCATGGTGTTTTGCCTCTAGTGCTTTTTCTTCCATCTGCTTTTGTACAATGGTAACCAAAGAGAAAAATCTATTGTTGCCATTGTACGAAAGCAGATGGAATAAAAAGCAATAGAGGCAAAACGCCGTGAACTAGAAATAGAGAAAAGAGCATAAGAAATATGATTGGGCAGAAGATGTTCCATTGTGGCTGGCTTTCGTTGGCGACACATGAATATATATTTCTATCAATGGAGCATGAGTGGCCTGAAGATGTTGAGCATCTTTGTCTATAGTCATATTAGCATGAGTGTCTATATATAAGTGGTTATGATCTTAAGGTTTATCTTGCATTTTGATATTTGAAGGATATATATCTTTGTCTATGGAAATACTTGTGTGTGAATGATTGATAAACAGAAATGCATCTAAACGCTTTTGTTCTTTCATTACAGATTTTTGTACTTGATAAGTACTTTGTTCCATCTAACTGAAATGTTTTTTACATTACAGATTTTTGTTCTTGAAACATTTCCTCAAGCCAGGCTATGGTGGGAGAAAGATGCCAGGGCTATTCCAAGGGGGGTTGCTTGGGCTAATGTGATCGGGTGTAACAAATCTGATTATGAGAAGCTTTTTTTATGTAACAGCACCACCCGTACAATCCTTGATTCCAACAGATTTTGAGAAGGCATCTCCTTGGTTCACCTCAAGTGTAAAATATTTCGACGTAGCTGGTGGATCCCCTTCGAGTACATTCAAACCGTCTAAAAGAGATAAGATCAAGGCCAGGGTTGCTCGAAAGACTCATAGAAAAGAAGTTCGCACGGAGGTACGTATCCGTACGGAGGTGCATACGAGTGTTGTTGAAGGGATTTCTGATGATGGTGAATCAAGTGATGTGGATTTGGATGAAGAGACTAAGAGGATGAGCAAGAAACAGCTGATAAAGAAGATGGTTGGTTTGGAAGGTCGTGTAGTTTTTCTAGAGAAGTTATTCAAATCAGGTAAGATTCCGACTGCTCCTGCTGAGGGGTCCAATGAGGGTACGCATGTTGTTCAGGATTCACAGGTATGTATTTACTGTTAAGGAGCCTATGGAAGGCTCATGCTGTCTTAAATTTAAAAAAAATTATAATTGTTGTGAAATCACAAACCAATTAAACATGTTAGTTTTTTTATTTTTAGGTTTTGGTAATTAATACCTAAATAGTTAGATGGCTGTTTTGGGGAATAAAAGTTCACATAATTTTACAAAACAATTTTCAAGTGCGAGCGTTGGAAACCTTTTGCTTTTGTCTTTGCAATCGATCCAAGTGTTGTATCATTCCGGTGGTAATCGGCTATTCTATGGGAAACAACTAGGGTAAACGGATCAAAGGGTGATTCCGGGCGACCTTGAACCATAGATAGTCGGCTTACTTAACCCTGTAGAGTTGGGCTCAGATATCGGGCCTCAGATTATTCATCCTGCTTGTGATTAAGCCACGGCGGAGTTAGTCTGTACTCCCGATCAGGCTCGAACTACACGGCAACTGTTTTGACAGCTTGTGATCTTGCGAAGACTTAGTGCATGGCGGTACACACAATCTCGTTAATTATTTTGCAAAATTTTGTGAGCTTTAATTTTCCACTAACGGTTAGTGTATGGACATGATAATCTATTTGTTAATTTTAATTTACCTTGAATTCAAAGTTGTGTGTTTACCTTTTTCCGGTCTTAAGCCCCACAATGTCTTACATATTATCTGTTAAAACTATGGTTTTTTAGGGTTAGGTTTTTTAAGGGTTAGGGTTAGGGTTATTGTATCGTTATCTGTTATTTGATTTCTATTGCTTTGAATAAACTGTTACATAGTTAGATGGCTGTTTTGGGGATTAAAAGTTCACATAATTTTACAAAGTTGTGTGTTTACCTTTTTCCGGTCTTAAGCCCCACAATGTCTTACATATTATCTCTTAAAACTATGGTTTTTTAGGGTTAGGTTTTTTTAGGGTTAGGGTTAGGGTTATTGTATCGTTATCTGTTATTTGATTTCTATTGCTTTGAATAAACTGTTACATAGTTAGATGGCTGTTTTGGGGAATAAAAGTTCACATAACGATTAGTGTATGGGTATGATAAACTATTTGGAAAGTTTAATTTACCTTGAATTCAAAGTTTGGTGTTAAGGAGCCTCTGGTAGAGCAGCCAATTGTTGATGACAAGGAGGCCAATGTTGCTGATGTTGATGTTGAGGAGCCAAATGTTGCTGCTAAGGAGCCCATTGTAGAGTCTGTTGTAGAGGTTGCTGATGTTGATGTTGAGCAGCTAAATGTTGCTGTTAAGGAGCCCATTGTAGAGTCTGTTTTAGAGGTTGCTGATGTTGATGTTGAGCAGCAAATATTGAAGAATCAAGGTTTGTGTTTTATAAATAGTCGTTAACATATATGATTTGTTTATTTATGTATTTACTAATTTATTCCTTTTTTAAAGTCATCCGTTAAGGAACCGATGGAAGAACATCCTCCTGTTGAAGACGTACTTGTTACGTCAACTACAAAGGTAAATATTATATTTGGTTTACTGTAAATGATATTGAGTGGAATTATTCATGTTTTTTCATCAAATGATTGTATTTATTTATTGTTTCAGGATTCAGCAGATGAGTTGATGGAATTGATTGACTTTTCCTCGCTTCCTGATAATCTGGTATGCACAAGTTTCATATTGCATCATTTAAAGATTTTTGTTCATGTGATGCACATATTAGGCGCTGAGTATTAATTTGCAATGAGAGGGATTAGTTATGCAATATTCTTAAGCGAGCTTATGTTACGGCTTAGTTATGCAAAATTTATAACCCTAGGTAAATTGTTTGGTCATGTGTTTAAATAGGGGCAACAGACTTTGCATTGGTGTTTTGATGCATCATATAAAGATTTTTTTTTTGTATCTCAGTTCCATGAAAAATTAATTGGTTACTTCTCAGTTTCAGGATAACGAGCAGATGGATGTTGGTGTGACAAATGCTGATGCGGAATGTGATTCAGTGATCAACGATGTTTCTGTTAAAACCGTAAGAGTGCCATTTGAACGGGAGAGGAAGAAGAGCAAACATTTGTCTTCTCCTTACATACCTCCTCCAGATACTACACCAAGAAGGACCAGAAAGGCTCGTCCTAGCTCTAGGATCTATAAATCCAAGATAACGTCTTGGGTTGGAGAAGATGGATCTGACCTTGTTCTTGAAGATTGGAAAGAGGTACGTATACGTTTCTATGGTTAGCTTACATATATTCCACCTGATTGTAGTAGTTCAGCTTAGTAACCAATTTATTTCGCATCGAAATTTTTCACAGCAATTAAATCGTCCTGAAGGCTCCCCGACCCACCAAGTGAATAATCATACAGACATAACACAGTTCTTGCGGTCAAGGAAGGAGATGACCTTTAATCTTCCATGGTTTGAAGGAAACCTATATAGCAAATTTTGGGCTGCTTTAGTGGCCAAGGACGGCTACAGAAAAGGATGGCTGTCTGATTCGGTACGTAATTAATATTTAAAGAAGTTGTTAAATGCTGTTATAATTATCATGCTTAATATGAATACCCATAGATTTATGCTTAAGATGATGATGCCATTGAATTTGGCTATAGAAATGTAGCAGAAATTGAAACAGAAATCTGATTAAATCTTATTATTCCCTTACATGTCATTTTGCTAATGTAATACTTTTTTTACATGTCATGTTGCTAATGTAATATTTTTTTTTATACTTTGACATCGCAGCACATCGATGCATGGGTCTGGTATCTGTGGAACTTTAGACCTGCTGATGCGGACTGGGTAATGGTCGGCCCTTTTTTTATCCAACAGCTTCGTCGAGATAAATGTCTGCCGGCTTATTATGGAAATGGTAGTCTTTTTGGTGTGCCTTGGTGTGACGAAAATGTTGAAAAGGTAAGATGTTAAGTTCTATCATTATGTTGTCTAGCTGTTTTAGTTCACGCACCACTTATATTATGTGTACTTATGAAGCCTAGTTTACATTATATTTGGTATACATTAAGTAAAAGAAGCTCAATTATTTGGGCAGATATACCCTCCTTAGTTGAATATGGTTTTCATTGCGAATATGAAGACCCTCCTTAGTACCATTTGAGATGCTTGATCCTGATCGCCAGGTTTGGGTCGACAATCAGCTTCCTTTCTCGAAAGAGCCAAACCTTGTGATCAAGATCAAACACGCAAACTTGTAATCCTTTTTGAGAGAAAAAGGGGGATCGAAAAAGGTCACTGCTTATACAAAAAAGATGAGGTTCATCATCTTGAATTCAATAACAAAAAAAGCATACATGAACCCATTGACAATTCAGTTATCTTGAATTACTTAACGACTAAAACATACGAGTAGCATAGAAAAATTCACCTTTTGGGCCAGTTGACAGTTTACCAACGAGTTACTGAAAATTGGATTCAACTTAGATATGGTGTTCTCCCAGTCGGTTATGATACTCAAACACACACAAATCAATTTGTTCGTAGATATAATTGCCAGTGTTGTTGTAGTTGGTGGAGCTGTTGTCCTTACAATTTGATTACTGGCAATTATATCTACGGACGACTTGATTTGTGTGTGTTTGAGTATCATAACCGACTGGGAGAACACCATATCTAAGTTGAATCCAATTTTCAGTAACTCGTTGGTAAACTGTCAACTGGCCCAAAAGGTGAATTTTTCTATGCTACTCGTATGTTATAGTCGTTAAGTAATTCAAGATAACTGAATTGTCAATGGGTTCATGTATGCTTTTTTTGTTATTGAATTCAAGATGATGAACCTCATCTTTTTTGTATAAGCAGTGACCTTTTTTGATCCCCCTTTTTCTCTCTAAAAGGATTACAAATTTGCGTGTTTGATCTTGATCACAAGGTTTGGCTCTTTCGAGAATGGAAGCTGATTGTCGACCCAAACCTGGCGATCAGGATCAAGCATCTCAAATGGTACTAAGGACGGTGTTCATATTTCGCAATGGAACCCATCTACAATCTTAGGTATATCAGCCTTAATAACTGAGACGTGTTGAATCCGATAATGATACTGTGTGTATTGTTCATGACAGGCCACACGCCTTCATTATCTCATTCAACACGAGTGTCCGTAACTCCTTGATACCTTGTTTTATTTGATAAAGAAGTAGTGTGGTTTATCATATAAAGAATTTATCTAGATGCTAATTTGATTTCTGGGATCATACCCAAATATTTGTTTAGGCTGCCAATATTGGTTATGATAGTTGGTTAAGTTCTATATGCAGAGTCAATATTGGTTATGTTTTTGCTTGAGGGTGAATTACTTTAGTGGTTAGATTCCGAAGTTAATTTTTTTAACACACATTTGATACTGCAGGTTTATATCCCTATCAATGAGCCTAATATTTATTGGGCCCTTGGAGTGCTGCACATCAGATCAGGTGTGGTTAAAATTTACGACAGCCTTGGGGGTCCCGATAACGAAGGAAGCTCATGGTGGAATGATTTGATGGCCATCTTCGGACGCATAATACCAGGTTATTTGGCAGACAGTGAGGTAGTGGCCAAAAAAAACATTGATCTAAACAATTATTCAATAAATTTTGAATATGCCGAAGATGTGCCTCAACAATTAGGTTATTACGGGGATTGTGGTATATGGGTACGCATATTTCTGTACCGGTTAACACACAATCTTCCATTGATGGTGGCTGATCCATTGGACTTCGCTCTTGCCTATCGTGAACAGATGACTTCTTTCTTTTGGAAATACAAAAAGGTGATTTCCATTGAAGATAAAAAGTTGTTGAAAGATTAGTCATTTGTTTGAATGTGCAGGTAGGCTAACAAGTCATATTGGTTAACAATTAGTCATTTTGTAAACAATATGTCACTAGGATAACTATGTCATTCGGTTGTGCACCTTGGGTGCATATGCAGGTAGGTATGTATACATTCACTATGTCATTGTTGGTTGTGCACTTTGGTTGCATATTCGGTTGTGCACCTTGGGTGCATATGCAGGCAGGTAGGATGGTTGCGCATCTTGGTTGGATAACAGATTAGGTTTGGTAGGAGTTTAGGTTGCGTAGCCAACCTCCATGTATTGAAACATCTTTTGTAAACATCGCAAGTACAACCCCCATCTTTTGTAAACATCGCGAATGTGCGACTTGACTAAAGTTTTATAACGTATATAGTTGAATATGTGGTAGAATATGTGGTAGGTTTGATATTTAATTTAAAGTACCCCCATAAATATGTGGTAGGTTTGAAATTTAATTAAAAGGACAATGTCATAAATGTGTGATTGTTGTAAAGTTAAAATGTATTTAATTACATAGAGCGAATGTGCGAACTGGCTAAATGTGCGAATGTGCGAATTATATACTTATTGTTTATAAATACACAACACCCTCAAACAACACTGTCAAAAAAGCATACTTCTCTCACAATTATCTCATACTTATCTCACACTTTTTCTCTTTTCAAAATGGCATGCCGTCTCCCCCATACCGTCGAAGAAATGCAAAAGTATATAAAAGAAGTAGCCGAAAAAGATGATGCGGCTCGCCAAAAAGCTCTGATCAAAGTTATCAAGCAATTTGAGGTTGCAAAGGCACAAAAACAAAGATTGAGACAACAATACGCAGACTGCAGAGACATCTTTAAAGAAAGAAAATCTGTGTTCGACAAGTTTTTTAACGATGAAGCTAGCAAAGACGGAGCAATTAGTGATACGTTGTGGGGTTGCGTTTCACAGATTCAGGACCAAATCAGCAACAAGATCCGATGGAGTTTTGAGGAAAATGTGGAAGTTGGTTCTGTAACACAACAGAACCGACAATTTGGGCAAGGTGCATCAACTTCATCTGTGGCACCAAGATTTGTTGGGCTAGGTTCTGAAGACAATACGGGCTGGGACAAGAGTAAGGAGCGGGAGTTTATCAGATTGGTAGCAGAGTACGAAGAGAGCAAGTTTGCGAACTACTCTCCGTACGACGATGGTTACCGGTCAGACAACTCAGAAACTTGGGATAATCCGAATTTCTAAAATTTAAGTTTATGTTTAGGTATTAAGCTATGTTTATGTAATGTTTTTACTCTATTTACTGTTTTACTTATTAATAAAATTTAAGTTTGTGTTAAAAATGAATTTTTACTTATTATGCGAATGTGCGAATTGGACAAATGTGCGAAGTATATAATTATTGTTTATACAAGGCATATAGTACCATGACTACGACTCTTATACAAATCTAGTAGTTATAAAATATGTGTTCTAATAATTGGTGTTGGTAAAGTTTTATAACGTATATACTTTTTGGATGTGCGAATATGCGAATTGGCCAAATGTGCGAACTATATATTTATTGCTTCTACAAGGCATATAGTACCATGACAACGTCTCTTATACAAATATAGTGGTTTTAAAATATGTGTTTTAATAATCGGTGGTTGTAAAGTTTTATAACGTATATAATTTTTTGGATGTGCGAATGTGAGAATTGGACAAATGTGCGAAGTATATAATTATTGTTTATATAGGGTATATAGTACCATGACTACGACTCTTATACAAATCTAGTAGTTATAAAATATGTGTTCTTATAATTGGTGTTGGTAAAGTTTTATAACGTATATACTTTTTGGATGTGCGAATGTGCGAATTGGCCAAATGTGCGAACTATATAATTATTGCTTCTACAAGGCATATAGTACCATGACAACGTCTCTTATAGAAATATAGTGGTTATAAAAGATGTGTTTTAATAATGGGTGGTGGTAAAGTTTTATAATGTATATAATTTTTTGGATGTGCGAATGTGCGAATTGGACAAATGTGCGAAGTATATCATTATTGGACATACAAGGCATATAGTACCATGACTACGACTCTTATACAAATCTAGTAGTTATAAAATATGTGTTCTAATAATTAGTGTTGGTAAAGTTTTATAACTTATATACTTTTTGGATGTGCGAATGTGCGAATTGGCCAAATGTGCGAACTATATAATTATTGCTTCTACAAGGCATATAGTACCATGACAATGTCTCTTATACAAATATAGTGGTTATAAAAGATGTGTTTTAATAATGGGTGGTGGTAAAGTTTTATAACGTATATAATTTTTTGGATGTGCGAATTGGACAAATGTGCGAAGTATATCATTAATGGACATACAAGGCATATAGTACCATGACTACGACTCTTATACAAATCTAGTAGTTATAAAATATGTGTTCTAATAATTGGTGTTGGTAAAGTTTTATAACGTATATACTTTTTGGATGTGCGAATGTGCGAATTGGCCAAATGTGCGAACTATATAATTATTGCTTCTACAAGGCATATAGTACCATGACAACGTATCTTATACAAATATAGTGGTTATAAAAGATGTGTTTTAATAAATAATCAGTGGTTGTAAAGTTTTATAACGTATATAATTTTTTGGATATGTGAATGTGCGAATTGGACAAATGTTCGAACTATATAATTAAAACTCCAGCTGTAATTTTTTACCACTAAAAAAGTCAAAGGTAATTTAATTAAAAGTACCACAATAAATATGTGGTAAGTATGATATTTAATTAAAGGTACCAATGGTAGGTATGATATTTAATTAAATGTACCAATGGTAGGTATGATATTTAATTAAAGGTACCAATGGTAGGTATGAAATTTAATTAAAGGTACCACAATAATGTAAAGGTAGATATGAAAATTAAGGTTCAGATGTGCGAATGTGCGAATTTGTCAAATGTGCGAATGTGCGAATTGGCCAAATGTGCGAATTATACAAGTTAATAACTATAACTATAAATACTAGGTACTAACATACTGAATTCCTACAAAAACATTTTTTAAATTTTTTAGTTGCCACAAACTAAACTTGAAAATGAATTCCCCACCAAACTGGGAAGAATTACTTGATGTGGACGACTCTGATCTCCGACTATCCGCCACCACACAAAACATATTTTCATCTGGATTCTCTAAATTTGAAAATTGTGAAGAAGTGTCGGTAAGTATAATACGAGGTCCTGCAGGTCTAGTTCAAACGGATAATATTCCGGAAGGTGTAGATGATGAGGTAATGACACAGGAGTACATTAGGAAAGTAGTTAATGATGTGGGTGAGGATTCCGATTTTAATAATGGGCCATGGGTTAGGGCCGTTGAGTATGTGAAACCTGATGGCGGTATCATGATCGGTTGTTTTGCCGATATCAAACAATTTCTTAAGAAAGGGAAAGTTGAAAAGGTTGTTGCGATAATCAAGTCTTGTACTCCAAATGTGTTGGGTGATCTAACGGTAACATTGAAAGACGTTTCAGGTTTAATTTCAGGAACAATACATCACAAAGTGATTAAGGATGAGAGGTTTGAAAAGGAGATTACCGTCGGAGCTGTTTTGGTACTTCATAATGTTTCTGTTTTTTCTCCCAAACAATCTGGCAATCACTATCTTAACATTACAATAAGAAATGTGGTTAAGGTTTTCCCCAAGGATACGGTTCCTAACAATGGAACTGGTGTTGGTTGTAGTCAAGTGTAATCATTGTTTAATTTTAAGTTATGTTAATTTTTTTATCTAGTTTTTTAATGGAATTTATGGTGTTAGATGTGATATGATATTGAACAATTAAACAATATAAAACAACTAAATTAGACGAATTTTATTCCAAATGTATATAATTTTTTGGATGTGCGAATGTGCGAATTGGCCAAATGTTTCTACAAGGCATATAGTACCATGACAACGTCTCTTATACAAATATAGTGGTTATAAAAGATGTGTTTTAATAATGGGTGGTGGTAAAGTTTTATAACGTATATAATTTTTAAATGTGCGAATGTGCGAATTGGCCAAATGTGCGAATGTGTTTTAATAATCGGTGGTTGTAAAGTTTTATAACGTATATAATTTTTTGGATGTGCGAATGTGCGAACTATATAATTAAGACTCCAGCTGTAATTTTTTACCACTAAAAAAGTCAAAGGTTATTTAATAAAAAGTACCACAATAAATATGTGGTAAGTATGATATTTAATTAAAGGTACCAATGGTAGGTATGATATTTAATTAAAGGTACCAATGGTAGGTATGAAATTTAAGTTTCAGATGTGCGAATGTGCGAATTGGCCAAAATGTGCGAATTACAATTCTATTATATTGTTTCAAATACACAACTATGTGGTCTTGCAATTCTAAATTACTGTATCTAAAATTCGTTTAGCCGAAAAAACATGAGTGGTAAAGTTAGTGTATTTTTGGTTTGTGGAGATATAACATTTGGTGTATCACTTCTAAAAAATATTACATACGCACAACTTGTTACTGTGGTCAAGAAAAAGTTCAACATCGGCCAAGACTATGATATTGAGCTCTCTTACAATGTTGGAAATAATTGTGTCCAAATAGTTGACGATGATGATTTGGCGTTTTTTGTACATCAAGTTTTGAAGGAAAAATCTAGCGTGTTGCATAATGTGTATATTAAGAAGATTGAAAATGCCTCAAAGGTAAATACTTCTTCATCAAACTTTCCTTCCAGCATAGACATAGCACAACCTTCAACTCAAAAATTAAAGAGAAAGAGAATGACCGCTAATGATACACACGTACAGGTGTTGGACGAAAGATGCATTGTATGTTGTATGGATGTTAAGTGTTGGAGGCATGCTTACACAGGTGGAAGTGTTGTTGTAGTTGGTGGAGCTGGTGGTGCAGAGGCAGAGAAAGTAAGTGGTGGTGTTATAGGTCTGTGTATTAGAAGTGGAAACAAACCTAAAGGGGGTGGTGCACTTGGTGGTGTAGATGCAACTCAAGCAACTCAAGCAAAAAAGAAGAAAAAAAAAGAAGGCAAGAAACTTAATTAAGAACAACAACAAAAATTGAATGATTATGGTCTGTTAGATAGGTGTCATGGTTTTGGCCATGTCCAAGCCACTAATATGTTTTTGCATATTTCTATTATCATGTTTGGTCTGTGTTTTATGGTTTCATTAATGGGTTTTTAAGCTCTCCAAATCGTGTGACCTCTTTATGTCTTGAAGAAACTCTGTCTGGTAATGGCCAAGAATAATTTCTGTTACACGTTCATGGTTATAAAATATGTGTTTTAATAATTGGTGGTTGTAAACTTTTATAACGTATATAATTTTTTGGATGTACGAATGTGCGAATTGGCCAAATGTGCGAAGTATATAATTACTGCTTCTACAAGGCATATAGTACCATGACAACGTCTCTTATACAAATATAGTGGTTATAAAAGATGTGTTTTAATAATGGGTGGTGGTAAAGTTTTATAATGTATATAATTTTTTGGATGTGCGAATTGGACAAATGTGCGAAGTATATAATTATTGTTTATACAGGGCATATAGTACCATGACTACGACTCTTATACAAATCTAGTAGTTATAAAATATGTGTTTTAATAATCGGTGGTTGTAAAGTTTTATAACGTATATAATTTTTTGGATGTGCGAATGTGCGAATTGGACAAATGTGCGAAGTATATTGGACATACAAGGCATATAGTACCATGACTACGACTCTTATACAAATCTAGCAGTTATAAAAGATGTGTTTTAATAATGGGTGGTGGTAAAGTTTTATAACGTATATGATTTTTTGGATGTGCGAATGTGCGAACTATGTAATTAAAACTCCAGCTGTAATTTTTTACCACTAAAAAAGTCAAAGGTTATTTAATTAAAAGTGCCACAATAAATATGTGGTAAGTATGATATTTAATTAAAGGTACCAATGGTAGGTATGATATTTAATTAAAGGTACCAATGGTAGGTATGAAATTTAAGTTTCAGATGTGCGAATGTGCGAATTGGCCAAAATGTGCGAATTACAATTCTATTATATTGTTTCACATACACAACTGTGTGGTCTTGCAATTCTAAATTACTGTATCTAAAATTCGTTTAGCCTAAAAAACATGAGTGGTAAAGTTAGTGTATTTTTGGTTTGTGGAGATTTAACATTTGGTGTATCACTTCTAAAAAATATTACATATGCACAACTTGTTACTGTGGTCAAGAAAAAGTTCAACATCGGCCAAGACTATGATATTGAGCCCTATTGAAGGATTATCTGAACTTAAAGTCAACTTTTCTAAGGTTATCAAGGGATTTTACACAGTTATATAAATGATTAAAATGTTAAACATAAATGAAGAATATATGTCATACCTCTTCCCAAGGTGTGAGATCTCTACACTTCTTGAGCTTATAAGGAGATAATGAAGAGTTTCTTCTTTTAAGTTCATCCAGTGGGGGAACTTTAACATCCGTATCTACGTCCGTAAACTCCTCCCTGGGTACCAATTCATACTGCCTCTTCTTTTGCAAAGGAAGCTTCATGTAAGGGGTTTTCAAAATCTTATTTTAAGCTTCGCACTTCTTTCCTCTTCCTTTAAGACTCTGGCCCTCTCTTCCCTTTGTGCAGCTACACGTCGAACCTCAGCTTGTTGCTTTTCAGCTTTTACGCGATCTTAGGTAGCTTGGTAAACACATTCATTCTGTGTGCATCACACAACATATAATTAACTTTAAAAGGCAATTTACATAAATTATTGTTAATGTTGTACAAACCTCTCCAACCTCTTCAGCTTCGACATCCTCATTCTGGACTTCCAACTCAAACAGTTCTAGGAAATTATGATTCAAATTTGGGCAAAACTCATCACCAAGATCACTATCCTTTTCATCACCATCGAATTCATCCTGTAAATATATTAAGTACAATGTAAGAAATTCAGGTAAATATCTCAAACTCATGTAAAGAAAAATAAAATATAATAAACGGGAATTACTTTTTCCAGTTCTTTGTTCCCTTTCTCAACAACTCTGTCCTGCCTACGTCCACCCATCATTTTTCTCTTCATATACTGGGTAATACAAAAGATCGAGTACATGAATAAGTCGCTAAACTCTTAAAACTTTACGGTAAACATTTGAAGTATAAACAAACCTGAATAATGGTTTCAAGATTGTGGACCCGTCCTTTCAAACTGTTGACCTCTGCGGGTAACATCAACAAACCATTACATATACCCTGTGCAGGGTCATAACACGATCCTCAAGAGTATCACGAGATTTTGGCGCTTGAGCTTCATTGTCCATAGCATGGGCTTTGGCACGAAGTTCTGCTCGTTTACACATGTAATCCTCAAAAAGCCCTCCATGGACAACAGGCGCGGGTCTCGGTGAATACCAGTTGAAAAACCGAATGCCTTTTGTGTACCATTCTGAATCAGCCTCAGATTTAGTAGGATATAGATCATGGTTTGTTTCTTTCGCCTAGCAAAAATACAAACAGAAACTAGGTTAACCATTAACCATAATCAAAGTAAACTAATATACATTTCTATCGTAAATCTTTAAAAAAGATATTGCAAAATAAACACTTACCTGAGGAAAAAGCATTCCAAAATAATCCCGTTCTTGAAAAGGAACCTTCCTTGACCATGAAAGTGCTCTTGGGATAACATCAACATCCTTGCTCCACCAAAGACAGCTCTGAGTAGAAGACTCTAAAATCCATATCTGAAAAAACAACTTTTATTAAAAGAATATCAGGTGACAAAATAATTCATTGAAAGAATTCGTGTAATAATTCTAACCATGAAACAGAAAACAAATCCATCCAAAGAATATTCCACATTCTTTCTTGTGCACCTATTTCGAAGGACTTCGTACAACTGTCTCCAAATGTGTTCCCCCCAAGGAAAGTCATTCCAGACTTCCAAGTTCTCAACCAATCTGAGATATACATCATCAACCACGGATAACAGGAAAACTCGGACGGCGTCTTCATCAGAGAGTTTTGCAAAAAGCTCTTCATCCTCAATCAAACATAGAAGATCAATGGTTTTTAAATTCTCCCCTACCTTCTGAGGAAATACACGGTCCCGAAATATGATATCACCACTTCTAAACTTCCGAAAACTAGGCAATCCAAATTTAAAACCTGTTATCAGGTGAAATTCACGGCGTCCAAAATGAAGTTGATGTCCATTAACAAAATAAAGTAGTGCCAAATCATAGTGGTCATCATCAGATGGAAATTGTTTCTGAAGCATATAATGTATAAGACTCTCCTCGTTCGCAAAGTAATTTAAATCCAACCATGGACCAAAGCATGTTGACCGAAACAGTGTACGACGCTTTTCAGATAATCTGTCTTTAATCAATTGAAAGTAATGCAGTTTGCTTCGAATGTGAACCTTGGCATCATATTCCTATATTAATAAACAAAATGTTATAACAAGAAATACTACAAATACAAACATCACCATAAATTAGTATTGCAACAATTAGTATTGTAACAATAAAGAAATTAGTATTGTAACAATGAACTATCAAACTACAAGGATACTTGTGGGCTTCCTGAGAACACTGAAGTGTACTAATCGATACACCCTAAAATAAGCACACATACTACAATACTAAATATATATTCTGAATAACATGAAACAACCAACCATGAAACATGGTGATGTATAATCCATAAGCATTGTGACCATTATTGAACTAACATAGATTTTTCATTTTTTGATTAACATAGATGTTTGCTGGTTTACGCTTTTGTCTATAAGACATCATCAACATGCGATGCTTTTTTGGCAAATATTGATGCAACTGTGAGAGATCAACTCTATGACTAACATCCGAAGGTTTCTACCCATACCACAGCTGATCATAGTGATACTACTACTAGGGGTTTGGATGACCTTATACTGTCTGATTGGAGTTATGTTAGTACCACAGCTGATCATAGTGATTATTTATGGTATTCAACAAGGGGTTTGGATGACCTTATACCACTCTACATACTTGATAATCTCATAAACCCAAAAAGACACTTTAAGTCTCATAAGCTAATCCAAAGGGGTGATAATCTCATAATCTCATACCACAGCTGATCATAGCGATACTACTACTAGCCATTCAAGTTGCTATGAACAAACCATAAAATTAACCATTCGTATGAACAAACCCTAAAAAATTAACCATTCGTATGAACAAAATTAACCATTCGTAGCCAATGCATACTACTGAAATTATTACACTAATAAACATAATTAAAGAAAAAACTAACCATTTCGTATGAACAAAATTGATATAATCAGGTTGTTGATAATGTGTGTGGATTTGTGTGTGTGAAATCAAAGGATAAACAGATTTGTGTGTGTGAAAATACATTGTTAATAATAATAAAATTAAAATTAAAATAATTTCAAAGATAAATCAAATCAAATGATTTGATTCAGATTGGAAGATTTTGCTTGTTTCCAATGTTATTTTTTAGTACAGTTCGCACATTAGCAACCATTCGCACAACCATCATTCGCACATTTGTTTTAAAAAAGTCAACTGGGCACGTGGGTATTTGGTGGGGTTAATCATTGGTTTGGTACCATTTTATCGGACACGTGTCAACCATTTTGTGGATTCGCACGTTCGCAAAATTGCACATGACTCTTTTGGGAAACCTCATTATTTTCATACCACAATTTGAAAAAGTTTTTTTTCAAATACCATTTTGCTAATTAACCCTTTATTTAAAAACACATGCAAAGTCGTGCATAGATGTTACTGTATTAAATATTCACTTGGGTTCAACGTGTCGAGTAATGTAAAAATAATTTTTACTTCAAAATTACATATATTGCATACGGTTAGATTGAACTATTTTTCTTTGAAAGTGTAAATAGAAATGCGACTTTTCACAATTGGACTGATACAAATTACTCCAAAATTGGTTTCTTCTTCTTTTTCTATATTTTTCTTTTCCTTTTGGGTTATTTTTGGGGCACGAAATATCATTTGGCGCGAATGATATTTTTTAGTTTTTTTAATTTCGTGACTTAGTTCGGGAGTGCCCGTTGACACACACCACTCGAATAGGTCATCTGTAGGCGCACGCATGCGCCACCTGGTCGTACCAAAGGTTTTTTTCATCATTTTATGTAAAAGAGATAAAGGTTGAGCACATGACTTAACTTGTAAATATTTCAAATTTCTATTTTGGTAGTTATCACTATATATATACAACCCACTCTCTATATCTCATTCGAAACTCAGTCAATGAGAATCATTTTCCCACTATGTGTTTGTGTGTGTAAATGTGTGTTCTCTCAACTCAATACTGTCAATGTGGTATCAGAGCTCAATAATGAGTTCTTGATCTGTTAAAACCGTTACAACCACCATAAACCACCGTAACTAACTTTTCCGATCAACTTCCAACCACCATAAACCATCATACAACCATCATTTTAACACCAAAATTCATCATTCCTTCACTAATAACCATCATTTTCTCAATAACAATCATTTTTCTACTCGAATTTGATTCAATTCAAGTTTCTTGTTCAAGATTTGAATTCGTGAATCATTGAGTTGTTACTGTAACGATTCTTGATTTCTATTGTAAAAACTTTCGCAAAACTCTTAACAATGGCATCATCTTCTTCTGATGCTTCAAATATTCAAAACAACATTCAATCACTCATGTTTCAAAATCCCCTGTATTTGCATCCTGGTACACTTGTTATCAATGAAAAGCTTTTGGGAGCACAAAACTATCGATCTTGGAGGAGGTCTGTTGAAATTGCTCTTTTCACCAAAAGAAAGTTAGGTTTCATAAGGGGAACTGTGCCAAGATCATCAGATGATTTGTCTTTGCAAGAATAGTGGGATACTTGTAATAATCTAGTGATAAGTTGGTTGATGAATTCAGTGTCTGAGTCAATTGCAAAGTCTATTATGTTCGTAAGTACTGCTCATGCAATTTGGATTCAGTTGGAAACAAGATTTGCTCTTAGTAACGGTTCACATAAGTACAAGTTAAACAGAGAGACTTATGAAACAGTGTAGTCAGGAAGATCTGTGAGTGGGTATTTCACTGGTATGAAGTGTATTTGGGAGGAATTGGATTCAATGAATGAGTTGCCAAAAATTGTGAATATTACTCCTGAAATTGTGGTCTTCTTAAATGCTTTGAATACTCAAAAGGAGGAGCAGAGGTTGTTTCCATTTCTTAATGGGTTGGATGATCATTTTTAACACCATAGAAGTCAGTTACTATTGAACTCACCACTGCCTAGTGTTGAGACTGCATGTGCTTTGCTTTAACACAAAGAGTCTCAATGGGGAGTGTTTGGATTAGGGCAATTGGGTATGGAATCAACAGCTTTGTATAGTAAGGGTGAAGTCAAAGACAAGTGTAACATCTGTTGCTTCAAATGGTATCCACCAGATAAGTGTTGGGAGAAGGTTTGATAACCTACTTGGCATTACAAATACAAGCAAACTCAGAAAGACAAAGCAAGTCAGAAAAGTTGTTCTTCTAATGTTAGGAAAACTGCAACTTTGGTTGAAAATGGAGGGCATGTGGTGTTCACTTCAAAGCAGTTTGAGCAATTAATGAAAAGCATTCCTCAGTTCAATTAAGCCAATGATGAAACTGCAGACCAAATGGAGCATCCTTTTGGTGAAGGTACAGATTATGGCTTTTATTGTGTGAATGGAGTTATTGAAGGATGGATCATTGATACAGGTGCTAGTAATCATATGTCACCAGATGATCATGATTTGCTTGATTTTCAATCTCTTAAATCTAAACAATTGATTAATCTGCCTAATGGTCACACCTTGGTAATTTCAAAAGTTGGGCATGCTGTTTTACAAAACCAAATAGAACACAAAGATGTCCTAATTGTTCCTTCTTTCAAATTCAAAATTTTGTCAGTATCAAAACTGACAAAGGATTCTCAGTGCTTTGTCACCTTTTTTGAACTATTATGTGTCATTCAAGATGTCAAAACAAGAAAGATATTGGGCTTGGGTAAGAAGAAGGCAGGCCTGTACCATTTGCTCAATTTTCCTTTGGATCAAATTCATGCTCAGCTTTCATCCATGGATGTTTCAGCCCTTGAAGACTGTATTCTATACTCTTTCTTTTCAAATTGTTCTTTACCAAACAATTTTGCTTTCAGTGTGTTTAATAATGAATACAGTCTGTGGCACCATAGACATAGTCATGTTTCAAATTCCACACTTAATCATATATCAAATGTGTCTGAGAGTGTTCTGCATACTGCTGAATCATGTTTAACCTGTCCCATGGCAAAGTTTGCTAAATTTCCATATTCAGTTAGTGAATCTCATGCTAAAGTGCCTTTTCAGTTATTACACATTGATATATGGGGACCTTATAAAGTGCCAACTATAGGTCATCACAAGTACTTTTTGAACATAGTAGATGATTGTAGCAGGGTTGTTTAGACTTATTTGTTGGTAAAGAATTCTGATGCATTTTCAATATTCAAGTCATTTGTAGTTTTTGTCAAAACTCGGTTTGAAAAGGACATTAAGGTAGTGAGATCAGATAATGCCTTGGAATTCCTTAAGGGTTTCATTGGTCCTTTTATGCAATCACTGGGAATAGAGCATCGGACCGCATGTGTGGACAGACCACAACAAAATGGGAGAGTTGAACGGAAGCATAGGAATATTTTAGGGATAGCTAGAGCTTTGAGAATGCATGCTCATCTTCCTGTAAGCTATTGATGAACTCAAATAAGTACATTTTATTACCATCATTTATCCTATTTATTTGACTTGTTTTATTATATTATCTGTGAGAATTGATACGTTAATGTTTACTTTTGTAATTCTCAGGTAAAAACAAGTATTATGTGAAACTTGGCGATTTTGGACTAATTATGGAGCAAAACAAGCAAGAAGTTAAGAGTCTACTGAAATGTACAAGATCAAGATCATTCTGCTCCAGATACGCCGCATCCTACTTATTATATACGGCGCATCACTATCAAGATTTCACAAGTTATAATCCAAGACAACAAAGGACATGCGCCGCATACAAGAATGGAGTTACGCCGCATCTTCTGACGGTATACGAATATTCCTGAATATATTAATCTTGGACCCCACGCGAAGTAAAGTCAATGCGCCGCATCTACTTATTCAATGCGCCGCATCTAACCCTCAGACAGAAACTATAAATACCCCAATGCCAGACGAATTTAAGGGGTTGGACTGTGCAATATACGAAGTACGAGAAGACAGAAACCCTAAGCCGAATTCAGACGAAGTAGCAGCACAAGACACACCCTAAACGAAGATACAAGAGCTGTAAGAAGGTCCTGCATGTATTCAATTCATTAAGTAGTTTTGTTTTATTGTATTAGTACACTTTAATTGATCAGGATTGATGGGCTTGTGTCATTGATTTAATCATGCACTTCAACTCCCCTTAAAATTGCGTTCCCATTAATTAAAGTTTATATGTTGATGTCTTTGGTGACTTTTATTAGTGCATTGATAACCTCTGTGTCTAGCTGAGCATTGCTTGGGTCGCCATGCCCCTTCCTCGCCCGTTTATTCTATTTTCTAGGATATTGGGATAGTCATAAGTGATCATTAAGGGTTTACTCGCCGATAAGATTAGAGCCAACGAGAAAGGTTTAATCTCGGTGCGTTGCATCGAACTATACACTTCATATAAAACTAGCAATAAAACAAGTGACAAGCTACTTAACTATCAGGACAGGTCTTCTTATTGTCTCAAGTATTTATCTGTGTACATGTGTGCTAATCGCTGATTCGTGCTTATTAGTTTAGTTTATTATTTAATCATATCAAAACCGTGCCAGTCTCTCAGGCTGAACCCCCTTGCGTTAGATTAGGTTGTATAGCTAACTTAAGATATTAAAATACTGATTAGAATAACTAGATAATACGTTCCACTCTTAGTGATCGACACTCTACTTACCATTATATTCATACTGACTGGGCACACTGCTCATTAAAGTGTGTGTTATTGATAAGTCGGCTAAATATAAATTTAAAACTTGAATACTGCTAAAACCACAACGACATACCGTGGGTATAAATTAGAGCACAACATACACGCGCACCTAGTTTTTGGCGCCGCTGCCGGGGAGTGAATTGTTATTATCTGTTAATTTGATTAGTATTTTAATTAGGTTTTAATTTTTAATTCTAACCGCTAACTCTGTTGTATATTAGTTAAATTGCATTCTTTGTATTATTTTGCATATTTTCTGTTTTTGTGTGTTTTTATTTTTGTTTATTTTCATTTGTTTTTATTTTTGTTTTTCTTTTTATTTTTCTGTGTTCTGCTATCGTTGTACTGCGCTAATTCAAACGATACGGCGCATCTGTTTTCATAGATACGGCGTATTGCATTTACTTTTTATAAAATACAACACATTTAATAAATTCGATACGACGCATCTTTCCCCAAGATACGGCGTATTCTGTTTTTAATAAGAAATTTTTTCTAAGCGATAACGCCATACGACGCATCTGCTTAGGCAGATACGGCGTATTTATTATTTTAATTAAAAACAGTTTTCGAATTATTAAACAGATACGACGCATCGATCTCTGTCGATACGGCGCATCTTCTGAATCAAAAATCTTGTATTTTAAAACGTAACGAAAATACGGCGCATTAACTTTTGTTAATACGACGCATTTAATTTTAATAAGTATAATAGATTTTTGATAAATTAAACTGATACGGCGCATTCTAATTTATAAGCGGCGTATCTATTTTCTGAATAAAAGTTTGATTAAATTTTAACTATTATAAGATACGGCGTATCCAACTTTTTGGATACGGCGCATCGTCAGCTGATATCAGCAACTTTTATTTTACTTTGATTGTTTCACTCTTCTTTTGCACGAGTAAGTTTTATTTCAGGAAGATGGACGATCCGGATATTACAATGGAAGAATACTTGTTGATGGATATGGTTAAGTCAAAGAAAGAAAGAAACAAATTGCCGTTTCAACACACTTGGTGTATGTCAAATGATGATGAAGATGAGTCATATACCGTGAAACCAATTCCGGCAATTGTTATTGATAGTACTTTTTCTCCGGAGATTGCACAAGATGATGTGTATACGGAACCCTACGTTGAAGAATATTCTGCAATCGTATTACCACCATTAGACAATCCAACGGATGAAGATGATAAGTATTCTAATTTTGATTTCGAACCATTTGACGCCATAGTTTATGATGACATACCTCAACTAGATTTTGACCCAAAGAGGGATTTTGAAGAAATCTGGGATTACTTATTTAAGGATGAAATTCGGGACGATGCTAAAATTGCAAGACCACTGGTTGAAGATGGAGATTCACAAGATGAATTGGAATCACTTACAACACAAAGTGGTACAAATTTATTTAATATTATTAATCCCGTTACTAATAATCTTGCTAGTTTTCCTAAACAGGTTGCAAAACAAAAGAATGATGAGGTCAAATTTATTACACTACCTATTGAAGCACATGAAGCACCTGTGATCAACCCGTTTTTGGTGGAGCTCGAGGAAGAGTTTGGTGATGAGCTCTTAAACATTGCTATGATTGATGAAGATGATGATTTCGACCCTATGAAGTATATAGAGGAACTCGAACTTTTACTTGCTAAAGACCCTTTCTCATCTTCTGCGGAAGTCAAGGGACGCCTTACTACCAAAGAGACTAACCAAGAAGAAAGGAGACTCATTTTTCCTCAACATACTACTCTTTCAGATGAAGTGGTCAAGTCATCCAATTTATCAACCAAACCGGGTAAGAATAGGGAAGATGTACATATATTGCCAAGGTATGATCTTTATGTATTTCTTCCATCTTTAATAGCAAATTTACATTCTTTTTGTGTTTATTGCTACTATCACCCACACTTGATCTCAAGTGGGGAGAACAACACCCTATTACACAGTAAATAAGGGTGGAGTCAGGCTTGCGACTCGAACAAAAACAAGCGCTTCGTGGGAGGCAACCCATGCTTATCTTTTATTTTATTTTCTGATTTTGTATTGAGTCTGTCAGGCCCGCAGAAGATACGGCGCATCTCAATCCTAAGATACGACGCATCTTCTGCACTGGTCATATCTTATTTAATTTTCTGCATTTTTATTTTTGACTTTAAAACTTTTTGTCAGTTTATTTTAATGCGGCGCATCCCTGGTTAAGGATGCGACGCATCTTCTATTCTGATTCGTATTTATTTCAGGCTCGATACGGCGTATCTTCTTCCATAAGATACGGCGCATCGACTGACCTGATGATTTTCATTTTAATTTTTAAGTTTTATTTTTACTAACTACTAATGTATTATGCAAGTTTGAACCTTCTTAACTTAGGTATGTTAGAGTCTTGATGGTATTATAGATTCCTGCATTTCCTGTGGATACATCAAATATGAAGCTTAAACGTTCTCATCCACAAGAAAGATGATTTTTGCTCTTATACAAATAATGGAGGATCATACCGAGCAAATCTCAGGGGAGTTTTTCTGTTCTAATTCTTTTATTTTCCAGTTTTTAATCTTTTATACAAACAACGAGGACGTTGTTTAACTTAAGTGGGGGGATTGGAGAATTAGAACACTTACTTGTCCTAAACTTTTTCAAAATATGCTTAAAATGTGCTTAATATATCAAAATTTAAAATTTTTAGCATGTTTTTGTTTAAAGTCTAAATTACATAGTTGCACACATAACATTATTTTCAAAAATTGTGAACTTTTCAAAATTCACAAATCTATGAGTGTGCCGGTGACTTGTAAACTTTAGAACTTGGCTTGTATACTATTCGAGACCACCATAATAAGTATTATTTACATAATTGGAATGACTTGTCTAAATTGGTAAATTTCTAGGATTACACCCAAATAGCCTTTATATGTTATGTGATATTAACTAACTACACTGGTTAGTTAACCCCCGTATAAACCTTTTGTTACTCTCACTTTTAGAGTAAGATGCCCCTAGAAAAACACTCAGAGCCATTCCTTTCGTTTCTTACACCTTTGTTATAATGTTTCGTTACACCCTTACACCTTAGCCTACCATGTAGATTAAAATCCGTGGTTGGTTAATTGCTTTAGGCAAAGTGTATTTCCTTACATTACCTGTGTTCGCGTGCGTAATTCATTATCTTTGGTTAGGTCGGGAAATTGCACAATGCAATTGGAGTGAAAGTAAATATTGTATATCTTTGAGTTTATTTTTTGTGTGTTTACTACTTTCGCTATTACAGTTATTTCTGAAAGTATGAAAAGTATGAAAAAAAAATTATCCGGAAAGAAAGTGATAGAAAAGTTGTGAAATTTTACACATCTATATTTATATGTTGATGTCAAAAAAAAAAAAAAAAAAAAAAAAAAAAAAAAAAAAAAAATTCAAAAAAATAGAAAAGAAAAAGAAAAAGGAAGAGTTGGATGTCTGTTTTAACCAACTTATGTAAAGTTTTGTATTAAGTGGTCGATATCACCACTATTTGTTGTATATTATATTTATGGATTGATTAGGAGTTGGACGTTATGGGAACGCCAACTAAGGATATTCCTTGATTAAGATTTTGTTAAGCATAATTCGTGTCTACCTAAAGCGTGTGTTTCAAGTGTTAAAGCGTGAGTTCTTCAGTGATATGAGTCTTATTCATGGGATGGTTGGGATAGCAATTTACCACACTTAGGATTTTAATTTATCTATTTTGTTTATTTTTCATTTTACACTAATTTGTATCCCAAATATTATCCATACCCTATATTATTCTTTATCCAAACCTTTGATTTATTGAGATTAGGGATTTGAGCAATCTTAAGTATCGTAGTCGTGGATTCGGCTATGTATTTATGATTTTGTCGCCCTTTTTGATATAATATTATTGGTAAAGATTACTTGGTCCTATCTTTAGCCTATTCGAGTTAAGGATTTGAGCAATTGCAAGTATCGTGTTCGTGGATTCGATCATGTATTTGTGATTTTGTCGCCTTTTCTGGAATTTGAGATCGATAGAGATTAAGAAGAATGATCAACCCTTAACCTACAAACCCTTTTTACCGCTTTAGACTTGTTATTCCTTGGCTTTAGTGGAGGAGATGCGTATACTTGCCAAGCTTATGATAGAATATTCGTCACGACTGGACAGTTAAACGATTAGATTTGCTTTTATCAATATATTTTATTCTACTTCTAATTCGTTAAGTGTTTGGTTGTGTGATTATGACAAAATGAATACATGCTTAAATATAAAAATAAATCCTAACATCTTTTAGGATACATTTTCATAAGATTAATTCTAAGGTTTACTTGGGGACAAATAAAGTTCACAGCATGTATTGGGTATCATAGTTAGGCATTTCACAGGCATCACACCTTTGCCAGGTAGGGGTGGTGGGTACCTTGTAGGTACATAGGGTTGAGGTGTCCCTGCCAATCTACATCTTTTGACCAAGTAAAGTTCAAGTGGGGGGATATCTGATGAACTCAAATAAGTACATTTTATTACCATCATTTATCCTATTTATTTGACTTGTTTTATTATATTATCTGTGAGAATTGATACGTTAATGTTTACTTATGTAATTCTCAGGTAAAAACAAGTATTATGTGAAACTTGGCAATTTTGGACTAATTATGGAGCAAAACAAGCAAGAAGTTAAGAGTCTACTAAAATGTACAAGATCAAGATCATTCTGCTCCAGATACGCCGCATCCTACTTATTATATACGGCGCATCACTATCAAGATTTCACAAGTTATAATCCAAGACAGCAAAGGACATGCGCCGCATACAAGAATGGAGTTACGCCGCATCTTCTGGCGGTATACGAATATTTCTGAATATATTAATCTTGGACCCCACGCGAAGTTAAGCCAATTCGCCGCATCTACTTATTCAATGCGCCGCATCTAACCCTCAGACAGAAACTATAAATACCCCAATGCCAGACGAATTTAAGGGGTTGGACTGTGCAATATACGAAGTACGAGAAGACAGAAACCCTAAGCCGAATTCAGACGAAGTAGCAGCACAAGACACACCCTAAACGAAGATACAAGAGCTGTAAGAAGGTCCTGCATGTATTCAATTCATTAAGTAGTTTTATTTTATTTTATTAGTACACTTTAATTCATCAGGATTAATGGGCTTGTGTCATTGATTTAATCATGCACTTCAACTCCCCTTAAAATTGCTTTCCCATTAATTAAAGTTTATATGTTGATGTCTTTGGTGACTTTTATTAGTGCATTGATAACCTCTGTGTCTAGCTGAGCATTGCTTGGGTCGCCATGCCCCTTCCTCGCCCGTTTATTCTATTTTCTAGGATATTGGGATAGTCATAAGTGATCATTAAGGGTTTACTCGCCGATAAGATTAGAGCCAACGAGAAAGGTTTAATCTCGGTGCGTTGCATCGAACTATACACTTCATATAAAACTAGCAATAAAACAAGTGACAAGCTACTTAACTATCAGGACAGGTCTTCTTATTGTCTCAAGTATTTATTTGTGTACGTGTGTGCTAATCGCTGATTCGTGCTTATTAGTTTAGTTTATTATTTAATCATAACCAAACCGTGCCAGTCTCTCAGGCTGAACCCCCTTGCGTTAGATTAGGTTGTATAGCTAACTTAAGATATTAAAATACTGATTAGAATAACTAGATAATACGTTCCACTCTTAGTGATCGACACTCTACTTACCATTATATTCATACTGATCGGGTACACTGCTCGTTAAAGTGTGTGTTATTGATAAGTTGGCTAAATATAAATTTAAAACTTGAATACTGCTAAAACCACAACGACATACCGTGGGTATAAATTAGAGCACAACATACACGCACACCAGCTATTGTGGTGACTGTGTAATCACTTCTACTTATCTAATTGATAGATTTCCTACTGATGTTCTTAAGTTCAGAAATCCATTTGAAGTTTTTGTGGGCACTAAACTAGTCTATGATCATTTTTAAGGGTGTTTGTCTGTTTAGCTACTGTTAGTAATCCATTAAGAGTGGCTGACAAATTTTAGGCTAGAGGCATTCCTTATGTGTTTTTAGGATATCCACAGCATCAAAAAGGCTACAAATTGCTTAATTTGTTGACTCATAGTAGATTTGTATCCAGAGATGTGGTATTCTATGAGCATATATTTCCTTATTCTAAAGCTAGCATGTCTCAAGTATTAAAACCAATACTTGCTCCTATGTCCTCACCTGTGTGGTATGATGATTTTGTGTCTACTACACAGCCAATACCCCAAGTAAATGTGTCTGAACCACCGGTCAACACTGACCCACCACCTGAAGTAGTCACTGAACCGACACCTGAAGTAGTCATTGTCCCAAACACCCCTGTACAACCTAAAGTTGTTAGAAGATCTTCTAGAGTTCCTGTACAACCCATTTGGTTGAAAGAATTTGTTACACCACATAAGCCAAGGGCTAATCAAGTATCTGTGACACCTCTGGAGTCTCAGTTTCAAGCTTTCTTATGTGCCTTGCTAGCTCAAACTACTCCAACTTCATTCAAAGAGGTTGTTAAAGAAAAGGACTGGTGCAATGCACTGAATATTGAACTTAGAGCCTTAGAAGAAAATGGGACTTGGGAAGTGACTGTATTACCTAAAGACAAGAAGGAAATTGCTTGTCACTGGATTTTCAAAATAAAACTCAAGGCTGATGGATCACCTGACGAAAAGAAGGCTAGACTTGTGGTCAATGGTAACAGGCAAATGAAGGGTGTAGATTATGAGGAGACATTTGCACATGTGGCCAAAATGGTGATTCTAAGAGCATTGTTGCCAGTTGCAGCAATGAAAGGGTGGAGAACTGCATAGATGGATGTTTCTAACGCATTCTTACATGGTGATTTGTTTGAAGAAGTTTACATGCAAATGCCACAAGGATATGTTGGTTAGGGGGAGGATGTGCAAGCTACTGCTTCTAGACTTTCCAACCTTGTGTGCAAGCTTAAGAAATCCTTGTATGGATTGAAACAGGCCCCAAGATAGTGGTTTGCCAAACTGTCTGGTGCACTCTTGTCATTTGGGTACACACAGTAAAAAAGCAGACTACTCATTGTTCATAAAATCAAACAATTCCTCTTTCGCTGTTGTTCTTGTTTATGTAGATGATCTATTGATTACTGGTTCCAGTCAAACTGTGATACAAGCACTGAAATCTCAGCTGAGTATTCATTTTCATATGAAAGACTTGGGAGAATTGAATTACTTTGTAGGACTGGAAGTGTGTAGAAGTGATCAAGGCATTTTCATATCTCAAAAGAAGTACACTATGGATTCACTTGCAGAAGTTGGTGTTTCTAATGCTAGACCTTATAAACTTCCTATGGATTCTCATGTCAAACTGCAAGCAGATATTGGTACTCCTCTTCCTGATCCAGTGGTTTATAGGAGATACATTGGAAAGCTTATCTATCTGACAATCACAAGGCCTGATATTTGCTATATTGTGCAACTTTTGAGTCAGTTTATGCAAAGTCCTACTTCAGTTCATATGCAGGCAGTAAAACACACTACAAAAAAACAGGCTTTCAGAGACTGAAAAATTAGTCTCCGATACACCATGATCAGTTACGAATGGTATATCAAGGACTGATTTTGCTAGTCAACTAAAATTCAGTCCTTGTTATATCGAACCAACGAGGACCAGAGATCAGTCTCCAAAATAAAAAAGTTAGTCCTTATTTCTATGGGTTGGTATCATGTTATTTCAGTCCCCAATGCATATTATCGGCGACTGAAAAGTCAGTCGCCAATACTATGTTAGATCAGTTACTAACACATGGATTTTGGGATTGAAAATTAGTCCATAAACATTGTTTATAGTCCCTGATACGTTTCGTTGTTTTGTAGATTACCATACCAAATCAGTCTCTAATAATAAGAATTAAAAACTTATTAGTCTCCGATGAAAGGATTTAAAGACTGATTGTTAGTCACAAAAAACAGATGAATTAGTCCTTAATTTGTTTTTCTAGTAACTGAAATTTAGTTTCAAAATATATGTTAATCGATACAAAATAACATTCAAATCAGTCTCCAATATGATGGCGCCGTTCCATTATATTTCTATTATAAACTAAAAGTTAGTGGCAAATACAATTTAATTCGGTCCCCATTCACAATGCATACATGACCCCTTACAATAGTATATAAAACTCAAAACCATAAACAATAATAATAACAATATTTCTTTAAACCATAATAATCACCAATCCAAATAACAAGAGTTTAAAATACAATATGTTTAAAAATAAAACCAAATTCAATAGAAATAAATTTGAACGTCCTATATATCAATAGAAATAAATTTGAACGTCCTATATATCAATAGAAATAAACTGGAATTCTGAAGTAGCACCAAAAGTGATGATTCTGATGCTAATTGTGCCAGAAAATTGGTATTTGTTACCAAAATTCTAGCCAGAGTGGCAGCTGAAGATGCATTTACAGCTGTACTAATAGGAACACGCTCGTCGCCGGTTAAGCATATAACGATCATTTTCTAGCATATTGTCAAAACATAAAATCCATCAATCTCGCATTCAAACAGTAATGAATATAAAGAAAAGGAAAGATAGCATATATCTCTTTCAATTGTAGATACAAGTCTATCAGAAATGAGATGCATGAAAGAAACAAACACATAAGGGTGGAAAATTTGCTTGTTGACCCATTAACTTGTAACTAGGTTATTTCGCTCATTTTTCCACCTCTAAACACACATAATATACCTGAAAGGTACTGCTGATCAATTGTGGCCCATCCGACGGAGCACACTGCCAACAGCAAAGCAAAAGAGGTCTAACTATCAATGAAATACTAAACACCACAATTATTACACAGTTAAAGTTGTGAAAATTATCTTGGGGTATTTGAACCTACCTCAATATCACAGGTTGTATATTAGAAATATGGGCCTCAAGCCATGTCAATATTTATAATGTTGGCAGCATAAACCTAAAACTCTTCATTGAACATACCTGAATGAGGACATCAATGACAGGTAGTATTGAAAGCAACCCTCTGTCATTGACATTTCCCACTACCAGATCAAAAATCTTTGCAACACATGAAGCATGCAAACTGAGAAACTCGGTTCCACCTAAAATGATATAACCTTCGATAATAAAGGCAGCAACCTATAGTTCAAATAAATAAAAGTTATCATTAGTAATTTGCTGGTCCACAAGCAAAGATCAAATGAGGGGCAAGCAAGACAATAAAATCTAGTTTAAACTTTAAACCTTCAGGTGATCAAAACTTCTTTCCAATATATCCACAAGAGATGGAAAGTATCCCAACAGTTGCGGCACCATTGAGGGGGCATTGGAAATTGTGGCTTCCCATAGCTGCACAGGTAGTATCGCAAATTACTTATCAACATAATTAGAGGTCGCAATATCGTCATCGAGTTGACTGGTGCTCAATTTCCAATCGATTAAATGGGTAAAAGAAAAAAACAATTTATTCAATACTTAAATATTATATAGATTCTCGAATATAAGCATTGCTAACACTTGGAACTACAATTTATTCAATACATACCTACTAAATCCACATTCACAAAACAGATATATCATTTTAATATTAACTGCGTATTTTGAGCCAACACATTTCTTTACCGAGAAGTCCAGAATTATAGTAAATTACAGTATTCCTTAGTGCTTAAAATGGGAATTTAGCCGTTGAAGCATGCATATGTATTCGCATAGATCAAAAATGCATTAGTTGATGTGCTTTTCCTATTTACTGATCTAAAACACAGTGATCTACCTAGACACGACTCAAACCCACAACCATTTGGACACTCACACAACATGAGGTGGGTACAAATCTACCATTCATTTATTTATTATATAATATAATAAATCAGAACATAATCAATAATAACAAAACAAACAGAATTCATATGCATGTATTATTAGATCACAACAGTTAAATCATCAAAAACCGTTCAAATCAATCAAACTTCATGAATCTAATCTAATCTAATCAAGAATACGATTTGTGCTTCATATAAACGTAAATCAATAGATATATACAAAACAAATTAGTAAAAAGAATTAATGATTGATTACCTCCTAATAAGAATTATTATTATAGATGATGAAAGGATCTGTGATTTGGTTAATAGAAGATTAAAAATGAACGTGAAAATGATAAAATAGAAGCCAATGCAGGAAAACTGATTATTTAGAAAAATATGAAATCACTTAACTATCCAAACAATTAATTTTCTGCTGAAACTGATTTTTCAAGATCCAATAATCACTTTGAAAACTGAAAATCCAAACAACTCCTAGTTACCTTAACACTGATACCATTTTCGTTGTTGTTGTCCAGCTTACAAGAAATTGAGTTAACCGTAACAAAGTACAAAACAAAAATGTTCAACTTTCCAGTTAGGAAGCATAAATGCATTATTAGTAGTCGATGTATGATGAAGCGAAAAGTGTACCGCTTTTAAGGGGTCATTTAAGCCCTAAATCGTATTTATTTGATCAAATATCGCCCTAAATCATTCCTTTTGTCATTTTAGGTACTTTTGAGGAGAAATCTGGAAAAGGAGGCATTTTGGACGTTTTTGGAGCATAAAAGTGAAGAAAACGGCAAAGTCTCAAAAATCGGCTGAAAGTTACCTTTGACGGCGTCATATTTAACCCTGGACGGCGTCATGCCTTGGCAAAAGTGGTGGATGTGAAATTTACTCATGATAAGCCAGAGAAATTGCATGGAAATTCAGACGGCGTCACGCTTTAATCTGATCAAGGTCGTCACGTTATAATTCAAAGAGGGACGGCGTCACGTTCATAGTCTGACGGCGTCAAGCCTTGATAAGCCAGAACGGATTTTGGAGAGCTAAAGAGGGACGGAGTCAAGAAGGTCATCCGAGAACCCTAAAAGCGGCGAGGTGACGGCGTCACACTCCATAACGTGACGCCGTCAGATCCAAAAGTCTATATATAGTTTTCTAATTTTTTGTCATTAGTGTGGAACTTATTGGGGAACTTTGTGTGTGAAAACCCTAGGACGAATTTGGCAGCTCTTTCAAGGCTTTTTGCCTTGAGATCTTCCATGTTACATTGAAGATAAGTTATCAATTAATCATTCAATATGTCTATGTGTTGTTTGATTCTATCTTATTCTTGTCTTTTGTTTAACATGTTAGGCTAGATTTATCTTGTGTTTGCTTAGATCTAATGAAACCTAGCTATTGATTATTGGTTATTAGTGTGTTGTTAGTTGTATTGGATGATTGTTCATCTATGTTAGGCTTAAGAAAACTGGCTAACTTCCTATTCGGTAACTTGCTTGAACGTCTTAAGAAACATGAACCAATGCGTACTAAAGATTTTTATGGTTGTATTTAATGCACAAGCGAATTCTAGTGATCCCATGTTAGGAGCTTCCTAGCCGGCTCGACATAGGAGTGAAGTAGGAGCTTGTAGAGTTGGGGAAGTACGTACACCACCCCACGAATGGTATTAAGGAATACACCCGTCATCCACGCGACTAATACACACTAATCAACCGGTAAAAGATAGTTAGGGAGTAAGGAAATCTAAGTAAACACATTTCCCTCCACATAAGTTTTCACCAACATTTTCATTTTCTGTTATTTTATTTAATTTGCATTCGTAGTAATTTGGGTTAGTTGACTAGCAACTAATTCCGCCCACTCTTTCAAACCCGAGATTTTACTTGCTTTCATAAAAATATAAAAACATAAAAAGAATCTTCTCTCACCCTTAGACCTATTAGAGTAATTTTTCATACCTAACGAACACTATTCCCTGTGGAGAACGATCAATCCCCCGTACTTACCACTACACTATACTACATCGGTCAGGTACACTGCCTGGTGGGGTTGTAAGCCTCTTGAGATCCCTCGAGAGGTAAAACCTGTTGTAAGGTCGCAAAACCACGCATCAATGTATAAAGCTTCACATTGACAAATAGCCCAGGATCACATTTGTAATTTAATATAATTAAAATAAGTTATTTTATTCGTCAAATCAGTTTCCTTATTTGTGTTAAAAAAAAAAGACAGAAAAAGGGGACATTCGAACATATGCTTAATCAACACAATAGATGATCTA
Source organism: Artemisia tridentata subsp. tridentata (assembly GCA_021014915.2). Lineage (NCBI taxonomy): Eukaryota > Viridiplantae > Streptophyta > Magnoliopsida > Asterales > Asteraceae > Artemisia > Artemisia tridentata. The sequence goes on along the minus strand of CP139509.1, from coordinate 499,231,286 downwards.
TAAATATATTGTCAGAAGGGTACAAACAAGGTAAAAAAGATAAATTTATTATGCGCATACCTGCTGCGAAGAACAACACATGGCATGCCAATTTGCTCAGCTGCAGCAACCCCCGGAAGACTTCCCGCAACAAGAACACAATTAGGAACAGGTACTTCTGCATATTCAGCTCCCGCTCTCAGCGCAGTCACAATTTTCTGCATGCTGGATAGATAAAACCCTTAAACACATGGGTTAAAATATATGCATGAGAGACATAGAGGCTACAATACCAAAGTCAAATCAGTGAGACCATGCACTTGACTATTTCTCGTGAACTAACACCATTTTTTCAAAAAATGTCAACAAATCTTATAGTTTGCAGTTTTGCACTAATTAGCAATTTTTGACAATATCATGAAAACATAAATGAACTATTTTGTTTCGCAAACACGAAATTGACACATAAAGACCTCAAATTGATGATTAAATTAAATATATAACACGTTACAATATCATGGTGAGATGTGAAAATGTGAACATTATGGCCATGTGATGCAAGTTCGACTGCTGCGTCAACTATTAACCTCTCAGCTCCTCCTAAATAACATAAAAATCAAAATATCATAACCAAAAAAAATTAGGCCAGTAGAATCAAAAGGTCCAAAAAATAACTGAACCGAAGCAATCATGACGACAACATGGAAAATATACTAAATCGGCCGATAAAAAGAGTAGTTTGCAATACAATCTACTGCTAACTAACTTTTCCTTAACTTATATTTCATATAAAATTTTGCATTTAGTTACTGTACATGGAGTGTGAAGGCCTAAAATATATATTCTATCGGTATATTGATTCAACTATAGTGGTCAAAATAATGTACTCCATCCGGTTCCTTCTCATATTGTGACCAATCCCAAGGATCACACAAAAACTACATCCCATCATCACCGAAGGACAAATCATAAATTAAGGAATAACAACATCTTACGTATACATACTGACACCACTCCACTACAACTTGATACACTATTTTGGTCAATTCCTTTGCATGTTATACGATTAAAAAGTCAAAAGCATAAAACCGGAGACGGTTTTTGTAGTATTTAATCGCAGACGAATAGTTCAAAATATAAGACCAATATCATTCACATTAAGCTAACCTTTGCAACTAATCTAAAGTAAAATTTTAACTCACGCTGATCATTTAAATCTAGATAATTAGTTACATAAACTGATCTTACTCAACAAAATAATCTACTACTCTCAAGTAATTACAGTTACACATACAAAACAAGAAATTTGAAATTAAAATAAAATTATACCGATTCCAAGATCAGGGTGAATGATTGCGATCTTCATTTTCGAGTTCTTCTTTTTGCTTTTGTTGAAAGTTATACAAAAAAGGGGGTTAACAACAGTTCACGCGTTACGCTTTTTTGTCTGGTGGCTGACTGGTGAGGATGTGACTGACGATTTTGGGTGGTGACTAGCAATGATCAAGCGAATTTGGTTTGTTTGAAGACCAAAAGAGAGAACGTGAGAGGAAATAAAGGTGATAAGTTTGTGGATGTGATATGTGAGGTAGGTAATTGGATGGAGGGATAATTTGACTTTTGGGGAAAAGTTAGAGCGGGACAAATGAAAATGACTTTGGATTTATATATTTTATAAACCAACCAGTTTTATAACTCATAAATGTACGGGGTTTAGCCATATATTATAACAGGTAATAATTGTTTAATAATTTTATTTTGAAGTTAAATATTGTGACAATTCATAAGTAACTTATTTTAAGATTAAATATAATACAATTATAACTCGTACGCCTATTAGTAGCCGATTTGAACAGGGTCTATTAGTAGCCGATTTGATCAATTATGTATGGTTTGTGTTGGTTGACCGTTCGGTTTCCCATGTTCAGTAAAGACCCCCAAAATTTGACAAGAGTCACGAGTTGGGTAACGCTCACAAGTCGACTCAGTTGGTTTGTGTCAATTACCCTAGAGGATAATAGACTTGAATGTGGAGTTCCCAAGGCAGGATATGTTGCTTGGGATTAGCTTGATCCATTTCGAGAAAATGGTATAATATTTATAAGGAGACCTTTAGGGGTGTGAGAACCCGTAAAGGGAATATGATGGTCCATGTGGTGTGTAAAGTAGAGTGCGTTGATTGGCTATATGCCTATATGCAACTTCCTTGTTATTATCTTGAATGGAAGTGGTGCGTATAGTATAGTGGATTGACGATTGCTATAGGCACCACGACTTATTATAAATGGTAAGAACGTAATAGTCGTTTCTTTAAAAGGGATGTCGCGCTCGATGAAACAACTGATTGATGTCATTATCCCGATTACACGTCTTAAATTGTCAACACTCAAAATGAAAGCCATCGGTGAATACTAAAGTTGTTATGAACGTCTGAAACTTGAATTATGCTCGAGTTCCCACGTCACGGGGGTATAAACCGAGGTTTCGTGCGTGAACCCCTAAGTGTTACACATAAATAGCAATCCGTAAATAGGTTTATATACAAACTTACAATTACTAACAACGATACAAAAAAATGTAGGTCTTAAAAACAAGTGTAGTACATTACAATATATAGAACCGTATATTCTGTCGGTAATCCATTTTCATCCGTTTTTGTCAGTTTTTATCTGTTTTTGTCCGTTTTATACGTTTTTTAAGTTTTCGTCCGTTTTTATACATTTTCGTCTCTTTTTTACGTTTTTATACGTTTTTGTCTGTTTTTTACATTTTCGTCTGATTTTTTACATTTACGCCCGTTTTTTTACGTTTTCATCCATTTTACTCTATTTTTTTTACGTTTTTATATGTTTTCATCCGTTTGTATATGATTTCATCCGTATTTTTATGTTTTCATCAGTTTGTCTGTTATATTTTAACGTTTTTATACGTTTTCATCCGTTTTAGTCTGTTTTTTTTACGTTTACGTCCATTTTTATACGTTTTCGTCCGTTTTTACGTTTTTGTTCGTTTTGATACGTTTTCGTCTGATTTTAAACGTTTTCGTCCGTTTTTATAAGTTTTCGTCTGTTTTAAACGTTTTAGTCCGTTTAATCTATTTTTATACATTTTAGTCTTAGCTATGATGTCCATGTATTAGGGACTGAGTTGTGATTCAAATTCAGTCACTAACAAATTTCCCTCAAAACTTTTTTTATTGCGCAAACATATTTGTAACTGAATTTTAGTCTTAGGTATGATGTCCATGTAATAGGGACGCTGTTGTGACTGAAATTCAGTCACTAAAAAATTTCCCTCCAAACCTTTTTATTGTATAGACATATTTGTAACTGAAACTTAGTCTTAGCTATGATCTCCATGTATTAGGGACCAAACTGTGACTATAATTCAGTCACTAACAAATTTTCCGCCAAAATTTTTTATAGCGCGAATATATTTGTAACTGAAATTTAGTCTTAGATATGATGTACATGTACTAGGGACTGAATTTTCACCCTTATTCAGTCACTAACAAACTTGCCTCCAAATTTTTTTCCCGTACAGGCATATTAGTAACTGAAATTTAGTCTCAGATATGGGGTCACTGAATCGAGGACTGATTTTTACTCGCCGTAATCAGTCAATAAAAGGTCAGTCCTTAAAAGTATCAGTAACTGATGTTTCAGTTACCGATGCTATGTATCAGTGACTGATATATCAGTCCCTAGAAATTCAGTCTCTGAAAGCCTTTTTTTTGTAGTGACATTTGCTGAGGTACTTGTTGAAAGCACCAGGACAAGGCATTTTGCTAGCTAATGAATCTACAATCCATTTAACTGCCTATTGTGACAGTGATTGGGCTAACTGTCCCATAACAAGAAGATTTACTATTGGATATTGCATCTTACTTGGTCAGACACAAATTTCATGGAAATCAAAGAAGCAACAATAGTTTCAAGGTCATCTGCAGAGGCTGAGTACAGGGCAATGGCATTGATATGTTGTGAACTCACTTGGTTAGTTTCTTTGCTCAAGGATTTAGGACTTAAAGACTTTGGTCCAGTTGATCTTAAATGCAATAATCAGGCTGCTCTTTACATAGCTCCAAACCCAGTGTTTCATGCTAGAACAAAACACATAGAAATTGATTGTCACTATGTCAGAGATCAACTCAAAAGTGGTGCCTTCCTATGTTTCAACTAAAGATCAACTTGCAGATGTGCTCACTAAGGTTTTGTCAGTAGATCAGCAATCAAAGCTTTTGTCCAAGTTGGGAGTTTCAAGTTCCTCCAACTCTCAACTTGAGGGGGAGTGTAAAAGAGATAAAGGCTGAGACTAGGACTGAAATGCAACACCATCGATAGTCTAGGGACTTAACTTGTAAATATTTCATATTTCTGTTTTGGTAGTTATCACTGTATATAACCTACTCTCTGTATCTCATTTGAAACTCAGTCAATGAGAATCATTTTCCCACTATGTGTTTGTGTGTGAAGAGAAAGTGACCACGTGACTTCTGCGTGTCCGCCATTGTTACTTTGAAAACGGTTACAAGAAGTTTATTAGGGAAGTTGGGAGTATGTGTGTTTTGAAAATGGGAAGAAAGTGGTCAGAGTGTGGTCAAAGTTGTCTCTTTATAGGGGTGGATTTGCTTGATTTTATTTTTTGATGACGTGGAGTTTGTATCCGGTGTTTGGTTAAGGGGTGCATGGGGTTGATTTGTTTAATAGCTTAATGGATCCACTTTTGTATGGGATAAGCTACATACTTAATTTTGCTTCTCCTGCGTCCTTTAGCTGAAATAAGACAAAGCATCGTTAGCTCGCCTCGAGTGTGAATTTCGAGACAAAGCTTTGGTGTAAGAATAGGTATCTGCTTTGTATGAGTTTTAGTAAGATAAAGTAGAAAGAGAGAATAGTAACTAGCGGAATGTTTGTAATCGTGTGTCGTTCATCGGGGTGAATGACTCCATTTATACTCCCTGATCTCAACTCTTCGAATAAAGCTATAAAAAAAATAATAAAAGAGAAAAAACTGAAAAAATATTTTATTTTATACAGAGACGTGGTTCAATAACAGCCAAACACGTCATGTGACGTGGTTGGGCCGGAGGCATGCACGTCATGGGCTTGTCAGGCCAACGTTATCCAACCATCGCATCCGTTGCCCTTCCCGGAGCCCTATATACATCCTAAGGACTTCTTTATTCGCGTTTTTTACTTGCTCCATTGCTTAAACTATCCTTTAAATTTCCATCGGAACATTACGTCACTTCTTTCATCGCGCGTGTTGTTTGGTTGTCTTCTAGAATTTCATTGCTTATCTTTCCCGCTTGAGGTACTGATACTTCCTTTAATTATTTCCATGGCTAAGAAAGATATGCATAAGTTTAAATCTAGGTTAAAACAATCAGAACTAGATTTGTTAGTTACCACCTACAATATTCCGTTAAAGCTTAACCCACGTTTTCCTGGTCCCAGGGCCGTCCCGTGGATTTTGAGGGCCTTGTTCCATGATCGTGAAAGAGGCCCTTTAAAAGCGAAATTTTTTAAAAGTCATTTTCTCCATTACGGTCTCCATACTCACACCATTTATACTTGTTTGTTTTGTTTAAGATACACACTTCAAGTGTATAGTACAAAAAATCTTTTAAATCGGAATTTAAGTTCTTTTATTAAAGTAATAAGCAAATAAATAAATCACGGATCCCACATCGTGTGAAAATATGAAGTTATGCTTCTTCGTAACTAAAATTGCAAGAATAAAAAATGGATATTATGCCACATCTAATGGGCTTTTTACAAATTAAAATCTGCCTTCAGTTAGTGTATGACACTAGAGCAACACTTTATCACACCTTAAACATATGTTATACGATTGGTACTCTAGCAAGATAGATGAGGCGTATGAGTATAACCGAATGTATTAAGAAGAGAAAAGAGAACAATAATAAACACACACACTCCCACCTATTACACCTCTAATGCACACTCTAAAGCACACCTAGCAATCTCTAAAGCACCCCTACAAATGAAGTGGGAGTGTGCTATTTGTAGAATACATGAGACGCCCTAAAGGCTTTTCTATGGGCTTCGGTTGGGCCTTGTACCATGGACTATTCATTGGACTTTTAGAACTTAACATATAACTTATTAGATTAGGTCCATGAAACCCTTGACTATCCTATAACTAATACAACATACACGACACATTACAAAGTTGTTAAATACGAAATGACCATCACTTTAATCAATGCTAACAATCTCCTCCTAAGGGATGGTTATTCAAATGATGCTCCCAGTGATTAGGTCTTTCGCCTTCATTGTCTTGAACTTTGTGTGTCGTTGTAGAATAGTCTTGGTTCTTTGTTCCTTCATGCTATATGATCTTTGTCACAACTCGTAATTCCAGGCCATTTTTCCGAACCTCGACAATTTACTATTCACGAATTACTATTCATTTTTACTATTCACTGGCACTATTCATTCCAAAATTTTTATTTCATATTCTCGTAAGTTAAACTATTTTAATGATAACCCGAGATTTTGGCACTCGTCGGATAATTTCTGCAAGAATCACGAAACCGTGTCTGAGATTTACCTTAAGGTTTAAACATCATTTAGGCATCCCGATATGTCCAAACAACATTACCAGCAAGAGAAATATATGTTTTCCACCTTCCGTGACATTTTCATGAATTTTGGAATTTTAGGATACCCGGTTTTAAGTTTTGTGACCTTACGACTTACAGTTAGCAATTAACGGGACCAAAACTCACTCCGTAAGTCAAGATAAATATCCAACCTAAAATATCTAGATATTTTCTCAAAAATATCTAGATATTTCAAAAACCTAGTGAAATTACCATTTTACCCTTTCATTGAAATTACCAAAATGCCCTTGGCCTATATAAAGCCTAAACTAGTTTCTTTTTCACAAAAAAAATCACAAACACCCTCTCTTTCTCTCTCAATCCCACGCCACCATCAAGAACACAAGAGGAGACCATAATTTTTCCAAGATCGAGTGTTATACAAGTTCCTTATACCTTCCTTGTTAGAGTTTTGCAATAAAAACTCCAAGGTTATGGTCATTTTTCATCCTAACTCATCAATCATCAAGTAAGCTCAAGAACATCATTTTTGATCATTTCACACTTCCTTTTTGTTCATGTCTTGTTGTATTTTCAAGTTATTTTGATAACTAGCCATGCAAAAATTGATGTTATACATACCACTTGTTTTATTTTTTTACTAAAACTATCTCAAACACTAGATCTGTACGTTTTATTAGCATCCCCGCGAAGCCCATTATTTTTAGCAATGCTTAGGACCCCATGACCCTTTGAGAAGGTGCATGGTAGATTAAGGGTTGTTTTGATGTTGGTTGGAATGGATTTGTACGAGTTGTTAACTAGGAAAATCAAGTTTTGACATAATATAAAAGCTACTGTCCCTATTTGCAAAACGTGGGAAACTCAGGGGTTAGGGTGTAACTTTGGACCAACAATTTAGAAAATACACTCAAAAACGAAAACGTGGGCGCTTGAATCACTAAAAACCGAGTTATAACGAAGGAGATACGAAGTTTTAAAGTTAGACAACACAAAAACTATTTTCTGAAAATAAGCTTGCTGTTTGCCGAACTTCAAGGGACAAAACGAGGCGTTAGACGTGATCTAGGAGAGCCGAGCTACTGAAAACATGTTAGTTCATGTTATGACGATTCCGTGGATATAAAGAACGTTGAAAACAGACTTGAAACGACCAAGATATACACGTTTGAAAACCCGACGAAACTTATTTAATTTTGACAGCTTCTAATAGCAAAATATATTCCAAGTGTAAAACAGTTTTTCTTTCAAGTCACCATGTTGCGAGCTATTTTCCCGTTGATCGAGTCATGTATGACCAAAACTCAAATGAGACGGCATTAAGATCATGTTACAAGGTTTTCAAAAACATCAAGTTCTATTCCTAACTCTTAACGTACAATATTTTACGGCTAGTTTTGCGAGGCCGTTTGGTCATATTTTCACAAGTTATAAAAAGTGTTATTTTGCGACGAAAACATTATATTAACCGATAAAACACCAAACAAAGATCGTGGAGTGCCGTTTCAACATATTTACACGAAAAGTAGTTCATAACTTGCCGAGACGTCAAAAATGTAGTTTTCGACGATAAACATTATTTTCAAAACTAACGAGTGGTATCGTTAACATACGTATTTGCATGTGTAGCATTGTTTCATTTGCTTACCTTAGATCATATCATTCACATTAGGTCGCGGTTAGAGATCGAGCCTCATTTCATCTTATCCATTATTATCATTGTTGCTATCGCATCAGGTGAGTTTCATAGCCCCTACTTTATACGTTTTGAACTTTCGGGGGAGATACATGCTTAAACTGCTTACTTACATACATGATTGTGTTAAACTTATTTGCGTTATTCTTGAAAGCAATTCGCGGACCTAAGTATCAAACACTTGGGGTAGCCGTATAGAACATAACACGGACCTAAGTATCAAACACTTGGGGTAGCCGAACATAAGTCTCCTCGTGAGCAACATAAGTCTCCTAGTGAGCAGCATAAGATCTATTAGTAATCTTTGGGAAACGGCACCCAGTAATCTTTGGGAAATGGCACCCAGTATTCTTTGGGAAATGGCACCCAGTAATCTCATGATGCATTGATATGCAAGACATCTACTCTAGACATACTATGTTAGCATTGGGTTGTAAACACACAGGTTGCAAGTCTTGAATGGGCAGGGCTTGGAACTGAGTGGATTTACAATGCCTATGCTGTGGAAACTTTCTCTAAAGGCTTTTCAACTTATTTATAGCAAACTCTATGAACTCACCAACCTCGTGTTGACACTTTAGCATGTATTTTCAGGAACTAAGCAATAGCACGCTACTGGAGGCTTTTGGCAGGGCATGGCATGGTCATAGAAGACTCTGATAAAACATTTGGGACCGCTTAACTTATTTTATGGGCCAACTTCCGCACCACTTTTCATAATGTAAATTTAACACTTTTGACTTATCAAATATATTCTAAATGATTGATGTGAAAACCGTTCTTTACACTGGTGTTATGATACCAATTGAGTTGCACCCCAGCGATGTGTAAGCTTCCGCTGGACCCGATTTTGGGGGTGTGACAATCTTCAAAGTAATCGTCTTTTGGTACTTCTTGCCTTTGATCAACATCTTCTATACATTTGCATTGACGTTCTTCCATCATACTCATACTTCTTCTGAACTTCATACTTATGTCCTCCTCACTTGATACATGAACTTGTTCTTAACATCTTGATTAGCTTCTTGACTTTGTTGTAACACTTTATCTTTAACTTGATCTTTTTGTCTTGAACTTTTTCACTTTGAGCTTTGTTGAGAATGATCATAAGTATGAGTATGAGGAGATGTGGATATTGAGCTATATGATGATGGATGATGGACTTTTGTCAGTACCTGCATAAAATAGTTAGCAATAAATTTTTCAGCGCTTAAAGGTTCAGATTTCGAGATTGTTAACAGCATAGGGTGAAAACTTTCTCTAATCTTTACCAGGGCCGTTGTGAGCCTCTGAAGTATACCGGAGTATCACTTCAAGACTGAAGACCGTTTGAAGCATGTAACCTGCATAAAATAGTTAGCAATAAATTTTCCAGCGCTTAAAGGTTCAGATTTCGAGATTGTTAACAGCATAGGGTGAAAACTTTCTCTAATCTTTACCAGGGCCGTTGTGAGCCTCTGAAGTATACCGGAGTATCACTTCAAGACTGAAGACCGTTTGAAGCATGTAACCATCATGATATAATGCAAGATCCGAAGATCTCATTAAGACTCTTGTACACCATGTGTCCTTATTGGTGAACACATGTGTATTATGTTGAAAGTGTTTCCTAAGAGATCTTTAATGAATCTCGTGGCTCTAGACTCGATAATGTGCGTTTTGGTTTTTAGTAGTCGGAGACATGGAGCAGAGTGCCACCTTTTCAATATCAACACATCTCGGAGTGAGAGGCCGATAGATTATGCAGTGTTCTTTGTGAGAAATGAAACAAATATCTTTTAAAAGATATCTGAGTGGCTAGGAGGGGTTTGTGCAGCGCGTCACTGGGTCCATGACGTCTTGTCTTCAATATCAGCATCAATTTAGTGATAACCGATAGCAGATGTATTGAACCGGTTTCTGCCCTAAGTTTTCATGGAGGGCTATTTCTGTTATCCCTAAAATCTATCATATCATGCTAACTAACAATCAATAAGAATCAATAGAGAGAAGAGTGGTTCATGAATCTAGTGAGAGAAACTAGAGAGATAAAGTTTATTATACACACTAATCTTCTATTACAATCCCTAAGAGCAAACACACATCCAACCTTCCAAATGAAGGGAATGGTGCTATTTATAGTTTTTCAATGAGATGGGCTTGGGCTTTCTTTTCAATAACATTTAGCCTATTAGATTAATATACCAAGCCCATTAACTATTCTACTTTAATACACAACGACACATTTACTAAAAATATTATAACAACAAATGACCATCACTTTTTTATAAAAGCTAACAATCTCCCCCTAAGGGATGGTCATTCAAATGATGCTCCGTGTGATTAGGTCTTTCGTCTTCATTGTCTTTTGCTTTGTATGTCATAGAATAGTCTTGCTTCTTCGTTCCTTCATGCTATGTGATCTTCAAAGTAATCGTCTTTCGGTTCTTCTTGCCTTTGATCAACATCTTCTTGTACATTTGCATCGACGTCTCTTCCATCATGCTCATACTTCTTGAACTTCATGCTTATGACTTCCTCACTAGATACATTAACTTGTTCTTGACATCTTGATTAGCTTCTTGACTTTGTTGTAACACTTTGTCTTTAACTTGATCCTTTTATCTTGAACTTTTTAACTTGAGCTTTGTTGAGGATGATCTCCATAAGTATGAGTATGAGGAGTTGCAGATGTTGGGCTATATGATAGTTGATGGACTTTCATCAGTACCAGCATAAAACAGTTAGCAATAAATCATTCAGCGCTTACAGGTTCAGATTTTGAGATTGTTAACAGCATAGTGTGAAAACTTTCTTTAATCTTTACCAGGGCCGTTGGGAGTCGCTGAAGTATACCGGGGCATCACTTCACGACTGTAGACCGTTTGAAGCACATAACCATCATGATATAAGCCAAGATCTATAGATCTCATTAAGACTCTTACAACTTGTGTCCTTTTTGGCGAACACAAGTGTATTATATTGGAAGTGCTCCTAAGAGATCTTTGATGAATCTCATGGCTCTAGACTCGAGAATGTGCGTTTTGGTTTTAGTAGTCGGAGGCATAGAGCAGAGTGCCACCTTTTCAATATCAACACATCTCGGAATGAGAGGCCGATAGATTTTGTAGGGTTCTCCGTGAGAAATGAAACAAATATCTTTTAAGAGATATCTGAGTGGCTAGGAGGGGTTTGTGCATCGCGTCACTGGGTCCATGACGTCTTGTATTCAATATCAGTATCATCTTAGTGAGTACCGTTAGCAGATGTATTAACTGGTTTCTGACCTAAGATTTCATGGAGGGCTATTTCTTTTCACCCTTTCATAAACTTTTTCTTTTTAATTCTTCAACCCCTTCTTTCCCTTTCTCATTTACTCCTTTTTTCAATCTTACCTAAGGACTTCTAACTCTAATCTATTGGAATTGTCCTTGGGTAGATCCCTCCGGCTCTGGCGGATCATAGGATATAAACCTAACCATAATCACCTTATTACTCCATGATTATCCTAGATTTATCGATTACTTGCCATAAAACCTTTTTGTGAAAATCTCTCAAAGTGTTATATGAATAAAAACGCATTTTGGTTAACACTTCGAGAGTTTTTTCATTTTCTGAAATACTCCCCCTTCACATGTGCTCTTGCATTTTTAATATAAATTTGCACATATTGGGTAGAGTTCGCACATTTGAATTGATCGATTTTCAGTTAATATGACCTTTGCGAGACACGTTTACATCACTAGTTAGACTAGATTGAAATTATTACCCGTCCCGGTCATATCAAAAGCGAATCTCTCGAATTGGTACATTCTACTCAGACAAGTCCTTTGCGAGACACATTTACATCACTGGATAACCAGCTTGAAATTATTACCCGTCCCGGACAAGTCTTTTCGATTACTGATATTTAGTTTTCGTCAATCCGAGGGTTCATACTAAGTCGAGCTCTTTTTGAGATTAAATCCACGATTCTTTAAACATTTTTTATCACATTTTAATCACGTCTTCTCCCCCTCAAAAATAGCATGTAGTGATATTTTTTATATCGACTGATTAAATGAAAGCTTTTTGGAGAGATAGACGGATTTGAGCACGAAATTTGGAACTTTTTTCTTTAATTTTTATACTCCCCCTTAAATAAAGCATATTTTTAAACTGTTGAGTTTAAAATCAATTTTAAGGGTATAGAGGGAGTTATCTTGAGCACAGAATTTTGAGAAAGATTTTGAAAAATCTTTTTTGAGAAATCTTGATCTTGTGCTCAAGGATTTTTTATTTTTTATTTTTTCCATTAACATTTCGAGTCCTGATCTGAAATAATCAGAAGTCAACAATGTAGCTCGGGTTTCGTACGAAAATATACGAAAGCCATGGTGAAGAAAATTTTGAGAAACTACATGTTTTTGAAAAAATTTAAATGAACTCTCGCTCAAGCATCTGTATATGTCCGTATCATTGTTGAATGACATGTCTAGATACGTACAGAATATCGATTATACGAGAGACATGTGGTGAGAAGAATATTTTTGGTTTTCTGATTTTATATTGTTTTTGTATTTTTGAAAATTTTCTATTTTTATATTTTGTTTTTGTTGGTTTTTCAAATTTTGTATTTTGTTTTTTTTTCAAAAATATTTACATGCGAAGCTTTTTGAGATAAAATTCAAGAAGATTCGAGAAGACTTTCTAGCTCCTGAGGAGTTAGGCTTCGCATGCCAATTCGTCGAACTAAATCGTCAAACCTTTCTTTTGGAAGGGCTTTAGTAAATAGATCGGCGAGTTGGTATTCAGTCTTCACGAAAAATAATTTAACAGTACCCACTTCTACGTGTTCCTTGACGAAGTGATATCGGACTCTAATATGCTTGGTCTTCGAGTGTTGTACTGGATTGCACGAGATGGCTATGGCACTTTTCGAGTCAGAATACAAAGGTATGCGGTCGAAAGAGAAGCCATAATCTGTGAGTTGTGTCCTCATTCATAGAACTTGGGCACAACACGCAGATAGAGACACATACTCGGCTTCTACGGTTGATAGTGCAGTGAAGTCTTGTTTCCTTGATGACCAACCTACTATCTTGTCTCCCAAAAATTGTGCTCCATCGGATGTACTTTTCGCTGTGACTTGGCAACCGGCATGGTCCGCATCTGAAAATGCTATTAGTTTAAACTCCGAATCCTTTGGATACCAAAGTCCCATGTTAATGGTTCTTCGTAGGTACCGAAAGATCCGTTTAACCTCTTGGAGGTGCAGTTCAGTAGGCTTTGCCTGAAACCGTGCTAATAAACAAACAGCAAAATGTATATCGGGTCGACTAGCAGTTAAGTACATGATAGAACCAATCATGCTCTGATATTTCTTCGGATCCATGGGTTTCCCAAATAAATCAGCACCTATTTTTGGTGAAGTGACCATTGGAGTACCAACAGAGTCACAATTTTCCATACCATGTTTTTTCAAAATCTCAATTGTATATTTAGCTTGATTTATAAAAATACAACGAGGGGATTGATGTATTTGCAAACCAAGAAATAATTTTAGTTCCCCCATCATGGACATCTCAAATTTGCTTTTCATGAGATTTTCAAAATGTTTTGAATGTTTCGGATTAGTGGACCCAAAGATAATGTCGTCCACGTAAATCTGAACAATCAAAATGTCATTTTTGTATTTTCTTGTAAACAGGGTAGGGTCAATTTTTCCTTTGGTGAAATTGTTTTGTAGCAAGAAAGATGATAGTTCATCATACCACGCCCTTGGAGCTTGTTTTAAACCATAAATGGATTTCTTTAGCTTGTAGACGTAGTCTGGATGATCTTTGTCAATGAATCCGTCTGGCTGACTCACGTACACTTCTTCTTTCAGAGTTCCATTCAAGAAAGACGTCTTGATGTCCATCTGATAGACTGTGATGTTCTTGTGAGCTGCATATGCTAAGAAAATCCTAACTGCCTCAAGTCTTGCTACTGGCGCGAATGACTCTTCAAAATCTATCCCCTTTTCCTGTCTAAATCCCTTGGCCACGAGACGAGCTTTGTTGCGAATGACAGTCATTTCTTCATCCTTTTTGTTCTTCCATAACCACTTAAGATCAATGACAATTTTGTCAATTGGTCTTGGAACTAAATCCCAAGTGTCATGTAGCTTGTATTGGAGAAGTTCTTCCTGCATCGATTCAATCCAAGCATTATCCGCCATCAACTCCCGAATGTTCTTTGGCTTTTTTAAACTGACTGAGCAGACGTAGATGCACATATCAAGATGGTGGCGAGTTGTTTTCTCGTCTCAACTGGCCTTGAAGGTTCACCAATTACTTGTTCTATTGGATGGTCATTAGTCCACTGTAACGTAGAAGGGTACCTTGGGTTTAACAAATGCGTGTTAGATGGTTCTTGTAATCTTGAAGAAGATTCAGCAGAATCCATTGCAAACGGGTTTTCGAATACTTCTTCTTCTAACACCGCATCGTTTTGTTGTTGTTCTTCTTGAATTAGGGTATTGTGGTTTTGCTCATCAATTCTTGGTAGAACAATCTCAATTACTGGAGTTGCAGGAGTGGATGTTGATGACGTGGAGGGAGTTGGTGCATCAGCTTCGATTGTTGTTGATGCATCTTGTGGTGGTGGTGGTGGTGGTTGATGATTTTGAGCGGGTGCAGCAGAACATTGTTGAGATGCATTGGTCGAAGTTCCACCATAGTATTCATCATACATAAACTCGAAGAAATTTTTGAGTTCTTGATTTGTTGGTTTTTCAGTGTTAGTTGACTGAGCTCCTTGGGGTATGAGTCCAGAACTGATATGTCCAGAAGTCTGAACGTTTGGTGCGGGTCCTAATCTGGTATGATTAGAAGTCATTGGGTTAAGCGCGGGTTCTAGAGCGAGTCTCTCAGAAGCCATTTGTGAAATCTCGTCAAACTTCACATTCATCGTCTCCATTATCTGTTTAGTCCTTCTATTATACACCTAAATGCCCTCGAGTTTTCTAAATAACCAATGAAGATTCCAATATCACATTTAGCTTTCAACTTCCCCAGATCTTCTCTGTCGTTCGTTAGATAGCACAAAGCGCCAAATACATGAAGGTAAGAGATATCGGGTTTTCTGTTGTTCACTAGTTTATATGAGGTTTTATTGAATCTTGGATGGACTATGGATCGGTTCTGAGTGAAACAAGCAGTGGCAACAGCATCAGCCCATAAGAATAACGGTGCACTAGAATAAATCAGCATTGTGCGAGCAGCTTCCACAAGAGTTCTATTTCTTCTTTCAACTTCCCCGTTATGTTGTGGAGTTCTAACAACTGATGTCTGGTGAGTGATTCCAGTATCTTCAAAGTAGGTTCTTAACTCCTGGTTAGTGAATTATGTGCCATTTTCGATTCTTACGATCCTTACTGGAGCTTGAAGTAGGACTTGAATGCGCTTCAAAAAGGTGATAATGATGCCTGGTGCTTCGTCTTTTTGATCTCAGAAACTTTACCCATGTATATCTTGAATAGTCATCGACGATAACAAGAATATACTTCTTCCCATTTATGCTTTCAACTCTCATTGGGCCATATAAGTCCATATGCAACAAATGTAACTTATCAACCAAACTGGGTACGAATTTAGGTTTATATGTTGCCCTTTTGCTTTTTTCTTGCTCACATGATGGACATAGGTGATCTTTGGTGTATTTGAACTTTAGGAGACCATTGACGATGCTCTTGTCATGAGACAAATTGGTGATGAAGAGGCCATTTGGTTTATTTTGGTAGCATATAGATTGGTGCCACGTTTCCCAGTTAAGAGATCATCTCCAACAAAATTTCTAACAAAGCAAGTGTTTCTCTTAAATGCAACCTCTAAATCTGCATCGCAAAACTGCCCGACTGAAAACATATTGTGTCCCAATCCTTCAACGTAGTAAACCCAAGTGATTAAGTAGTTCCCAATCTAAAGATCTCCATAACCGAGAATAGCTGCTACATTATCATTTCCAAACCGTACAGTTCCCATGAACTTCCATACAAAGTTGATCAGCAACTTCAGATTCCCGGTCATGTGCTTGGAGCAACCCGAGTCGACGATCCAAAGACATATTTTGATAACCTGCCAATAACAGAAAATTATGCATTTGGAAACCATTTCTCATTTGGTTCCATGGGATTAGGGGTAACAGACGAATCACATTCATAGAAGGTTTTTACTGGTTCTTTTGGAGCCTTTTTTAATTTACCATTCACTAAAATGAATTCTCTACCCGTTGGTATCCATACGCACAACTTAAGATAGTTCCTTGGCAATATGCTACTAGTGGTTGACCTAGATGCTGCAATAAGTCTTTTAACATATCTAGACCTAGCACTAGTTCCTGGAGTAACATCTTTCTGTTCAGGCATTGCATTCATCATTATTAGAAACATTATCATCACAGACATTTTTAGACAAAGATTTCTTGCACATTAAACAAACAGAGTCATTACATGCACTAGAATCAGTACTTTTAACATTACAACCAGATGACATATGTTTCTTATTCGAAAGCGATAAATTCCTAGGGTGTTCTTCTACTTCTTCATTTTTATTCTTGCATTCACTCTTAAAGACAGGCCAGACTCTATTGTTCCTTGTATTGCTCCTAGGCTTTAGTCTGCTGTTCTTAGATGTGCTTGCTAATCCTGTAGAAGGCAAGGCACACACATTAGGATTTATCTTGTTGTCCTGAGAAGTTGCTTTAGCATTCCTAGACTCTTTAGGATTATCTTTTACACTCTCATCAATCGCCCTATATGTTTGAGATGTAGAGGCTGACGCAGTAGTGGGACTAATCCTATAAAGCCCAGGTGCTATCACATTCGATGTTTCGACAACTGCTTTCCCTTTTTCAGCACATTTTGCTTTTTCACTTTCTTTTGGCAAGGGTGTTGGAGTGACTGGTTTTGTCAAATCAATTATCACATCAACTTTTGGAACACTTTGAGAAATTGACATTTTTGGTTTTACAACCGGTTTGTCCGAAGTTGATGGTTTTGCAAACTTAGTTTCCTCACCCTTCCCTTTTTGACTATCAAGCTGAGACTTCAAAAGATCATTTTGCTTTTTCATGTTTTTGTAAGCACGCTCATACGACAATTTGTCATACTTGCATTCTTCCTTTTTTCGATCAAGTTGTTTAAAATATGTGACATTTTCTTTTTCAAGCTTAGCAAGCACATTTTCATATTTTAAAACAGTTTTAGAAGTCTCAGCTCAGAGTCTTTCATTGTCGTTCACAGAATATGTTTAATAAATAATGGACATAATTTCGGTCGATAGAACTGCATCGAAGAGAGTATCATCGTGGTTTTCCAAAACTTTGATGCGTTCAATGTTTTCATTAGCTTCCTTCACCATGGATTTGTGGTCCTTGACGAAGTCGGCTATTTCTTTTAAAATTGCATTTTCAACATGAATTACTCTCACACTTATGTTATAGAGTGGAGTAGTAATTTCTGTTTGAAACACCCTTTCCATTTTATTATGAAAACTTGAATGCCAGTTGCTGATGCTAAGATTTGTTTTGGAGTCAACAATACTTTGAAGTGTTTTTACTCTATCTTTCAGATCATCCAAATATCTTCTAGCTTCACTCATGTTAAAAGGGTTGCTGGAGGACATTTGTTCCAGATTTGAAAGATTTTTTGAAACAACTTTTGGTTTTGTTGAAGCAACTGGTCTTTTGAAAACGTTTGGTAATTGTTGTTGTTTAACAAATTTTACGCAAGAAATGTTAGACCCGTTTCCCGGATACTTGGACCCCACCCTAAATGAAATGGATAAGGCCCTACGTGTTTGGCCGGTCAACGAATGTTGCATTGTGGTCAAACCTAATAGTCAAAATATGACTAATGTAGTTATATAAATTATGATGCATAACTAAAGGGGCTTATGTTGCCAAGTATTAAATATGTTATAAAGTGTGTTGTGGCCAAAATAGAAGGAATGAGACTTGAGGGGCCATTCTTGCCAATTGTCCAAACTAGTGCAAGATAAATATCGTTATATCGAGGATTATCTAGACATTTCCACAATATTCAAGAGTGGTGTGGGATTGTCGGCTTAGAGAAGAAAAGGAGGGAAAGAGAGCTAGTTTGATGGCTTAGGAAAGAAGATGGTGAAGACATGATGCTTATGGTCCTTCTTAGCAAAGATCACTATAAGTAAGTAATCCTTTATAATGATTGTAAAGTTATAGTTTAGTGGGATTTCATCATATGATCAAGATATGATCATATGATGATATGAAATGGAAATTGAGTATGTTTCATGGGTTATGTTAACCCTTAATTTTAGTATTGATTGTTATGTTGATTAGGTTTTGGTTAATTATGAAGATTGATTATGATGATGGATGATAGTGGTGATGATGATGTCTTTGATATTGATTAGCTTGGACTAAGGTAAGTAACTTGATTGATATGTGTTTAATATGCTTGTTTGCATATTATGTGATTATGAATATGAAGGTTATAGTTGATAGCTTTGAATTAGTGAGTGTGGCCTTGATAGGTGATTCGCCTAGTTAGCCAACTCAAGTGATAGGTTATGAGTATGGAATGGCTAAGGTATGTTATGATGCTTGTGTACTTGATGTGATTATGACCATATGTGCTTAATGGTTGAAGTATTCGTGTTGCCTATATGTGGATTAACGTGTTATTCATATGTTAATCTAGTTACTTAGTAAGCGAAAGCTTATGGTTTAGTTTTCTAATCATTTTGTAGGTTGGCATGCTATCATGGAAGGCTTGGATTAAGGATAGAGGTTGTGTTATGTGATATTAGAAGATTGGTAAGAAATTAGAGCTTAGGTAGATACCGAGCTCTTGTGTAAGTTTGTACCCCCGTTCGTCTATTATTGGTTGGTAAAGTGTAGCCGTGTGGCAAATGGTATGTTAAGGTTGTCCTAGCGATTTGGTGGTCAACCGATGTGTCAAACTATGTTTCATGTGTTTATAGTCAAAGTTAAGGGGGTGTTTGGTAAAAGTGTAAAAGTACCCATTTTGGATTGTAAACGGGTCAAGTGAATATGGATCATGTCTTATTTGTTAAAGTAATGATAATGGTTAAGTTTGGTAAGAAAATGAAGTGGTATAAGTGATTTGTAGTGTAAATGGGTCAAAACGGGTATTTTGGCATAATACCCGTCACTTTCTAAAGCACATTTCTGCGGGTCATTATGACCAATTTGATACATATATTTGATGTTTATAATGTCCTAATGATTTCTGAAAGTTTTGGTGTTATGTCATGTTATAGAAGCCGTTTTCCGGAAAATTGGTCAAAAGTGCACAAAAAGGGTTATGCAGAAAAAGTGGTGTTTGGGACAAGATCCATTTTAACCCGTTTTGTGTCAAATGTGTTAAGAATTTTGGGGAACAATGTATATGGTATATTTTAGTTCAATATATATATATATATATATATATATATATATATATATATATATATATATATATATATATATAGGTCTAAAGTTTCGATTTTTGTGTTTAAAGCCGTACGGGTCATTTTGAGAAAGTAGTGCATAAAAGGGGTTATAGTGCACTTTAGGGGTCCTCAGTGCACCGGAGGTGTTATAGTGCATTTTAGGGGTCCTTAGTGCACCAGAGGTGTTATAGTGCACTTTAGGGGTCCTTAGTGCACTTTAGGGATCCTTAGTGCACAATAGGGGTTACAGTGCATTTTAGGGGTCCTTAGTGCACAGGACAGGTCACAGTGCACTTTAGGGTGCTACCCGTCATTTTAAAAGTATTTGAGTATAGTCTCATTTAAAAATGGTTTCAAGGTTTATATGTCTAAGAATTTTGCTAATGGTCAAAAGAGTTTTGGAATAAAGGTCAAAGTTGGGTCGTTTCCGCGTAAAAGTCAAAGTTTTTGGTCAAAGCGTTCATGGGGTGTAACAAGAAAGTATGTTAAGCTTATTATAATCAATTGGTTTAATTTATGGGTTCATTTGTCTCATTTTAATTCTACTATCTTCGGCAAGCTCAATCGTTTCATCAGAATCCCAAACCTCAGGAGGATCATGTTCAGCAAAAATCACATTAACATTATATAACACATTCTGTTCTTTCTGAGCTTTCTTGAGATGATAAGGGTTTTCACAACCGATAGCCATTTTCTTCATTGTGTGCAAAAGCGGGTTTGGATCTTTAATTAGCATATGAATTATTTGAGCAGAATGACCCATTTTGACAAGCAAATCTTCCAAATTTTTAATTGTTTCTTGTTTGTCAATGATTTCATCAAGAAGTTCATTTTCGCATTTTGAAAAATCTGCTTTCAACTGTTTTTTTTCTTTTTCAAGATCAGAACAAGTTGATTTTTGTTTAGAAAGTTGGTTTTGCAAATCTGAAACTTCCATGTTTAAGGATCTTATTTTCTTGTTTAAGTTAACATTGAGGGTGTCAAACTTAATTTGCAATTGTTTTTCTCTTGAAACGGAGTTTTTGTAACCATCTTCTAATTCTGACTGTCGTGTTTTATTAATTTCAAAAACTTTTTCATTCACCTTATATCTCTCAAGCTCAGCGGTCAATTTTTCATTCGCGGCCTTAATATCGCGATTGACGTTTTTGACCTTTTCAATTTCAATACTACAATTGTTCAATAATGATTCAAATAACGCACGTGTTTCCTTATCATTCTCAGCATGCTGTGACTCGACGCCTCTATTAGGATCCATATCTGGAGTTGCCAAATTAGTATTGCTACAACTTGGCGTGTCCATATATGTATCGTAAGTCGGTGCAGGAGTCGCAGGAAGCTGATCCTCATGAGGTGACATATCAAATATTTCATTATTGTGACATGTAGTGAATAGTGGTACCTTAGAGACTGCATTGACATCATAAGCAGGATGTGCTTCAGAATCCGTGTCGTACTTAGCCTCCTAAAGATTTGCCATGAAAATGCAGTTTGCATCGATGTCCTCAAGGTCTTCCATATCATCCATAAGAGCTATAAAATCATTCTCTTCTGCACTCAATTGTAACCCATCCGTTTCCTTCTGTGCCAACATTAATGTTTTCTGCAGATAAGCTGGATCTTCTTTTTTTAGCTTGGTGGGACAGTTCCTTTCCATGTGACTGATTCCCTGACAGTTGAAACACTTTAACAAATTACCCTGATTCATATACCCAGCAACTGGAGCAGCAACATTCCCAAACTGATTCCCAACATTCTGACCCCTCTGATTTCCAACAACTTGACCCATCTGATTTCCTGCATTCTGACCCATCTGATTTCCAACATACTACCCTGCATTCTGATTACCCATCTGATATTGAGGAGCATATCCCTGTTGATTCCCATAACATCCAACCATTTTTCCTTCCTGACCCATGTTGAAACTCGGCTGTGCAATCTGCCTGTTGTGAGTGTTCGATGAGATTCTTTGGTTGTTGTTGGTAGGTGTAGAGTAACGTCCTTGGAATGCCTTTGTTAGGTAAGCAAATGCTTGAGTCAAAGCAGCAGTGGACTCATCATTGTCATTGAATTCTGGTTCTGGGTATTGTGGGTAATGTTGTTGTGGAATAACTTGTTGTTATGGGTAGAATTGTTATTGTGGTATAACAGCAGTTTGTAGAACATATTGTTGTTGCATGTAGTTCTGAGTGGAATATGATGATGATGGTTGTGTAACCACTGGTACAGGTGTTGGTGTTTGAGCAATCAATGCAAGAGGATCATGTTGCTTTGGTAAATTCTCTTTCCTGACTTCATTCGCCTCTACCTGGTTTTGCTTTAGAAAGTCATAGAGCTGATCATAGTTCACCTGGTGAAGATCCTTGGTCTGGTTGACAATCGTGACAAATCGTCCCCATTCTTCTGGTAGATTGTTGGTGAACTTGATGTTTTGAACAATTAGTCTTGGTGTCAACTTGTTTCTGATGAGCTCGTTCATTAGAGTGCAAAACCTAGTGTAGTAAGATTCAATGGGTTCCGCTGGAGTGGATGTGAACTTCTCCCATTCAGTTAGCAGCTTGTTTTCAACATCTTGTTGCCCAATTTCTGTGCCATGACAAAGCCTTCTAACTCGTTCCCACATATCATAAGCAGTTTCACAACTGTCAACAGCAGCAAATATTTCCCGTGATAAACCAAGTTGAATTAAGTGCATTGCCAAGTCATCAGCTGCAATTTGCTTCCAATCCTCTGGTGTGTAATCATCTTCTCTTTGTAGACGAATGAATGATAGAGTAGGAGGTGTATCATTTGGATTTCCAGGGTCTTGAATCTGACGAGTCTTGAATGGTCCATTCTGGATGGAGGTTAGCAGGATTTTACCTTGTCCATCAGGTTTGGTTTTGATTTAGCGAAGCATACGGCTCGTCGATTGAAGATATCCACCTTTTTCTAGCATAGGAGGACAATTTTCTACACCGGCTGCATGGATGTCTTGTTGAGTCGTCATTGATGAAGTTGTATGATTAAGATGATGTTGGATCAGTTCAAAGAAATAGGAGTTGTGTTGGAAGTTGGTTAATGTTCAAAAGTTATGTTCGGTTTAAGTTAAGTCCTTTGTCGGTGTCCTTGAAGAGTCTTTAAAAATCCTTGATCGGTTCCAAAGTCGATGTCCTTGTTCAAAATCCAAAATCGAAGAATTACAAAAATCCCAAGTCAAAGAAACTTGTATAACTCCAAAGTCGAAGAACCCTCGTATTAATTCAAAGTCGAAAAATCCAATAAATCCAAAGTCGAAGAAACCAAACAATCCAAAGTCGAAGAAGCCCTAACTTTTATAGAAAGTCGAAGAATCCAAGATACTAGAGAAACCCAAGAAACTCGAAGACTTGAATACAATCTCGGAGAGGTTTATACAAACTTGAAGGATTGCACAAACTAGGAGACTAGTATACAAAGTCGAAGGATTTCAGATTCTTAGAGGATTTGAAGAAACTCGAAGCCAACTTAGAATCCATAAACTCGGAGGATTTGATCTTTAAACTTGAAGGATTTCCTTTACTCACAAACTCGGAGAAAGTTAAACAAAGTCGAAGGATTTAAGCTTGATACAAACTCGGAGAACTTAAGAACAAACTCAGAGGATTTTGATCACAGAAACTCGAAGGATTTTAATCAAAGAAACTCGGAGGATTACAACCTTAGAAAATCGAAGGATTCCTTAACACACAATCTCGGAGGATGTTAACTCACAAACTCGGAGAATTAAAAAATTTCCTATCTTGGAAACTTTGAGAAACTCAGAGGATTGAAGAATCTCGGAGGAAACCATACAGAAACTTCAAACTCGAAGTGACTGGACAGAAACTCGAAGAGCTAACTTTCACTTTCAAACTCGAAGGAATGAAAGTCGAAGGATCCCAACTTAAAGCCACAAACTCGAAGGATCTTATCAGAGATCTTCAAACTCGAAGAAGTCTGACAGAAACTCAAACGATATGTCGGATGAACAGTAACGAGCCCTAACTAAATTACTCCTAAATCTTTGTTTGGCTCTTGATACTACTTGTTATCCCTTAAATCTATCCTATCATACTAACTAACAATCAATAAGAATCAATAGAGAGAAGAGTGGTTCATGAATCTAGTGAGAGAAACTATAGAGATAAAGTTTATTACACACACTAATCTTCTATTACAATCCCTAAGAGCACACACACATCTAACCTTCCAAATGAAGGAATGGTGCTATTTATAGTTTTTCAATGAGATGGGCTTAGGCTTTCTTTTCAATAACATTTAACCTATTAGATTAATATACCAATCCTATTAAGTCTTCTACTTTAATATACAACGAAACATTTATTAAAAATATTATAACGACAAATGACCATCACTTTTTTATAAAAGCTAACAATTTCTTTTCACCCTTTCATTAAACTTTTCTTTTTCATTCTTCAACCCCTTCTTTCCCTTTCTCATTTACTCCTTTTTTCAATCTTACCTAAGGACTTCTAATTCTAATCTATTGGAATTGTCTTTGGGTAGATCCCACTGGCTTTGGCGGATCATAGGACATAACCTAATTATAATCACCTTATTACTCCATGATTATCCTAGATTTGTTGATCACTTGCCATAAAACCTTTTGTGAAAATCTCTCAAAGTGTTTATGAATAAAACACATTTTGGTTAACACTTCGAGAGTTTTGCATTTTCTGAAATACTCCCCCTACATATGTGCTCATGCATTTTTAAGATAAATTTGCACAGGTTGGGTAGAGTTCGCACAATTTGAATTGATCGATTTTCAGTTAATATGACCATCGCGAGACACGTTTGCATCACTAGTTAGACTAGCTTGAAATTATTACCCGTCCCGGTCATATCAAAGGATAATCTCTCGAATTGGTACATTCTACTCAGACAAGTCCTTTGCGAGACATGTTTACATCAGTGGATGAACCAGCTTGAAATTATTACCCGTCCCAGACAAGTCTTTTCTATTACTGACTTTTGATTTTCGTCAATTCGAGGGTTCATACTGAGTCTATTTGGAGAGCTCGAATCACTGACATTTCTTTTCGATCTTTAAACATTTTGATCACATTTTAATCACGCCTTCTCCCCTTCAAAAATAGCATGTCGTGATATTTTTGATATCAACTGATTAAAATGAAGCTTTTTGGAGAGATAGACGGATTTGTTTTAGCATGAAATCGGAACGTTTTGTTTTTTCATTTTTATACTCCCCCTTAAATAAAGCATATTTTTTAATCATTTGAGTTTAAAATCAATTTAAGGGTATAGATGGAGTTATCTTGAGCACAGAATTTTGAGAAAGATTTTTAAAATTTTTTTTTTGAAAAATCTTGATCATGTGCTCAAGAATTCTTTTTATTTTGCCGTTAACATTACGAGTCCTGATCTGAAATAATCAGAAGTCATCAATGTAGCTCGGGTTTCGTACTGAAGTATACGAGAGCCATAGTGAAGAAATTTTGAGAAACGACATGTTTTAGAAAACATTTGAATGAACTCTCGCTCAAGCATCTGTACATGTCCGTATCATTGTTGAATGACATTTCTAGATACGTACAGAATATCGATTATACGAGAGACATGTCGTGAGAAGAATATTTTTGGTTTTTATATTTTATATTGTTTTTGTATTTTTTGAACTTGGCAACCTGTATGGTCTGCATCTGAAATAGTGCAATACAGTCTTGTTTCATTGTTGACCAGCCTACTAGCTTTTCACCCAAAAATTGTGCTCCACCGGATGTACTTTTTGCTGTAACTTGGCAACCTGTATGGTCCGCATCTGAAAATGCCATTAGTTTAAAATCGGATACCAAAGTCCCATGTTAATGGTTCTTCGTAGGTACTGAAAGATCCGTTTGACCTCTTGGAGGTGAAGTTCGGTAGGCCTTGCCTGAAACCGTGCTAATAAGCAAACAACAAAATAAATATCGGGTCGACTAGCAGTTAAGTACATGAGAGAACCAATCATGCTCCGATATTTCTTCGGATCCATGGGTTTCCCAAATAAATCAACACCTAGTTTTGGTGAAGTGACCATTGGAGTACCAACAGAGTCACAATTTTTAATTCCTTGTTTTTTCAAAATCTCAATTGTATATTTAGCTTGATTTATAAAAATACCACGAGGGATTGGTGAATTTGCAAACCGAGAAAGAATTTTAGTTTCCCCATCATGGACATTTCAAATTTGCTTTCCATGAGATTTTTTCAAAATGTTTTGAATGTTTCGGATTAGTGGACCCAAAGATGATGTCGTCCATGTAAATCTGAACAATCAAAATGTAATTTTTGTATTTTCTGGTAAAATAGGTTGAGTCAATTGTTTCTTTGGTAAAATTATTTTGAATCAGGAAAGATGATAGTTCGTCATACCACGCCCTTGGAGCCTGTTTTAAACCATAAATGGCTTTCTTTAGCTTGTAGACATATTCTAGATGATCTTTGTCAACGAATCCGTTTGGCCGACTCACATAGACTTCTTTTTTCAGAGTTCCATTCAAGAATGTTGTCTTGATATCCATCTGATAGACAAGAGTGTGAAAAATAATACACACACACTCCCACCTAGCAAAATAGAACAATACTTTATCACACCTTAAACATATGACACTAGAACAATACTTTATCACACCTTAAACATATGTTATACGATTGGTACTCTAGCAAGATAGATGAGGCTTATGAGTATAACTGAATGTATTAAGAAGAGAAAATAGAACAATAATACACACACACTCTCCCACCTATTACACCTCTAATGCACACTCTAAAGCACACCTAGCAATCTCTAAAGCACCCCTACAAATGAAGTGGGAGTGTGCTATTTATAGAATACATGAGACGCCCTAAAGGCTTTTCTATGGGCTTCGGTTGAGCCTTGTACCATGTACTATTCATTGGACTTTTAGAACTTAACATATAACTTATTAGATTAGGTCCATGAAACCCTTGACTATCCTATAACTAATACAACATACACGACACATTACAAAGTTGTTAAATACGAAATGACCATCACTTTAATCAATGCTAACAGTTAGTTATATACATATTGGGTTTTTTTTTTTCAGAATATGAGGCCCCTCAAAATCTTTGGGCCCTGTGCGGTTAGGCAGCCCGCACAGGCTAACATCCGGGCATGCCTGGTCCAAAGGTCAAGATGACCGACCTTTCAGACAACGCCATAAGTATATACCACCGGATCTTTGACTTCTCAGGTATTAGGATCCCCTTTTCTACCTTCTTTCTGGACATTCTCAAACACTTTATGGTACATTTTTCCTACCCCGTCCCCTTAGCACTTAACAAAGTGATCACTTTTGAGGTTATCTGTCGAGCCTTGGCTATCAAACCAACGATGACCTTATTTCAGGTCTTTCAGACCCTTTCCAAACAAGGGCACTGGTTCTCCTTTGCCAAACATAGGTCACCAACCCCTGTATGCATGGATGATAACCGACTGACATGAAGGAATGGAACAATGCCTTATTTTTTATCGATCGTAGGGCCTGGGTATATGTCGTGGAGGGATATGGACTCGTATGTAAGGGATGTGATTCATAAGACTGGTTTTAAGCAGGAGGATGTTGTAGGTTGAGTGAACATTGTGTGAAGCTTCGGAGTATTCCGGAAGATGTGTCAGTGAACATTTTCCAAGACTATGTTAATTTTTTTTTTTATTATTTTTTTTTTAATAAAAAAATAAAAGTCATTTAGTGATTTACAAATTGTACGACTCCTTTTATTCTGGTCGGATTTGTTAAAGATGGTGTTTAGGGTGGAGGGAGTGGGTCGGCAAAGGCATCAGCGAAGGCAGCGGTTAGGCGGTAACACCGCCGCCACCATGTCGGTGAAAGTCGGTAAAGTGGTGGATCGGTGCGCGTGGATTTTGCCGAGGAAAGAGAGAGGGAGAAACGGTAACAATTTTAATTGATTAATCCCCTTTTTGTAGGTGAATAGAATGAATCGTGTCTCTCATTAATTATGAATGGTGGTATATAAATACCAATACAAGAATGTTCTAGACTCGGGCCTTAGCCCACACAAATACTATATGGACTCAAATACATATACATCGACTAACACTCCCCCGCAGTTTGAGCGGGAGGACACCGGACACTCAAACTGGTTCTAAATTCCTGAAACAAAGCATATGGTAAACCTTTAGTAAAAATATATGCATACTGATAACGTGACGGTACATGAAGTACTCTAACTTGACCAGCAGCAACCAAATCCCGTACAAAATGAATATCAATCTCTATATGCTTCGTACGTTGATGTTGAACCGGATTAGAAGATAAGTAAACTGCACTAACATTATCATAGTATACCAGCGTAGCAGAAGACAAAGGTGTGTGTAACTCACGTAAAAGATTCCGCAACCAACAAGTCTCAGCAACAGCATTTGCAACCCCACGATACTCTGCTTCAGCACTGGAACGAGACAGCGTCGGTTGACGCTTAGAGGACCAGGAGAGAAGATTGTTGCCCAGAAAAACACAATAGCCAGAAGTCGATCTCCGAGTAGTAGGGCATCCAGCCCAATCAGCATCAGAATAAGCAACCAATGAAGAAGTTGATGAAGAAAACAACTGCAAACCATAGTCTAATGTACCCCGAACATACCTCAAGATGCGCTTAAGAGCCGAGAAGTGAGGCTCTCGAGGATCATGCATGAAAAGACAAACCTGCTGCACTGCATATGAAATATCAGGTCTAGTAAAGGTAAGATACTGTAGAGAACCAGCAAGGCTCCGATATAACTTAGGATCAGAAACCGGATCACCATCATCACCCAATTTAGACTCTGTGTCAACAGGAGTCTGAGAAGGGTTACAACCAACCATATGTGCACGCTCCAATATCTCCATAGCATACTTGCGCTGTGACAAAAACATACCTGAAGAGTCACGCGTAACTGAAACACCCAAGAAATAATGAAGAGCACCCAAATCTGTCATAGCAAACTCCTTATGTAAAGAAGCAATGATCTGCTGTAATAAACCATCAGACGAAGCAGTAAGCACAATATCATCCACATAGAGTAACAAGAATGCAGTATCATCACCCTGTTTATAAATAAATAACGAGGAGTCACAACGGCTAGGAGAAAATCCAACAGTAGTGATGTAATTTGCAAAGCGCTGAAACCATGCCCGGGGAGCCTGCTTAAGACCATACAGCGAACGTTGCAATAAACATACATAATCAGGATGAACAGGATCACGAAACCCAGGTGGCTGATACATATAAACTGTTTCTGCCAAATCCCCATGTAAAAAAGCATTTTTGACATCCAGCTGATGTACTGGCCAATGTCGAGAAATAGATAAACTAAGGACTGTCCGAATAGTGCCAGGTTTAACAACCGGGCTAAAAGTCTCATCAACATCCACACCCTCTATCTGATTACTACCGTTGGCCACAAGACGAGCCTTGTATCGATTAAGAGTGCCATCCAACGATCAACGAGAAGCAATTACCAACTGTCAACTGGCTATCAAACGTAAGCTAACGATTGACAAAAAAAGAAAACTGGAAAAAAAACGAAACAGTTAGGGTTTATGGTGAAGGATCGAATGGCTTTGATACCATGTAGGTGAATAGAATGAATCGTGTCTCTCATTAATTATGAAGGGTGGTATATAAATACCAATACAAGAATGTTCTAGACTCGGGCCTTAGCCCACACAAATACTATATGGACTCAAATACATATACATCGACTAA